>CM037871.1:28078293-28143216 GCA_021292105.1 Anadara kagoshimensis | reverse complement strand
AGGATAACGTGATAACAATACATATAAACCAAGGAAACGGATAACAATACAATATAAACCAAGAGAAAACGAGAAAATAATACTATATAAACCAAGGAAACGGGATAACCATACTATATAAACCAAGGATAACGAGATAACAATACAATATAAACCAAGGATAACGGGATAACAATACAATATAAACCAAGGATAACGTGATAACAATACAATGTAAACCAATGATAACTTGATAACAATACAATATAAACCAAGGATAACGAGATAATTATACAGTGTAAACCAAGTATAACGTGATAACAATACAATATTAACCAATTATAACGAGATAACAATACAATATAAACCAAGGATAACGAGATAACAATACAATATAAACCAAGTATAATGTGATAACAATAAAATATAAACCAAGGATAACGAGATAACAATACAATATAAACCAAGGATAACGGGATAACAATACTATATAAACCAAGGATAACGAGATAACAATACAATATAAACCAAGGCTAACTTAATAACAATACTATATAAACCAGGGATAACGTGATAACAATACAATATATACCAAGGATAAATTAATAACAATAGAATATATACCAAGGATAACTTGAAAACAATACAATGTAAACCAGTGCTAACTTGATAACAATACAAAATAAACCAAGGATAACGAGATAACAATACAATATAAACCAAGGATAACGAGATAACAATACAATGTAAACCAAGGATAACGAGATAACAATACAATATAAACCAATGATAACTGATAACAATATTATATAAACCAGGGATAACGTGATAACAATACAATATATACCAAGGATAAATTAATAACAATAGAATATATACCAAGGATAACTTGAAAACAATACAATGTAAACCAGTGATAACTTGATAACAATACAAAATAAACCAAGGATAACGAGATAACAATACAATATAAACCAAGGATAACGAGATAACAATACAATGTAAACCAATGATAACTTGATAACAATACTATAAAACAAAGGATAACGGGATAACAATGAAATATAAACCAACGATAACGAGTTAACAATACAATATAAACCAAGGATAACGTGATAACAATACAATAAAAACAAAGGATAACGTGATAACAATACAATATAAACCTAGGATAACGACATAACAATACAATATAAACCAAGGATAACGAGATAACAATACAATACATACCAAGTATAATGTGAAAACAATACAATATAAACCAAGGATAACGTTATAACAATACAATATAAACCAAGGATAACGTGATAACAATGCATTATAAACCAAGGATAACGGGATAACAATACAATATAAACTAGAATAACGAAATAACGATATAATAAACCAAGGATAACGGGATAACAATACAATATAAACCAGAATAACGAAATAACAATACAATATAAACCAAGGATAACGGATAACAATACAATATAAACCAAGGATAACGTGATAACAATACAATATAAACCAAGGATAACGGGATAACAATACTATATAAACCAAGGATAACGGGATAACAATACTATATAAACCAAGGATAACGAGATAACAATACAATATAAACCAAGGATAACGGGATAACAATACAATATAAACCAAGGATAACGTGATAACAATACAATGTAAACTAATGATAACTTGATAACAATACAATATAAACCAAGGATAACGAGATAATTATACAGTGTAAACCAAGTATAACGTGATAACAATACAATATTAATCAATTATAACGAGATAACAATACAATATAAACCAAGGATAACGAGATAACAATACAATATAAACCAAGTATAATGTGATAACAATAAAATATAAACCAAGGATAACGAGATAACAATACAATATAAACCAAGGATAACGGGATAACAATACTATATAAACCAAGGATAACGAGATAACAATACAATATAAACCAAGGCTAACTTAATAACAATACTATATAAACCAGGGATAACGTGATAACAATACAATATATACCAAGGATAAATTAATAACAATAGAATATATACCAAGGATAACTTGAAAACAATACAATGTAAACCAGTGATAACTTGATAACAATACAAAATAAACCAAGGATAACGAGATAACAATACAATATAAACCAAGGATAACGAGATAACAATACAATGTAAACCAAGAATAACGAGATAACAATACAATATAAACCAATGATAACTTGATAACAATACTATATAAACCAGGGATAACGTGATAACAATACAATATATACCAAGGATAAATTAATAACAATAGAATATATACCAAGGATAACTTGAAAACAATACAATGTAAACCAGTGATAACTTGATAACAATCCAAAATAAACCAAGGATAACGAGATAACAATACAATATAAACCAAGGATAACGAGATAACAATACAATGTAAACCAATGATAACTTGATAACAATACTATATAAACAAAGGATAACGGGATAACAATGAAATATAAACCAACGATAACGAGTTAACAATACAATATAAACCAAGGATAACGTGATAACAATACAATAAAAACAAAGGATAACGTGATAACAATACAATATAAACCTAGGATAACGACATAACAATACAATATAAACCAAGGATAACGAGATAACAATACAATACATACCAAGTATAATGTGAAAACAATACAATATAAACCAAGGATAACGTTATAACAATACAATATATACCATGTATAACGGGATAACAATACAATATTAACCAAAGATAACGGGATATCAAAACAATATAAACCAAAGACAACGTGATAACAATACAATATAAACCAAGGATAACGTGATAACAATGCATTATAAACCAAGGATAACGGGATAACAATACAATATAAACTAGAATAACGAAATAACAATATAATATAAACCAAGGATAACGGGATAACAATACAATATAAACCAGAATAACGAAATAACAATACAATATAAACCAAGGATAACGGGATAACAATACAATATAAACCAAGGATAACGTGATAACAATACAATATAAACCAAGGAAAAGGATAACAATACTATATAAACCAAGGATAACGGGATAACAATACTATATAAACCAAGGATAACGAGATAACAATACAATATAAACCAAGGATAACGGGATAACAATACAATATAAACCAAGGATAACGTGATAACAATACAATGTAAACCAATGATAACTTGATAACAATACAATATAAACCAAGGATAACGAGATAATTATACAGTGTAAACCAAGTATAACGTGATAACAATACAATATTAACCAAGGATAACGAGATAACAATACAATATAAACCAAGGATAACGAGATAACAATACAATATAAACCAAGTATAATGTGATAACAAAAAATATAAACCAAGGATAACGAGATAACAATACAATATAAACCAAGGATAACGGGATAACAATACTATATAAACCAAGGATAACGAGATAACAATACAATATAAACCAAGGCTAACGAGATAACAATACAATATAAACCAAGGATAACGGGATAACAATACAATATATACCTAGGATAACGTGATAACAATACAATGTAAACCAATGATAACTTGATAACAATACTATATAAACCAAGGATAACTTAATAACAATAGAATATATACCAAGGATAACTTGATAACAATACAATGTAAACCAATGATATCTTGATATCAATAGAATATAAACCAAGGATAACTTAATAACAATAGAATATATGCCAAGGAGAACTTGTTAACAATACAATGTAAACCAATGATAACTTGATAACAATACAATATAAACCATGGATTACGGGATAACAATACTATATAAACCAAGAACAACGAGATAACAATAGAATATAAACCGAGAATAACGGGATAAAAATACAATATAATCCAAGGATAACGAGATAACAATACAATATAAACCAGCGATAACGGATAACAATACAATATAAACCAAGGATAACGGGATAACAATACAATATAAACCAAGGATAACGTGATAACAATACAATATAAACCAAGGATAACTTAATAACAATAGAATATATACCAAGGATAACTTGATAACAATACAATGTAAAACAATGATAACTTGATAACAATACAATGTAAACCAAGGATAACGTGATAACAATACAATGTAAACCAATGATAACTTGATAACAATACAATATAAACCAAGGATAACGAGATAACAATACAATGTAAACCAAGGATAACGAGATAACAATACAATGTAAACCAATGATAACGGGATAACAATACAATATAAACCAAGGACAACGTGATAACAATACAATATAAACCAAGGATAACTTAATAACAATAGAATATATACCAAGGATAACTTGATAACAATACAATGTAAAACAATGATAACGAAATAACAATACAATATAAACCAAGGATAACGAGATAACAATACAATATAAACCAAGTATAATGTGATAACAATACAATATAAACCAAGGATAACGAGATAACAATACAATATAAACCAAGGATAACGAGATAACAATACAATGTAAACCAATGATAACTTGATAACAATACTATATAAACCAAGGATAACGGGATAACAATCAAATATAAAAAAAGGATAACGTGTTAACAATACAATATAAATCAAGAATAACGGGATAACAATACAATATAAACCAAGGATAACGAGATAACAATACAATACATACCAAGTATAATGTGATAACAATACAATATAAACCAAGGATAACGTTATAACAATACAATATATACCAAGTATAACGGGATAACAATACAATATAAACCAAAGATAACGGGATAACAATACAATATAAACCAAAGATAACGAGATAACAATACAATACATACCAAGTATAATGTGATAACAATACAATATAAACCAAGGATAACGAGATAACAATACAATATTAACCAAGGATAACGAGATAACAATACAATGTAGACCAAGGATAACTTGATAAAAATACAATATAAACCAACGATAACGTGATAACAATACAATATAAACCAAGGATAACGAGATAACAATACAATGTAAACCAAGTATAACGGGATAACAATACAATATAAACCAAAGATAACGGTTAACAAAACAATATAAACCAAAGACAACGTGATAACAATACAATGTAAACCAAGGATAACGGGACAACAATACTATATAAACCAAGGATAACGTGATAACAATACAATGTAAACCAAGGATAACGAGATAACAATACAATATAAACCAAGGATAACGGGATAACAATACAATACAAACCAAGGATAACGTGATATCAATATAATGTAAACCAATGATAACAATACAATATAAACCAAGGATAACGAGATAACAATACAATATAAACCAAGTATAACGTGATAACAATACAATATAAACCAAGGATAACGAGATAACAATACAATATAAACCAAGTATAACGTGATAACGATACAATATAAATCATGGATTACGGATAACAATACTATATAAACCAAGGATAACGAAATAACAATACAATATAAACCAAGGATAACGAGATAACAATACAATATAAACCAAGGATAACTTGAAAAATACATTATAAACCAAGGATAACGTGATAACAATACAATATAAACCAAGGATAACGTGATAACAATACTATATAAACCAAGGATAACGTGATAACAATACAATATAAACCAAGGTTAACGAGATAACAATACAATGTAAACCAAGTTTAACGGGATAACAATACAATATAAACCAAGATAACGGGTTAACAAAACAATATAAACCAAAGACAACGTGATAACAATACAATGTAAACCAAGGATAACGGGATAACAATACTATATAAACCAAGGATAACGTGATAACAATACAATGTAAACCAAGGATAACGAGATAACAATACAATATAAACCAAGGATAACGGGATAACAATACAATATAAACCAAGGATAACGTGATATCAATATAATGTAAACCAATAATAACTTGATAACAATACAATATAAACCAAGGATAACGAGATAACAATACAATATAAACCAAGTATAACGTGATAACAATACAATATAAACCAAGGATAACGAGATAACAATACAATATAAACCAAGTATAACGTGATAACGATACAATATAAATCATGGATTACGGGATAACAATACTATATAAACCAAGGATAACGAAATAACAATACAATATAAACCAAGGATAACGAGATAACAATACAATATAAACCAAGGATAACGGGATAACAATACAATGAAAACCAATGATAACTTGATAACAATACTATATAAACCAAGGATAACTTAATAACAATAGAATATATACCAAGGATAACTTGATAACAATACAATGTAAACCAATGATAACTTGATAACAATACAATATAAACCAAGGATAACTTAATAACAATAAAATATATATCAAGGATAACTTGATAACAATACAATGTAAACCAATGATAACTTGATAACAATACAATGTAAACCAATGATAACTTGATAACAATACAATATAAACCAAGGATAACGAGATAACAATACAATATAAACCAAAGATAACGGGATAACAATACAATATTAACCAAGGATAACGAGATAACAATACAATATAAACTAAGGATAACTTGATAACAATACAATATTAGCCAAGGATAACTTGATAAGAATACAATATAAACTAAAGATAACATGATAACAATACAATATATACCAAGGATAACTTAATAACAATACAATATTAACCAAGGATAACGTGATAACAATACAATATTAACCAAGGATAACTTGATAACAATACAATATAAACTAAAGATAACATGATAACAATACAATATATACCAAGGATAACTTAATAACAATACAATATTAACCAAGGATAACGTGATAACAATACAATATTAACCAAGGATAACGAGATAACAATACAATATAAACCAAAGATAACGGGATAACAATACAATATTAACCAAGGATAACGAGATAACAATACAATATAAACTAAGGATAACGAGATAACAATACAATATTAGCCAAGGATAACTTGATAACAATACAATATAAACTAAAGATAACATGATAAGAATACAATATAAACCTAGGATAACGTGATAAAGTTTTGACTTCATTAGGCATTGGATTTCATTTGGAGTTTTTACATCGATTTGTACTTTAAAGACACTAAAATGATAGCAATTCTTTTCCACTTAATGCTAATCGATATTATGAAACATCTCTGGAATTTTATTGTCTGTTTATATCCTTTTGTTAAGAATAAAATCATTTTACGAAGGCCTATTAAGTACGGAAGCGCTTTTAGGACATGTAAAAAAAATTATTAAGTTACTAATCTGCCCGCGCGGATTACTTATTCCGCCCGGGCGAAATAACAATCTGTCCGGGCAGAATAAGTAATCCGCCCGGGCGGAATAACAATCTGCCCGGGCGGAATAGTAATCTGCCCGGGCAGAATGAGAACTGATATTGATATGCCATACCATAGAGAATTAGTTTTATGTACCCTAACATAACTAGGTTATATCGTGCTGTCCTAGATGGAAAAGAACCTCTGTTGCAGAATGGTCTAACGCGTGTGCTTACGAATCACAGTGTCTCTCACCGCCTCAGGCTCGCGATCGAATCTCATTCGGGACAGATCGTATTGTGAGAAAGTTTGCAGTTCGCTTGCCGAATATTTGTGGTTTTCTCTTGGCACTCAGGTTTCCTCCACTATCTCAGAACTGTCTGCCTCGATTTATTTGAAAGGTTCTAGACTGGGGCGTAAACACCAACACCCCACTCCTTCATAGAGATAGAAATGGCTGTGTCCCCACCGATGACAATGCTTTGTCTAATCGTATACATGTATCTCTAACACACACACACACACACACACACACTCTCTCTCTCTCTCTCTCTCTCTCTCTCTCTCTCTCTCTCTCTCTCTCTCTCTCTCCATTACTGTTGGGACAATATATATGGCAACATAAATAAAATGGAATCTTTTTCCGTGAATATGCGGACAATATGTGAGTAATTGTGAAATACCCTTACACATTTGGCAAAAAAGGAGCTCAATAAGGGACCAAGTAGCTCTAACAAATTGTAAGAACGTTGCAATTGACAGAACTATTAAGAACAAAAGCTGGTCTAAATGAAAGGAGTTTAACTTCTTGTTACAAATCTAAACTTTAATAATTGACGCCTAACAGTAATGAAAAGAGGATGCAAAGTGATATGGCTAAAGGCTGACTAGACTTCCAATTATTATACCTAATAATTAATACGCTATAATAGAGCTACAACTACAGAAGCTTTATACAACAAAGCAAGCTGCTTATCGATAAATTGTTGACACTGTGATATTGCAAATCTATATAGCTTATCAAAGCCATCAAAAAGTTTTTTGGCGTCATCAAAGTATTGTTAATAAGTTTGATGTCTCTGTGTCCAGGATTGCCCAGGATATATTTGACTTTCCATAGTTCGAAGTTACTCGCGATCGAATCTCATTCTGGACAGATCCTGATGTGAGAAAGTTTGTCAGTTCGCATGCCGAAGATCGGTGGTTTTCTCTGGGCATTCAGAGTTCCTCCACCATCTCTGAACTGTCTGCCTCGATTTAAGTGAAAGACTCCTTCATATGGTTGTGTCCTCACAAAATCATTTCACTTATATCGTCACTAGTTCTGGATTATAAATACAAAAAATGTATGCATAAATGTACAAAGTGCTGATGACAATGCTTTGTTTTATCCCCTCTCTCTCTCTCTCTCTCTCTCTTCATTACTGTGAGGACAATATATAGCAATATAAATAAAATGGAAGTTCGTTAGTCTTTTTCCTTGAATACGGGGACATTATTTTATGTGAGTAAATATGAAATTGCCCTACATATTTGACAAAAAATGGCCTCAATAAGTGGCCGAGTAGCTCACACAAATTGTAAGAACATTGCAATAGACAGAACTATAGAAAACAAAAAAAAGGTCAAAATGATAAGGAGTTGGACTCCTTCTTTTTATAATTGACGCCAAAGACCATGCCAAGTAATATAGCTAAAGGCTTTTATAATCTGACCAGACTTTCAAAGCGTCAAAATGTGTGGTCCCAAAATACGTCCCCTAATACTCTTTAATAAAATAATAGCACTTGTCAACATTTCGTTGATATTAAAAGCAGCATACATTTGACGTTACGTTACAGCAAGAAAATCGGATGTGAAATCAGTTACAATATATATAAATATCTCTTCTCGAGACAAATACTGAGTTTCACAGACCTTCATGTTCATCATACAGAAAAAAACAAATGCACGTTAAATTTGAGTTCCTTTTCCAGACTGATTTGGCCTATAGGTAGTCCAAACTTAGTGTCTTTGGAGAAGTATTCAATAGATACAAACACTGCATTTTGCTGGGATATAGTGCTTTGTTTCCTGTCTTGGATTTGTGGGAAGTATCTCTTTTGGATTTGTGGAGATTAAATGTCTTATATTTGTGGAGAGTATCTCTCTCGGATTTGTGGAGAGTACATGTTTTGGACTTTTGGAGACTACATTTCTTGGACTTGTAGAGATTCGTGTCTACGACTTGTGAAAATTACATGTCTTGGACTTGTGGAGAGTACCTGAAGCCTAGTCTGTATATGTATTTGTTGAGTTTTGTGACAGACCACATGATGCGCTGTGTAATGTGTTGCAATTGGTACGTCGCCTTTGGTTAATATTGATGGATGGTCAATTTTGTGTCCAACGCGGTTCCAGGAGTCGGATAACGTGTCCAAAAGCCTCAGAAGCCCTTTTTGATGCAAAAGCTTGTAAAATTGTCACCAAATCAATCAACTCCACAAATACAGATGACGTTCTTTCTCTTAATAATCTTAAATTTGGAGGTTATATTAATATCATTTATCTTCGTGAGATTGAAATAAAAGATACGACTGATTGTTTAAGTTCAGCTTCATTTTTAAATTATTCTCAATTATTACACCTAAGAAATGCTACGTAATCATTTGAAGTTATTTAACATGATGAAATCAATATTTCTATTATTAATTTCCTTTTTTTACCAGCTTCTCCTGCTTGTGGTGTATTTGTTTCACAATTAATACGCTACGGTAGAGTTTGTTACAACTACAGGAGCTTTAAACAACGAAGCAAGCTGCTTACCAATAAATTGCTGACACGGGGATATTGCAAATCTAGGCTTATCAAAGCCATCGAAAAGTTTTCTAGACGTCATCACAGTATTGTTGATAAGTTTGATGTCTCTGTGCCCTGGATTGCCCTGGATTTATTTGACTTCCCTTAGTTCGAAGTTCCTTTCACTCAATTTTGATTACACACGTGAAGGGTGTAGCTAGCTACACAGGCGGTGCTTACCCTTCTCCATGTAGGACAGCAAGATATAAACTAGTAATATCGGCGGTACATATAAAACTAATTATCTATGGCATATTAATATACTTATTCTGCCCGGACGAATTGCTATTCTGCCCGGACAGATCACTATTCCGCCCGGGCGGATTACTTATTCTGCCCGGGCAGATTGTTATTTCGCCCGGGCGGAATAAGTAATCCACCCGGGCAGATAAGTAAGTTAATAATTTGTTTTGCATGTCCTAAAAGCGCTTCCGTAATTAAGACTCATTTGGTAGAACAAACATTCTATTTTTTATCCATATGTGCATCATTAATATTAAAATAAATTTACAAATATCAGAAATTGATATTACTAAGGCTGTGTAAATGTATAAATTAACTGGTCTAAAAAAGAATTAAGTGATTTACGCAAAATTCCCACTTTTTTAAAATCATCAAAGCAGAACAAATTCTTTAATTTCATTTTGGCATTAAAACGCAAAACGCTTCCTATTTTAATGATCGTTCTTTAATCATTAGAATTTATCGTTTATAATGTGGCATTATTATACCCCCGCTTAAAAAGTGGGGGTATATAGTGATAGGGGTGTCCGTCCGTGTGTCCGTCCGTCCTTCCGTCCTTCCGTTACACCTTAGGGTACCTATCTCTTATCCGCAACTCCTCCTAAACCCTTCAATGGATTTTCATGAAACTTTCACACAATGTGATATAATGTAGATGTGCACCTCCTATTTAAAAAAAATGATCCGATGGATTTTTTGTTATGTGGGGGGAGCGGGGCATATTTTTTTGCGAGCTTGTGGCTCACAGTTTTTCTAGTTGTATATTAGCGTGGAGTTGATTTTACCATTAACGAATTTCCTTTGTAAAATTTTAGCAAATGTATTTTATGATAGAAAAACAACAGGGGTTGCAACCAGAATTCATAATTATAAGAGTTTTATAAATTCGTTACTACAACATTTTAACTAATCTGTCCGTATTCGTTTCCTCAGAGAAACAAGCGTTATGCCATAAATTAAATAGAAGCTATTTTATGTAGTAGAGACACCGATAAAATGCGTCCATGGTATTTATAAAGACTCATAATGATCTATGTTATCCTCATAATGTCCAATTTGTTTTTGTGTTTTACAGTTAATATGTTATTGATATTGTGTTAACGGGCGGACTAGATCGATCAGTAGTTTATGGTCTACACTTACGGTGTAAATGGTTACTAGCAGAACAATCCATTACAACGCCCAGCTGCTGTATAAAGTGAAATTTGTTATTTCCTAAAAACTGATTTTGAATTATAATGTTAATGGACATGTTACTTTATTTTAGTAGTAAAAACATAACCACGGTATATTTCTTTGAATTTTTTTTTTTTTTTTTTTTTGAAACGGTGGATTTTATCTGGTAATTTTCTACTGTACGAGGGTTGTTCGATATGTAATGAGTATTGTACAATAATATCTAAAAAGAATTCGACTCAAATGGTGACATACAGAGTATTCTCCGCGGTTTGAAATTCATAATTATTTCAAGCTCTGAATACATTTCTGAAATGCGTGACGGCACACTAAATTATCGTTGCATTATCATGAAGAAGACGAAAATGCCTAAATCCTGACACATGGCGTCTTTTTAGATTTTTTTTTTTTAGCTTTTTCAGTATAACGTCTCGGCCTGTAACAATGTTATCCTTCGGTACTGGAGATTTGTACGGCTATACCATTACATGAGAAGAATATGCAATAAAGAACCTTCTTTGTGGTTATGATTCTTTTGGCAACTACAGGCCTTCTACCGCGTTTAGAAAGCCATCTTTTGTTTACAATTTTTCTTACTAGGTCAAATACTGGTACGGTCTCGAGGCGTGTTTCTAATGTCACTAGATTTCACCTTTTAAAACCCCGAGCAATGCCAACCGTCTCAAAAAGGTTCTGCCAGCGAATCACATGTCACAACCACACGTCTGGTGGCCCTGGAAATACAATTTCAGCTCAGTGACAGTGGTGATAGGCGAGTCTCCAGCGCCTTAAATAACTCAGTGGAACCCGTGGCTAAGGGAAGGAAACCCCCAACGGAAAACCACTGATCCTCCGAGTTTAGGGGGTTTCTACATGGCTAATCATAAGGTAAAGTAAAAATCATTATGATTACAGAAACCCATAAAGGGGCCTTATTTGCCAGCGGACACGAAGAGGATATGTGAGGTGATGTAATACCGACCTGTAACAATGTTAGCCTTCAGTACCGGAGATTTGTACGGCTGTACCATCATATGAGAAGAATATGCAATAAAGAACCTTCTTTGTGGTTATGATTCTTTTTGCAACTACAGACCTTCTACCGTGTTTAGAAAGCCATATTTTGTTTCCAATTACTCTTACAAGAGGTCATTGGGCATTATCGCTTATCGCATAATACAATACAGAGGTAACACTCCTTACACCATACAGTTACAAAACTGGCATCTGGATTTTATGTTGATCATTTTGTAATGTATTGATTTATGTGGCACTAATAGTTTTCGAGTAAATAGAAAAAACAGCGAAATTAGCAATATATACATATATTTTTGTTTTGGTATTTATAAAGTCACTTCTATTGGAATCAGATCAACTTCTATCGGAATAAAAGTCACTTTTAACGCGTTTAAAATAACATATATAAGAGTCATAGTCCGTGGGCTAGGTGGACCCACCGTGCACCCCCCCAACCAGGATCCTCCGACACCACTTTTTTCTGGTACCTTAGGGTGTCTAGTAATGGAATCGGGATGTTTCCCAGAAATAGGTTGGGATGCTCTTCATGAAAAACTTCAATATTTAAGAGTACCTGAAAGTTTTCAGTAAATTTCTCTATTAGGGGTAGGGGAACGTTTTTATCTTTGTTTTCAATATAATAATGCAGATACAGATCATATTTGGTACCATTGTAAAGGGAACATGTTCAGCTTGTTTAAAATACAAAGTTGGTTGATGTAGCTGCTTCTATGTCATCACCATGACGTCATAAACACAAGTTTTGAGGAAAAACGCTATAAAATCGTGTCAATTTATCCTTTATAAAATTATTTCTGTACAGCATAATAAAACATATTAAGACAAAGTATGTTTTCTATTTACTTAATGAATTGTAGTTATAAATGATCATATATTCTCATCTTCGATAAAAGACACCACTCTATTAGAAAAAATATATTAAAGATAGCCATTTTTTAAAAAAATGATCGAAATGGGGTAGGAGAACGTATTTATCTTTGTTGCGGATGATATTATTAGATATAGATCATATTTGGTATCATTGTAAAGGGAACGGCTTCAGCTTTTATAACATACAAACTTGATTGGTGTAGCTATTACTGTGACGTTTCTATGACGTCATAAACTCAATTTTTGAAGAAAAACGCTATAGAATCATTTGAAATTATACTATACGAATTTATTTTTGTACCACCCAATAAAACACATTGAGACACTGTATGCTTCTCATTTACTTCATAAATTGTTGTTATAGCTGATCATAATTCTCATTTTAAAGAAAAGACGCCACTCTGTTATGAAAAATATATTGATTCAAAGATATCCTTTTATTTAAAGTTGATCGAATCTTAAGATTAATAGTTTTCACGATTAAAGTGACCCAGTATGTTTCTTTGTATAAATAATAATATCATCATCATCATCATCATCATCATCATCATCATCAATTTTTCATACATTCATAACAATACAAATTTACAAAAATGTCCAACATCATCACCCATTATTCTATAGCTAACAAAAAGCTTAATTAATAATCTTAGTTTGAGAATGACTTTTAGTTCAAAGTATTACCAATGGTGATTTAGTAGGTGTTTTAATGGTAGTCATATGCCACAGGATTGTTATATGCAGCTAGAGCAGTGGAAACCTAAAATGCGATTTCTGCCGTTGACTAGTTGTAGCGAATAGGAAACATCAAGAATAAATCTTTTACTTTACTGCCAACTGTATATCCTACTAACCCAGGATGAATTTGTGCTAGATTTCGGAGCAGCTACAGTCCCAGAGATGCAGTTCCATCATTTTTAAACAGAAGTTTTCTAAAGATATTATTTATTATCTTTATGCTTTATCACTACAATGAGGTACATTATTTCGACACAAAGATTGCCATAAAGTAACATTGGTATCACCAGAAAAATTATTGACCATATAACTATAGAACAAATGTAGGAGGAGTCTATTCATTGTCAGGGCAATGCATGAAGCAGATGTCATCTCGAACCACCAATTTATCATGACAAAGATAATAAAAGCAGCCAAACAAATCCTGGAAAAACAGAACATGAGTTTAATGTTAGAAAATTGAAACAACTGGAAAAGAAAGAAGAATTAAGATTAGTCTGAAGAACAGGTTTTATGCTTTAACAGCTATGGGTGATAATAATGAGAGCTGGGATGTCATAAAAAGGGCATACCGGTATATCGACACAGAGAATATGGTTGTCAGAGGAAACACGGGACAAAATATCCCAAGGAAATACAAGAGAAAATAACAAATAACAGAACCAGATTAGCAAAATATTAGTATGAAGGGAGTATGAGGAGTCAAAGGAAGAAATATAAAGGAACACAAACAAGTGATGAACGAAAATATATGGAAGATGGAAAATATTGTAACCGCACAAGAAATAGTAGCTAATAAAACTTAGAAAATCTATACCTAAAAACAAAGAAACACACAGGTAAACCAGCAAACACAGACAGACCGGTGTAAGGAAAGGATGAAAAAAATATCACAACAGAGGAAAGATGGGCTAATTATTTTAACTATATACCAAAAGACCACCTCCATAAGAAATATTGGACATAACACCACATACCTTTGATAATAAAATAAGGAAGGGGTGCCAACAAAAAAGAAATAAAAAAGTATAAATCAACTTGAAAAAGGAAAAGCTATAGAACCTAAATAAATATCTAAATTACTGTGCATCATCTGGATAAGAGAAATTATTCCAACACAATGGGAGATGGACTATCTCATTAAACTACTCAAGAGGGTAGATAATGGAGATGTAAGAACTGGAGAGGCACCATACTACCCAATGTAGCTGAGAAAATACTGTCAAAGATCATCCTTCATAGACTAAAAGATGGAATAGAAGAGGCACTAGGTGCTGTTTACAAAACAAGCTGGTTTTAGGAAAAAAATCTTACACAGACCAAATTGTCATGCCCAGGTATAGAACAGTCAGTAGAATGACACTATGCATTATACCTTTATAAATACTAAGTGTACATTTGTTAAGGTATCAAAAGAGAAAACATTTCATGTGAATACAGAAGTATGTCAAAGCTGTATACAAAAACAAATCATCTTTAATTGTAATAAATGGAATACAATGACACTAACACCCGAGATAGAATATATGGGCTTCGCTGATATACGCTATTGACCCTCACATTAAATCAAATGTAGATAAAGACCACACTACTAAACGAAACAGTTTTAAAAACTGGACTGAAGATCAACTCAAACAAAACAAAATGTTGAACAACAATACAACAAAAGGTATAAATTACGATAGTTATAAATTGAAGAGATAATTGAGCTCTGTTACTTGGGGAGCATGATTGTTGCTGAAGAAGAAACAGAACGGGGCATCAAGAAAAGAATAAAAATATCCAGAAAAGCATTCAAAATTATAAAGAAACATATGGAAAGCTAGTCTGCCACTAAGAACAAAAATCCAATACTCAACTCAAATGTAAAATCGTCCCTCTTATATGGTGTAGAAACGGTGGGACTGAATTAGACATACGCTCAGAAAACCACCAAAGGGCAAGTGTTAGAGTAGACGGCCAAAGCTTTTGGTGAGAAATAAAAGAGACGGAACAGAATCGCTTCAAATGAAAAAATACTCTGATGGCCATATATTGTTCAAAGAACTATTTGAACTATGTCTTTATAATGCATTGTACTGATAAAGCATATGTTATAAGGATAATGGATGATAATGTTAAAAATTCTATGATTTTGCTTATGAATGTTTGAAAACATGACGGAACTGCATCTCTGGGACTGTAGCTGCTGGGAAACCTCCCACAAATTCACCTGTACACTTTCTGAATGTTGCTAAGAGGAGGCACTGCAAGAGTCTTGATAGTGAGGCAAAAGAAATTTATTCTTTATGTTTCATTTTCGCTACAACTAGCCTACGGCAGAAATCACACGTATGTTAGGTTTCCACTGCTCTAGATGCAAATAACAACCCTGTGGCATATCTCCACCATTAAAACAACTGCTAAATCACTATGGCAATGATAAGAAATAAAGTCATTCTCAAACTAAGATTATTAATTAAGCTTTTTGTTAGCTATAGAATAATGGGTGATGATGTTGGGCATTTTTGTAAATTTGTATTGTCATGAATGTATAAAAAATTGATGATGATGATGATATTATTATTATTTATACAAAAAACACACTGGGTCACTTTAATCGTGAAAACTATTAATCTTAAGATTCGATCAACTTTAAATAAAAGGGTATCTTTAAATTAATATATTTTTTATAACAGAGTGGCGTCTTTTCTTTAAGATGAGAATTATGATCAGCTATAACAACAATTTATGAAGTAATTGAAAAGCATACAGTGTCTCAATTGGGTGGTACAGAAATAAATTCATATAGTATAATTTCAAATGATTCTATAGCGTTTTTCTTCAAAAATTGAGTTTATGACGTCATAGAAACGTCACAGTAATAGCTACACCAATCAAGTTTGTATTTTATAAAAGCTGAAGCTGTTCCTTTACAATGATACCAAATATGATCTATATCTAAATAATATCATCCGCAACAAAGATAAAAACGTTCCCCTACCTCGTTTCGATCATTTTTTAAAAAATGGCTATCTTTAATATATTTTTTCTAATAGAGTGGTGTCTTTTATCGAAGATGAGAATATATGATCATTTATAACTACAATTCATTAAGTAAATAGAAAACATACTTTGTCTTAATGTGTTTTATTATGCTGTACAGAAATAATTTTATGAAGGATAAATTGACACGATTTTATAGCGTTTTTCCTCAAAACTTGTGTTTATGACGTCATGGTGATGACATAGAAGCAGCTACATCAACCAACTTTGTATTTTATACAAGCTGAACATGTTCCCTTTACAATGGTACCAAATATGATCTGTATCTGCATTATTATATTGAAAACAAAGATAAAAACGTTCCCCTACCCCTAATAGAGAAATTTACTGAAAACTTTCAGGTACTCTTAAATATTGAAGTTTTTCATGAAGAGCATCCCAACTTATTTCTGGGAAACATCCCGATTCCATTACTAGACACCCTAAGGTACCAGAAAAAAGTGGTGTCGGAGGATCCTAGGGGGGGGGGCACGGTGGGTCCACCTAGCCCACGGACTATCACTTCTATTGGGATATAATTCATTTCTATCGGGTTAAACGTCATTTCTGACGCGTATAAACTCACTTCTGTCGGAAATAAGAGTGCTTTTATTATACACCGCTTAAAAAGTGGGGGGTATATAGTGATAGCGGTGTCCGTCCGTGTGTCCGTCCTTCCGTTACACCTTAGGGTACCTATCTTTTATCCACAACTCCCCCTAAACCCTTCAATGGATTTTCATGAAACTTTCACACAATCTTTGTGATATAATGTAGATGTGCACCTTCTATTTAAAAATTTGATCCGATGGATTTTTTTAGGTGGGGGGAGCGGGGAGTATTTTTTGTGAGCTTGTGGCTCACAGTTTTTCAAGTTGGGCTTAAATTCACTTCTATCGGGTTAAAAGTCACGAGTTAGAACGTACCTTAAACGTTGGTGTCTAATGCTTAAGTTTCTAGAATTTCGTTTATATATATATATATATATATATATAATATATTATATATATATAATATATATATATATATATATATATATATATATATCGGTTTTCATTGATTACATTTGTGGTAAATAAAATTGCTACTACATTTTTGGTAACAGTCGTTACTACATTTGTGGTTCGTTACTACATATGTGACACTATTTTATTACATTTGGGATAGTTATAAAATTACTGCATTTGTGGTAGTTACTACATATATAGGGGTCCCACAGGCTTGCTAGAATTCACAACTTTTTTTCTTTCCAAGACTGTGGAATCCTGGATCTTAAACTCGCTAGGTGCAAATAATTCATATTAAGCTTTATATATTTCCTTTCATTGCATTGCTGTAAGAAAAGTGCCGTTTTCATCAATAATATCAGTTAAAAATAAAATACCATTCTTGTACACCCGTTTCTGAAAAACACTTTCATTATTTATTTTTACTTCATCATTGATCTATATTACCTCCTTATAAATATTAGGTTCTAATGTTACTCCCTTTAAATTTCTAAAATCATGCCAAAAATCTAATATATCTAAATAAGATTGAGATAGTTTAAATTTGGTGTTGAATGCACATCTAGTCATAAAGAAGTATATCAAAGACCAATTGTTTATAAAATCCTAAAAATACTAAGGTATACTCCCTCATGCAAAGTATTTCTTTAGCTAAATTTGGTATAGTTTGGTCCTTTGGGTTTCTTTTCAACATCATAAGAAATGGTTTCACAATTTTTCTCCAAGCACTAATGATGAAGTATTGTATTCCGAAACGGTTGTCTAGTGCTGTAAAATTAAAACTGGTATAATATATAGTTTTTAACAGCATCTTACATTTTGCTATTCGTTGTCTATCGGCTCGGACAGCATACCTATCTAGACAACACATTCCCTCAAGAGAGGTCCATACATAATAGATTACTAGCACATCACATGTTTTGAATAATTATTTGCTAACTACACATGAATACTATTTTATGTAGAAATCATCTGTCCTTGACAACGCATAGCAAATTAATGTTGAGATTTATTGCAGTTTTTATTTATTTATTTATTTATTTATTTATTTATTAGTGTGTTTATTAGTGTTGAAAACATATGACGTTGAATAAAATGAATAGGTAATTTAAAATTAATTGAAACAAGAACATGTAATGTACTTAATCTATTATGGACATCTCCCTCGGGAACAGTTCTCCCCGGCATTTCTCGCGCCAGGGAGAGGCTGAGGCGGCCTAATGAATTAGACGTCAGTCTACAAATCAAGGTGCTCTAACCGCTGAGACTTCGAGACCCTCTCAGACCACATGTGGGAAAGTGAATGTTCCTTGCCATTGGCCTTTACTGGACCACCCAGTGTCAGTACAATGTTACTGTGCGAACGGTATGCTTGTCTGCGGCGTACTGACTCGGTGAACTAGCACCTTAAAGTCGCGCTGGTACAAGGCAGACCATAAAACACACTCACACTTCACATGCATACATGACCTTGTTCATAGATTAATCCATAGAGATTAATAAAGTAGATATCGTCGCGTATAACTGAAAAATTGCTGATGCGACGTTAAGCAACATTCAACCAACCAACCCTCGCGTCAGGGACTTACTTTTATTATTTCTAATTGTGTGAATAGACATCAATGTTGAGATTTATTGTAGTTTTTATTTATTTATTTATTTATTTATTTATTTATTTATTTGGATTGTTTATTAGTGTTGAAATATATAACGTTGAATAAAATAAACAGTTAATTTGCAAATTAATTGAAACAAAGACATGTGATATACTATATAGTATGGAACTCTCCCTCGGGAACAGTTCTTCTGTAGATTGTTTGGAGATGTATACCTCTACAGACAACACCATATATATATATATACAGCTCCCAAGGTAAAGTCCATAATAGATTATTAGGAAATGGCTGTTCCATCGATACCATATCTTTGTCGATATCTTGGGTAAATTAAATAATTCAATTGTTGCGATATTTTTATATTTCTGTCATGCTATCAATATTTTTATGATTGTAAATAAAAGTAATAACATTCTATTTGAGTGTATTCATTCGACATTATGAACGAGAGTCACTAATAGCATACCAAGCAGTTGCAGTTCATTCAATATGCTCTTCCCAAGTTTATAAAAAATAGGGGATACGATAGGTTTAGATATAACAAGTCAAATTTCTTAAAATGGTCTTCTACATTACATAATTGTGTATGATTGATTGGTGTTCAACAAAAATATTTCAGGTGATTTTTAAAAATACCTAAGTGATTAAAATTAACACATTTAAAGTTTAAATGATTTCTGGGATTCATGTGCTATCTACTTCTGGTGGTCATAGAAAGGTGAAAAATGTTGGCTTTAGTTAATTATTTCCTTTTTGATAATTTCATTTTTCTAAAAAAAAAGATCGTACATTTTTCGCCTTCATAACACCATCTGGCTCCTGATCTTATACATGTATAACCCCCGGATTTGCTTGTCATTTAGGGCTGTCAATGTTGTATTTATTTCATTTATTTGGTTTTTATTTGTTTACATTTTAAGAATCTGGTAAATTGTATAGTTCATCTAGGGTTTGTTTCAGATTGTGTTCTCTTTCCCATTCTTTTAGCGCTTTTAACTTGCAATATTTAATATATGTAACTAACCCCTATTGTGTCCCACTTTAGTTCATATTTTCCAAATTTTTATCTAACACCTTTCAAAGAAAGAGGTGGATGTTTTCTGGAGTAATTCTCCAAAACTTTGAAGCACTATTTCATGAAACTGGGTTCGAAGAATAACCATTGATAGGATATGCGCATATCATTAACCCGAGTTAGTTTGCTCATTTTTAGAAGTTATGGCCATTTGATTGAAAAATGAAAAAACCTTTAAAACACATGTACGGAGTCAAAATCTGATGTGACATTGGTTTTCTGTAGTCTTAAACAAACAATTCATTCATTTCGTGAAATTAAATTGAAAAATGGGTCATGCAAAGCATCAAGATGAGTATATCATTAACCCGAGTTGGTCTGTTTATTTTCCTGGGAGTTATTGTCCTTTAAACACAGGCGCAAATCATAAAACACTGCTGGCGGCGGATGCTAACTCACTAAATTTGCTTGTCATTTTTAATATTTTGAACAAAGAAGTCATCTAATAAAGAAGAATTAAATTTCCAAAAATCGGGTCCTCTTGCTTTTAAATTTCTCCCTTTCAATTCTAATATAATAGCGCTTTAATCTGTTATTATGGAAGATTTGATGCGAGAGTTAGCAAAAGTGGATAAGAAGAAAGGTATTAACCAAAAGTCTAAATGTGGCTTTATAATTGGTCTTTTACTAAATAAAGTAATAAAAAGTCGATTGCAAGGATTTTGAAATCGCCAAATGTCTATCACGTCAAAATCTTTCATAAAACATTTGATATTATCTCTATGTTGTGACCTAAACTCTTCCCCCACCATAATTGTCAATTTCGGGATCAAGATAAATTAATATTAATATCACTACCAATTATCAAATTTCCATAAGTTATTGTTGTGCAATCACTGAGCAAGTGGTCTTTTGTTGGAGCACAGATATATTTTTTTGAGAAAAAATTGATATCATCAAATATATATATATATATAATATTATTATTATTACTATTATTATTATTATGAAATAAAATAATTATGGTTCAATTACCTTATTTTTGTTTAGGGAACTTAGAACTATGTAATTGTAAAAAAAAAAAAGGGTATTGGATATATCAGGCTTGATGACGTAATTTCATAGTACAAGGTGTCTCCAGATGTTACACAGGCGTGACTGTACACAATAACGATAACTGTATACCCTGAACATAAATGATCAAGTGATGTAAAAGTTGAACAAGCGATGATGTCATTATACTATGATGACGTCTGAATTACATATTACCTGGGTTCTACCTTTATGTATGTATGTGTGTCTAACGTAGATTTCGTCGTGTCTTTATCATAGAGCACAAAGGTGAGATTAGGCGAGATGACTTAGAGATCGATAATATATACAAGTACACAGAATTATGTTATCCACTGAATACCACTAGTAACTGTCGTGTTTACTGTCGAGATCTCTACTCTCTAACGTTTCGTTATCTAATGTCATCAATTCAACTATTTCTTGTCAAGTGTCTTACAATATTTATCACGGATAAGCATTCTTTGATCAGGAAAGAGTGTAAATAGCTGACTCGTTTCAAATTAAATCGTCACTATTACATTTATTCGGAGAACTGTGGAGAAAAGACATTAAAGGTATAGTTTGATATAATTTTATTTACTAATGGAGAACTGTGATACAAATGTGTTATTATGAACATTCTAACTAGGGGATGGAAATCTGAAATAAAGGTAGGCAAAATACAATCAGATCCTGTCACTAAAAGATAGTGGCTAAGTACATTATTTGTAGTTACCAATTAAAACTTAACTGGAGTATACACACATGTTGAATTAAAAAAATACACGGAGAAATGTTAAAACAAATTTTCACTATTTCCCCCAAAAATGAAACAAGGGATACCTGAAAGTAAAGGAACAAGATTTGTTATTATTATTATTATTATTACATGTATGTACATTTTCAATGGGATATCTGTTACAAATACCTTACTAAAGTTATTTATTTATTAACATGTGATAAAGAACTGACCACTTTAACACTGACAAGAGTGTATATAATGAACTACATAGATTGTAGCCGACACTTATTTTTAATTTGACCTAGCACTGTCAACTATTACAACAATGGGTAAACTATATTTAATTTGTTACGTGATTGTATCTAAATGTATAAGCTATTTATTGAAGAGAAAGCATATAACTCATCTAATGTCGTCATCAATACCTATTATTAAACTAGGAACATTGGTAAGACTTGTAATTAACGATTTTGTCATCATGGTTAACTCTTATCTTTGGAAGCAGGTTGTCTTTCCAATATAGCACAAAATTTGTTTTAAACGTACTCCTAAAATGACAGAGAAAATGTTTCTGTTTTTGTATTATGTGAATTTAGATATATCTTTATGGATTTTTTATAGTATAGTACAGTATGTGTAATGAATTTTTCTATATCAGATTTTATAACGTATTGCAGAATTGTTACTGTTCAGTTATGTAACAAATGAACCTTTAATGCTGATCGATTATCTAAGTCTTGTTATATCACGTTCTGACTAATTTAATTCATTTGATACTGATTAAATTCATTTACGAGAAATAAAACGAAAATAAAATGACTTAATAAAGATAGATTCGTTCATCCAATTTAATTTATGCTTTAGTTTGGAATCAGTTCGCAGGTTTCATTTCTTGACATTTCGTAATTATAACAAACAGGTAACTTTTACCCTCAGTGAAGACAAAAATTAACTTTCAGTTAATAGCCATTTTGAGATTGTTATAATTCAGCTGGTGCATATTAGTAAGGGACTACATAGTGTTTGGTGTTGTCATTGTGTCTGTTTGTATCCCTGCCTCCTTTTTAATCCACTGAAAACCTTGATGAACCTATTAAGACATGATTAGCATGTCATCTATTTGATCTGCCACTATGATATGCCTGTATACAGCATGAAACCTAAAAAGAATTCCACAATCAACCATTAAACCACATCTAGCTATCTTACTATCTTAAGTGCTTGTATTATCCTACCTCTTACTAGTTTTTGTGAGTTTTAATCTAAAATCCTGGTCACGTGAACACCACCTTATATAGTCCATATTGTTTCAGACCAACTCCATATCTAGTAAGTATGAGAATTTGAACAACGTCAAAAGCCACTGTTTGGTAGTAAACATATCATTCTTATTACAAATACGCAAATATGGACACTAGTAAGGGTGTGGTGATATTGAAACAGATTGTTTGATTTCCAGGAACATCATTTGAATGGAAATTGATAGCAAGTCAAATTCACAGTGTCTGATCGAAAGTGTACATAATATGGTCTCCAGTTCGTCGAAGCGATGTATGTATTTCTGAAATGCTGCAAAGTCACAAATTTTACTGCAAGTTACATATATGTAATCTATATGCATGACATGATAAATGCGACACTAACTCCGAATATTGCGTTTTATAAGGCAAAAACAGTTGATTAACAACTGTTCCATTGTGGTATGACGATTTAACATTCTATATTTTCCATTTTTGCTCACTAGACTGGTGTGCAACCTTGTGTTATCTAAACATTCTGACAGTCGTGTTTCATATACACCATAAAACAAATCACGATTGAATATGCATTGTCTAAAAAAAACTATAAAATGGCAGTTGATACCAGAAGGAACCTGTACCGGTAGCTCTTGCCAACTCTTATGTTATACAAAGTAACTGTACCGGTAGCTCATAATCAGTCAAAAAACTATTAAACTGTAAAGTTATATTTGTATATTTGTGATAATATATTGATAAACAAATATACATGTAATTTGATAAAAGGGGAAATGCTATATATGTTTCCACAAAATGTTCTTTTACTGTCAGCCATAGCTGAAAAAAATTGTATGTATTGCGACAATATTTTCACACCTTTTTATCCTTAAAAGGAATGATTGATGCCTGGTAATGTGGATGACATTACAAATTACCTCACCAAATTATAATGATAAAAGAAAAAGGTATTGGACACCTCGTCACAATGCTCTTGATTCATATATATCCTATACCTCTTTTATTTATAATTTTAATTTTGCTAGGTAATGTGTTATGTCAACCACATTGACGACTGGCAGTCATTCCTTTTAAAGATAAAAAGGTGGAGTAGTTTGGCAGCCATTTTTCAGTTTGAAGTTAAATGGAAAATTGTGCATGCAGACTTTTTAAATAGGACTAGAGAAATGTAAATTTTATTACAATATGGCTACAATCTATGAAACACGGGGTTTTAGTTATAATGAATATGGTATAATACACATAGTTTTGTGAAGTATATACACAACACTTAAATATAAAACAGACTAATGATTAAACGATGTCGAGATTTTTTAAACGTATAAATCTAAAAGGTGAATGTTATGCGAATATTTTGATTCCACTGAATATTTGCTACCCATTGGATGACAATTTTGTTATTTATGTAAATTAAGTTTGTCAAAGATCTTCCAATCATCCAAATGTTAATTCTTATAAGATTTGGTAAGATAAATCTTGGTTCTTCGGGTGTCTTTTCAACATCTTGGAAAAACATTTGTTTCACAATTTTGTTGCTACTGATGAGCTATTGTATTCCGAAAGGGCCGTTTAGTGGTGAAAATTAAAACTGGTATATGTTATTTAAGCCACTGTGTATTATTGTCAGAAACTTAAAATTCCTGTAAAAGTAAGGTATACTACCACATGCAAAGTGTTTCCTTAGCTTAATTTGGTACAATATTTTGGTCTTTTTGTATTTTTTCAAGATCTTGGAAAAAATTGGTTTCACAAGCACTACTGATGAGGAATTGTGTTCCGAAATGGCCGTCTAGTGCTGTAAAATTAAAACGGATATATGTAATTTTAAATCAAATCAAATCAGGTCTATGTGTTCTGTTAAATGCTTGACATTAGTTGTGCCTACATTGGATTCAAATCATGGCTTTTAGTGAAAATTTCAACGATTTAATTTTTTTCAAAGAAATGTACGTTAAAGGTTTGATAGCTGAAATTGTTGATATGTTGTGATTTCCATGTAAGGCAGAGATATTCCATTACTACCATTGTTCTAAAGTTAACATTTCACGTAACTGCCTGATCAGAAGTGGCGTATAGAAAATGTCGTTGATTGTTTGTCCCTTTCGGAGACGATCTACTATCCGAATACCATCAGCATTCAAGAAAACGGAGGCCGTAACCTTTCCAGCTAATAAAATAGTATTTGTCCCCTTTATTTTGATTGTTATTTGGTAAAATTATAGATTCACGTGTTTACAATAATAACAATATCTGGGGATTTTAGCAGGATTACTGTACTGCTAAAAGTTTTAGATTAGCATGCGTTGTCTTGGTACACAGCGAATTTGAACTGAAAGCGTTCTCTTTGCAAGATCCTGTATCAGAATGAAAAGTACACTTTCATTTATAGTCCGATCACTTATTCAGTGATGAAAACCGATGTGGTTTTAAAAAGATCGCGGATTACTTACCTCAAATTTCATTAATGCTATATGTAGATCTGTTATTTTTATAACATGTGTTTAACTAATTTGATTAAATTTTTCATATTAAGTCTAAAAATCAAATAAACCCCGTTTTTATCAGACGCGCATCTGAATTCAGACGATGCATATCACGTAGTAAAATGCATTATCGCAAAAAAACTACATATTTTGAGACAAAAATCTCGGCTTTGTTAGATGAGTTTGAAGGTTTTGTAGTTTTAAAACATTAAATTAAAAAACTGTGTCGTTCTAGGCCAAACATGTATAATAAATGAAATATTATTCATTATTTTGATGTTTGTGCTGTTTTACCTGTTGTCTATTCATAATCAAGTGCAATGGGTTAGTCCGTGACGTATACTAGTAAGGAATAGAAACACCTGTATAAACCCGTATCGCGTGAATGCGTATTAGCCAATCAGAACCCAATTAGGAATGACTTACATGAATGAAACTGTCGAATATGCCATATCAAAATATCAGAGGGACAACAGCTACCTTTCAATTAATTGCTAAATTTTGACGCCCAAAAACTCAAAAACTACAGTGAATATTAAAAATTTAACCATGCAGATTGGAAAATAGTATTTTTAAATACTTATCTTTAAAACAAGACAGCAAACGAACAAGTAATAATTTTTCAACAAACTTTTATCGAAAAAGTTTATTAAAATTTATTCATATAAATTAAAAGCAAAAAATTGAAAAAGCTGAAAATATTTGAAAAAAATATTCAAAATATGAAAAAGTATGTTCTAATAATACATGTGCAATTTCACGTCTATTGAAGTTATAGCAAGTGAGATATCTAAGTTTGAATCACACCACCCATTCAAAACATGTTTTTTCATCACTGAAAATGTGATCGGACTATAATATAACAGTTGTTGGTTATAACTCGTTATTGTTATAACAATATCACGGAACTTATTGCAACAGTTTTAGATATTCCAGGACACTGGTCATCCCCAAGACTCTGTCTGACAATTCGATCCCACCACCCACCGTTTTTCTGTGGCAAATGAAGGTACGTGTACTCCTAGTGTTGATATCATATTAGTATGAATAACCTTAGGCGCTAAACCTTTCCTAGCAAATATTGGATCTCCGCTCTTTCGCCATTTATTCCCATTAATTTTACACAGGTGACTTGACCTGTTTACTTTAGAGTGCTACCTCATCTATATGAACTGACCAAATGACACTAGTCTTCGGGCACACGGCTTTAAACAGTCGGGGAATAGTTGGGATGAAAAAAGACCAATATTAATTACCTTTATAACAACAATCTTAGCTACCAAATTAGATCTAAGAATTTTCATTAACATGTCCAAATGTTTCAGACGAAATTCCTGAATTCAAGTATTGTGATAGATCTTACTTTTAGGTACTTGTTTGTCTAGTATGACATTTTAATGGATGTAGTTTTAGATTGTTTCCATCTCAAAACCACAATCCCAAAGCAAAGTAAAAACTTCGAAACTGGCAAACTAAGAAAACACGAACTCCCACCAGTGAAGTGAGGTCGGGTTCCCTGCAAGGGTAATTACCTCCTGTTTAGTTAGCAAAAGTAACTATAAAAATATAAATATCAAATGTATATAGAACCAAAGACTGATATAATGTATATACTGGACCACAACAAAACTGATTTTCGATATTCTCTTGATTAACAATTTCGTACGGCTTCAGTACCTGTCAAGTACAAGTCAACTATTTTAGTACTTGATTGGGAAAGTAATCGAGCCTACAAAAAGTTTTTTTTTTTATTGTTGTGAATAAATTATTTACACCCTGACTATTTACGTTTATATTTTCAGGATATTGCAGACAGTGAATGTGCAAAATAGAGAAATAATAAATACATTGTTTAGTGTATACTGGAAAAAGAGTATCAAGTCAGTAACTAAATATGGACTCCATGAGAGAGATTAAACAATGGATTTTAAATAAATGTCGAGCAAATTCATTACCATTAACTGGAACTTCTACTTCGAGTGAGTCCAGTAACCGGGGTGGTGCCCTAACCCCTAAAACAATACCAGAGTTTGTTATTCCTGGTTCTGGCGAATCGTCACGACGAGCGAGTTCTGAAATCACTGACGATGATGTTTTAAACCGTAGTTTTACTCCTAGGAGTAGTATTGCCTCTTGTAAGACCAGTCCAGGTGAGAGTCCATCAGAATCTTCAGTTTGTCTCTCAGTTCCACAAAAACCCTATACTTCCAAATCAGCTCCTACTTCACCGAGGCATGAAATAAAATCATCAATATCAAACCGGGATGCCTTTCATTCATTTGGATATTTAAATGACTTTAGAAATTACACAAATGCGGATCCATTGTCAATGGCTGCAATATCACTTCCTCATTTCCGTTCAAAAACTTCTTTTGGATTCACAACATTGACAGAAAGTCCAAATACAAGGCGAAAAGAGTCATTGTTCCATACTGGAAGCGACAGTGGATTGACTTCTAAAGAAGTCAAGATGTTACATAATTCATTAGAGTCTCTTAGACTCTTTTGTCGACCACACGTTTTAAATGATCTTAAGACCATTTGTGATCATGATGGTTCTTTTAAGGACGGAGATTATAAGGTATCAAGTATGCCTTCAGTAGTAGTCACACAAACTAACAGCTCACCTACTAAACACTTAACACCATCACCGGAGCACAAAACAGTCGGTAGGCTTCTGTCACCTTCCCGTCAATATACACTCAATGGCACCAGTCCCACTTCGCGTTATCTAAAGCGTAAAGAAAAATATTATAGAAGACGATCATCTCTTTTAGGATTGGAAGAAAATAACTCATCCGATGATTCCTCGCAAGGTTCAAATGAACAAAGTCCTAATATGAAACGAAAGTCATGCACTTCTCTTGAACCGGATAAGGAAATGATTTCACAAAAGCGTCACTCATCACCTATATTGTTGACAACGCCGACAACGAATGTTGAAACAAAACCTAGATCAAGTTCATGTACAATATTGATAACGCCTCATACAAATTCTGAACCACAATTTCTCACTGAGCATGGTGAGCTTAAATTTGCATTTCAGTATCTAGCGTCATCAAAACAATTCAAAGTTACGTTAATCAAGGCAGAAAATTTAGGCGGTCATAGCAAAACAGACCAAAACTGTAACTCCTATGCAAAACTTTGTCTTATCCCTGGGAAACTGCAGAAGCAGACATCAGAAATTGTAAAGCATACACGAAATCCATTCTTTAACCAGGAATTTTATTTTCAAAGTTTAACAGTAGATCAGTTACACGCTTTAACTTTGCGTATTAAGCTGTTTCATAAAGGTCATAATTTGAAATTACCAGATTTCATAGGAGAAGTGAATATTTGTTTGGAAAGTTACGACCTACTTACAGAAAACCGCATGTGGAAGGATTTAGATCACAAACGCGAGAGAGATGTGAGTATATTTTCCCATACTTTATTATACAGGTTGTCTCATAATATAATATCAGGTTTTTTATTTATTATTATATAAGTGCAAAGGAAAGTTTTATTGAGACCTTTTGTCTTTATTTAATTGTTGTATAGTGTTTGTTGTTAATTAATATCGAGCTATGTTTTCCCGAGACATCGAGGATTTGTGGTGATATCACAACGCGCATAAAAACTCTCCCTGGCAAGGTTTTTATCTCAATCTTGAGTGGAACGTATCAATAGACTTTTCTAACGTTAACACATTTAACCGCTTATAGAAATAACAGATCATCAAAAGTGGCATACTATATCAAGAATACAATAGCTTTAGATGGAGTTTTCATAATCGTATTTTGCTGTTTTGGCTGCACATATTTTAGACAGCCGCTAATGCTTGCGTAATAAAATAACAATCGTCTATAACGATTAACATTGCACCTGCAGCCACACCGAAGATAGTAAGGTATGTTCATAACAGGTTTAACTGTGGTTCTGATCAATCATATACGCAACACCTTCCGCGACACCGGAGTTGGTAAGGTATTTTGATAACAGGTTTAACTATGGTTCTGGTTCATCATATACACCACCAGTCATATCGGAGATGGTAAGATATGTTATAAACACGTTTAGCTTTGGTTCTGGTTTATGATATACACCACACCTCCAGCAATATCGGAGATAGTAAAGTATGTTGATAACACATTTATCTATGATTCTGGTGCCTCGTATACACCTTCAGCCTCGTATACACCTTCAGCCACAGCGGAGATGGTAAGGTATGTTGATGACACGTTTAGCTGTGATTCTGGTCCATCATATACACCTCTAGTCACACCGGAGATAGTAAGGCACGTTGATCACACATTAAGCTATGGTTCTGGGACATGATATACACCTCCAGCAATACCGGAGATGGTTAGGTATATTTATAACACATTTAGCTATTATTCTGGTCCATCATATACACCTCCTGCCACACACACCGGATATGGTAAGGTATGTTGATGTCACGTTTAGCTATCGTTCTGGGCCATCATATACACCTCCAGCAACATCGGAGATGGTTAAGTATGTTAATGACACGTTTAGCTATGATTCTGGTCCTCGATTTTCACCTCTAGTCACACCAGAGATGGTAAGGTATATTTATAACACATTTAGCTATGTTTCTGGTCCATGATATATACCTCTAGTCGGTATCTGGTCAACTCGTTCCAATTCCAACTCGTTCCAACTGATTTTCGCCAACTCGTTCCAACTTTTTTACCAACTCGTTCCACTTTTTATGCAGAGTTTTTACACCTGTGTTTTAATTACCAACTCGTTCCAACTAAATTACCAACTCGTTCCAACTTTGTTACCATCTCGAATATATACACCTCTAGTCACACGGGAGATAGTAAGGTATGTTGATAACATGTCCATCATATACACCTCCAGCAACACCGGAGATGGTTAAGTGTGTTGATGACACGTTTAGCTATGGTTCTGGACCATATGCATGATATACACCTCTAGTCACACCGGATATGGTAAGGTATGTTGATGACACGTTTAGCTATTATTCTGGTTCATGATATACACCTCTAGTCACACCGGAGATGGTAAGGTATGTTGATAACATGTCCATCATATACACCTCCAGCAACACCGGAGATGGTTAAGTGTGTTGATGACATGTTTAGCTATGGTTCTGGACCATATGCATGATATACACCTCTAGTCACACCGGAGATGGTAAGGTATGTTGATGACACGTTTAGCTATTATTCTGGTTCATGATATACACCTCTAGTCACACCGGAGATGGTAAGTATGTTGATGACACGTTTAGCTATCGTTCTGGTCCATCATATACACCTTTAGCCACAGCGAAGATGGTAAGGTATGTTGATGACACGTTTAGCTATGATTCTGGTCCATGATAGTCACACCGGATATGGTAAGGTATGTTGATGACACGTTTAGCTATCGTTCTGGTCCATGATATACACCTCTAGTCACACCGGATATGGTAAGGTATGTTGATGACACGTTTAGCTATCTTTCTGGTCCATCATATACACCTTTAGCCACAGCGAAGATGGTAAGGTATGTTGATGACACGTTTAGCTATGATTCTGGTCCATCATATACACCTCCAGCAACACCGGAGATGGTTAAGTGTGTTGATGACATGTTTAGCTATGGTTCTGGACCATATGCATGATATACACCTCTAGTCACACCGGAGATGGTAAGGTATGTTGATGACACGTTTAGCTATGATTCTGGTCCATTATATACACCTCTAGTCACACCGGAGATGGTAAGGTATGTTGATGACACATTTAGCTATGATTCTGGTCCATGATATACACCTCTAGTCACACTGGATATGGTAAGGTATGTTGATGACACGTTTAGCTATCGTTCTGGTCCATCATATACACCTTTAGCCACAGCGAAGATGGTAAGGTATGTTGATGACACGTTTAGCTATGATTCTGGTCCATTATATACACCTCTAGTCACACCGGAGATGGTAAGGTATGTTGATGACACGTTTAGCTATGATTCTGGTCCATGATATACACCTCTAGTCACACTGGATATGGTAAGGTATGTTGATGACACGTTTAGCTATCGTTCTGGTCCATCATATACACCTTTAGCCACAGCGAAGATGGTAAGGTATGTTGATGACACGTTTAGCTATGATTCTGGTCCATCATATACACCTCTAGTCACACCGGGGATAGTAAGGTGTATTTATATAAGTTTAGCTATGGTTCTGATCGGAGATGGTAAGGTACTGTGATAACACGTTTAGCTATGGTTTTAGTCTATTGTATATTTTTCCTTCACCAATTGTTTCATTTCTTCTGTTTTATGCAGTGTGAAGCAGATGCAGTTGTTTTCAGTGGTTATTTATTTTAATCCGTCTGTTTGATTTAGTAGTTCTATAGGTGGTCTAAAGATAATGTTTTTTTTGAAAATATCAAGTCCACACTTTAATTTTATTGGCCCTATCGTGTTGGTGATGATTATGTCTAACCTGTAATTAATTACACAGATGTGTTCAGAAAAAGCTCCTAGATTAATCTGGTTATTATCGATAAATGACATTTGACATTAACCATAGTTTACTCTGAGTGACCGTCAATTCTTCTAACGCCAGATTAACATCGATATCTGTGATGTATAGACCTTGCTGTTTCAGTATATATAAAAACAGGCAATTACCTAATAACATCGCAATGTTTTATACAAGTGATGTTTGTCCAATAATTTAAAAATCAACATGGAAATTAATCAATTCCCTATGCGTACATCATTTTACTAATGGCCTTTGATGGCAATATATGAAAGGCATATATTAAGTGTTATAAGTAAATGAACCACAAACATACTGATCCATATGAACATCTGATTATTATCGCTGCGTCTGTTGCTGATTAAACCAAGTTACATAAAAGGTTAACATTTTAATTCTCGATATCCATGTACAACCTTATAATTATTTACTACATACGTCCTAGAGTTTTGTAACAAAGTAAATATAGAAACACTATGCATCTATGGCAAAAGTATATAGTGGCGACAGATGAAATGACTTTTGTTTGAACATCATACATACTTTATCATTTGTTTCCATATATATTGGCACTGAAATTAATTTTAGTATAATAATATATGATTTCCAAAACTCCAAATTTGAAATTTTATAATCTTTAAATCTTTCTAGTAGTGCCAAGCATATAAAGTCTAGCTTCCAGAATCATACCGTAGCTTCGACATCTACTGCATGACCTTTCAATAAGTATTAATGTAGGTATATACTCATAAGATGGAAACGTATCCAGATGTTGATAACATTGTTAATGTAAACATGTAAATGTACCAATGTTACACATTCTTTAATCCGATATAAGGATAATCTTCCATACCAAAAACTGACAAACATTAGGTTCACGTGATCTAGTTATAAACCTGATACCATGAGATACGTAATCGATATAATTTGTCTGTTAATCAGAAATGTGTTAATCAAATACATGTCAAAGAAAATCAGAAATGCGTTTATCAGTGACAGGTCAAAGATAATTGTAACATAAAAAAGTCAAGTAGCTTTTAGCTCACCTGAGTTAAAGGCGTAGTGCGTCGTCCGTCGTGTGTAAAGTATCAGTGGCAAGATTGATTATTATTGTTTTTTAGACCCTGCCCTTCCCCTAATAACCCCAAAAGAATTTAAGTACCCCATAACAATGGTGCTATAGTACAGGGACCTACCCTTAAAATTTGAACGAGATTGATCGATGCGTCTAGGAGCTGACACAAATTTTTAAATGTGATCAGGAGAAACAAATAATAATAATAATAGTGGAGAACCGGAAACGGAAGAAAAACAATAAGTCTTCCAACTAATATACTAGGTGGAAGACTTAATAATAATAATAATAATAATAATAATAATAATAATTATAATAATAAATATCGGAGAATCGGCTTAACTAGAATGGCCCATTTGAATCTCTGTTTTAATTACATATCATACCAGTGTTAATTTTACAGCACTAGACGGCCGTTTCGGAATGCAATTCCTCATCAGTAATGCTAGGACCAAAATTATGAAAACCAAAATTGTTATTATTAGAAACTAACATTTTTCTTGAATAATTAATATTCAACGGTAATAGAAGTAGTACATGAACTTTACTGGTTGAAATCCAAACAATAGGCACAGTTGATTGACACCACGTATACCCAACATCACAATCTGTTGTTTTGATGAGCTAATTATAAGTTGGTGTAAAAGTAATCTAACCACTTGAATCAAAATGAATACTTAATCAATCCCAGGGATAATTGACCATTAGTGTTGCTTATAAAAAAGATATTTAACTTGATAGCTGGACAAGTATCAGTGATTGCTTAAGTATCCGTCACAATGGAAATTCCTGCTTATTGTTTTAATCAGATTTAATCTGAACCTTAAAAAATGATAGCACTCATCCCATGAGAGAAATATGTTTAAGGGTGGGGATCTCAAAGTTAGTACCTAAACCTGTCGCAAATTTCGCGAGAATTATAATTTTAATATAGTTTCCGGATTTGATATCCGTACCGTTTTTCGGTTCGTTAGGTAGAATAAGACAAGGAATTCCGAAAAAATATAGGACCACGAGGAAGACATTTTACGAATGTAAGTTAAATTGCTGAATTGTAAACAAAGTTACGAATACAAAACAAAATCCAATGTCAATTGGGGTATTTTATCATTTACTCCACGACACTGTTTGTTGCCGGAACCCGGGAATAACGGGAAACAACAACTATCATACAAATTAGAAATTTACAACCGCCGTTTGGTAAGGGCAAATAACACAACCTACTGTTTATATTACGAGCCATGGCATAGTTATCTGGTCTTAAAGGACAAGGACTAAATTTTGCCATATTTTTGAGAAAGAAATACTTATTGGTCAAGCTTTGTTACGAGAACCTTTTCCTGAATCACATGAAACGCCCCAAAGTATCGATAAATTACAGAAATGTGATCATAGAATTAGACTGTATTCAGAGAAATTAGAAATAGCAAAAGATAAGCTGTTAGCAGCCTTAGATGAGACAGAAGAAACATTTGTAGACAAAATTGTGGAAGAAGATTGTCAGCTATGTTCAGAAGCATTTGACTGTAGTATATATCTTGAACAATATGTAGACAAGTTAAAACAAATTGATGATGATGATGATGATGATGATCCCCCTCCCATAGAACATAACCCAATGATGCACCCCTCAAAACCAGTGGCCTTTGAACATATATTTCAAGTACAAGAGCGGATGCAACAGCAAATTGAATTTCAATCTGAATTTCTGAAACAATTGAAGAAAGAAAAAACAATGAAACCGTGAAATTACCGAAGTTAGACTTACCCGTGTTTTATGATTGAGTTTTGGGATGCGTTTGATAGTTCCGTTCACAAGAACCCAAAATTGTCCAATATAGAAAAGTTTAATTATCTGAAGTCTAAATTATCAGGAGAAGCCTCAAGTGCCATTCCCGGTTTGGCATTGTCAGGTGACAATTACAATGTGGCTATCGGCATTCTAAAGGATAGTTTTGGGAATCAACAGGAAGTTATTGACCTGCATTACAATGAACTGATAAGGTTACCCATGGCATCAAATAAGACTGAAAGTTGCGTTCCCTGATAGACTCTATTTAAAAACATTTGAGAAGTTTGGAAGTGTTGGGTCTAAATATTGATCAAGGTGTTTTTGTTTCAATGGTAGTTTCAAAGATTCCTAAAGATGTGTTATTACAATTGGAAATTCAAAAAGGTGTAGATGCAAAATGGAGTGTGAGAAAACTTCGAGAACTATGGAAAAGTTATGTTGTGACTAGGGAACGATCAGATCAACAGTCAAGACAAGAAACAAGTCAAAATGTAAAAAGGGATGAGTATCGCCACGAGACAAAGTTTAGTACTGGATATAAATCGAATTTTCAACATGGGTTTTAGCGATGAAGTGCCAGTAATAGACCCGTGCATGTAAGGACAGCAAAAGCCCTCTCATCTGGAGATGGTAATCAAGCCAGATTGAGATACTCAAATTTGGGTCGGTATTGTGAGCAACAACACTGGAGTGATGAATGCCCTAAAATTAGAACAATTGAAGCAAGAAAAAGTAAAATAAAAGGTAGCTGTTATATTTGTTTAAAGCAAGGTCATAAATCAAGTGAATGCAAATTGAATAAATTGTGTGTCCATTGTGGTGAAAACAACTCTCATCACAGAAGCCTTTGTCCAAGAAAGTTTCCTTTGAACTCAAGAAACGAAAGTGTACAAATTGTAGAAGAAATTGTTGTGAATGATAGCGAAAATAGGGATCTAAGTCCACCAGAAAATTTTCATCAAATAAAATGGTATTAACTCAAACTGCCTTAAGTGATATAGAGAATAAAAGTAGTAGAGATTTCGAACAAGTTCGCCTTTTACTTAACTGCGGGTCATAAAGATCATATATAAGTGAATCTTATGCAAATAAACTTGGGACAATTAACTCAGACAATTAACATTGTGACATTTGCAAGTAATAGGCCAAAAACTCTACAGACACCAAGTACAAATATTAACTTGAAATTGAGAAATGGAGACATACTAGGTATTACCGCAAATATTGTACCTCGAATCACAGGAACAATAGACAAGAGACCATTTAACATATTTCAGGATGAACACACCAGTTACTTGTTCAAGGATTTGCCTCTACCTGACAATATACCCCTTGAAAATGAATCATCGAGTGTGGATTTGTTGATTGGTAATGACTATTATTTGGATATAATTTTGCCTCAGAAAATTGATATTCAACCAGGACTTTATTTGCTAGCGTCAAAGTTTGGATAGGTTCTCACAGGTAGAACAAATGAAGTACAACAAGATGATACAGAATGCTGTATGTTTGTTATGTCACATGAAATCCAGATCAACAAAGAGTCAAATGTGTTTTGTAAAGTGGACAAACACTTAGTAAGGAAACCAGATTTAGAAGACTTCTGGAATGTAGAAGCAATAGGTGTAATGGATTCAACAGAAACATCAGATGATGTGAAAGCCATAGAAAGATTTTCAGAAACTTTAAAGTTTGTAGACGGTAGATATGAAGTTACTTGGCCATGGAAAGAGTATCCACCTGGACTTACCAGTTAATCGAGAATTGGGTTTAGGTCGTTTGAAGTCGTTGGTTCATCGGATGAAAACAACCAGAGTTAATGAAAACTTATAACACAACAATTAGGGATCAGTTAGAAAAAGGAGTAATTGAAAAGGTAGAAAACACAATGGACAGCGGTGTATTTTATTATATACCTCATCATGCTGTTGTAACAACCAAATTAAGAGTGGTTTATGATGCATCTGCAAAAACAAAGGAGCGAACAAAAGTTTAAACGAGTGTTTATATAGAGGACCAGTGATGTTACAATGTGGAATATTAATGAGGTTTTGCCTACACAAAATTGTTATAACGGCAGACATTGAAAAGGCTTTTCTACAATTAGGAATTCAACAAGATGAACGCAATGCCACAAGGTGTATTTGGATGAAAGACTACAGGTTGAATGAAGTAAGCAGTGACAATATCCAAGAATATAGATTTTGTAGAGTCCCTTTTGGTGTAATGTCAAGTCTATTCTTATTGGGAGCAACACTTGAGCATCATCTTAAGTCCAGCAATTCTATAGTTAAATATAAACTTGTAGACAACATTTATGTTGACAGTATAATAACGGGTGTAGATGACGAGGAAAGTGCGATGGAACTGTACAAAGGTGCAAAGACAGTTTTCCAGGATGCTTCAATGAACTTGAGAGAATGGGTGATAAACAGCGAAAGTGTAAACAACAAAATTCCAGAAAACGACAGAGGTGATATAGACAATGTTAAGGTACTATGGCATATTTGGAAAACGAAAAGTGATGAAATCATTCTCAACAGAAGAAGAACTATTGACAAAAGTAAAGTGCTGACAAAACGGACTGTGTTGCAACATTTAGCAACAGTTTATGACCCTCTTGGATTATTTGCACCAGTTATATTGAAAGGAAAAATGTTTATGCAAGCCCTTTGGCAGAAGAATTTGGACTGGGACGACGAATTCAGTGAATCAGATAAGTTACATTGGGGAAATACAGAAGCAGAATTGGATAACCTGTCAAGTTGCAAAACGATAAGATGTGAAGGAGTTGATTTAAAGGAAGGTCAAGTAACCACAGAACTATATTGTTTCTGCGATGCGTCAAAGGTGGCTTATGCAACTGCAATATATATGTATCAAACAAATGGAAAAGAAAAATTTCAATTTGATATTTTCAAAAACAAGCCTTACACCCCTCAAGCGTATGACAATTCCCCAAATGGAATTAATGGCTGTACTAATTAGAGTAAGATGTGTCAAATTCATCAGAAACAATTTCAAATATACAAATATGGACGGATTCGACATGCGTCCTGCAGTGGATCTCAAAAGGGAAGATGTTGTCGACATTTGTACAAAATCGAGTCAATGAAATCAAAAGACACAAAGATATTTCGTTTTATATTTGCCGTCAAATGAAAATCCAGCAGATGTAGGTAGTCGTGGATAACAAGTTAAAACATTAATGGAAAACAAAGTATGGTGGCATGAACCAGAGTGGTTATTGAAACCAAAAAATGGGTGGCCAAAGTTTACATTTGTATTGGACGACAAAGACGAATATAAATGCAAATCAGAGGAAAAACCAAAGACAAAGGAGATTGTTGTGTTATCAAAGAAGAACAATACAAAGGATGATACCCAAAACGCCGAGCTATCCGCCTATAGGATTCAAAATTAAAAAGTATGTTGAATACATATTGATAGTGAAAAAACCTAAAGCTACTATTATTATGTAAAAGTTTATATGGTAAAAATCTCAGTAAAACATTGCATTATATGTTTAACTCGTGTAATCCTTTAGGTTTGTCTCCGTAGAACTCAATACAAACATGGAACAAGTAAGTTAAAAAACACGTTTTTTAATAAATACATATAGAGCGCATGCCTCTCCATTAAAGATATTTTGAAATAAAAAATAAAAAAAACTATGTTATTTTACTGTTAGATATGCAAAGTATGGTTAATGGAGAGACATGCGCTGATACTGAATTTGGTAAAAATCAATGTTCTGAGAGTTACCCCAATATAACCTCTTAATACACCGTACTATACTCGTACTTGATATTAATAAACCTTATTGTCAACCATTACCTGCGTGGTGTAGTGGGTATACGTAGGTACCAGTAAGTCTTACGTTGTTGGTTCGAATCCCAAAGTTACAGTTTTATTTTTCAACTTATTTTATTTTAATAAAATGTATATTTTACGGCTTGATTTCTTTTTATCTTACTTTGTGTTAGAATTTAAATGCAATATTATTTTTTTATGCCACAAATAACATAACAGATAAAAAGACATGCACGCATTTGTTTTATACATACAATATATATAACGACATTACAATTTAGTTCAAGGCCACTTGTCATTTTCCGTGTGTTTCGTGTATGTTAAACACGTACTAGTAAATAAAATGCCAAAAGCTTTTCTAAGTGCATTCGTCGCACGCAGAAAGGCCATATACGAAAAGTCGGGGTAGGTTTCATATGTGATGAATGTCACTAGCTGGACACGACTGAATACCATGAACCTGCGGTTTGTCGAATAATAATATTTTGTAGTTAAAGTAGAAAAATTGATTTCGATTATACAAATGGCCTTTCTGGTGATGACTATTATACATTGACTGGACGTAGCATCTTGTAACAAAGGCTATATCAGTAAAGTCCGCAGCACTAAGTCAAAAAGCTTTGCGTTAGGACTGCTCTTGACAAAGCTTTAAACTGGTCTTTATCATGAACTCTTAGCAACACTATTTTGTCTGAAAAATGCTCCACAGGTGTCAAGCATGCTCTCTAAAGCACGGTGGCTCTAACAACTTCAGTTTCTTGAATGCCTTCTATCACTGATTTTATGATGGCCTTAATCAAAGTATTCTGCTATGAAATCACACTGACATGCCATCAATAGACACAACGTATACGCATTATGATGCAAAACAAAACAAGTCATTGTGACACTTGATTTTTTGTTTTTGTGGTAGCAAAGTAATGGCAATGACAGTAGCGCTACACTTTGGTGCTGAATAACAAACATTTAAATTATATAGACAGCTAACTACCCAGTAAAGTCAGCTTCCACACACGTCAAAATAAAAAAGGAAAAATGTTATTCATATGCAACGTATATATTTACACAGAGATTTATTTGTACTTGGCCTCGAAGTAGTGACGGGTATAGAGGCCTGAAAAGGGTGTAACCTAGTTTCTTGCGTATATATTCCTATAGGCGGATAGCTCGGCGTTTTAAGAATCATTCTTTATAATAAAGTCCAAGAGGTATGGAAATACACAGATATTCATCGTTAAGTAAACTTTTTAGAGTGACTGCATTCGTTTTAAAATTTATCAAGAAACTAAAGAAAATAAACACAAGTACTAACTTAACATATGAAGACTTAGTAGAATAAGAGAGAAGGTGATCAAGTTTGTTCAAATGAAGTATTCAATCAAGTGTTTGGTGGCATTAAAAGTGGTAAGAAGAATTCTCTGAAGGATCAGTTAGGTGTTTATGTAGATGACACTGGAATTTTAAGATGTGGTGGTCGGCTCCAAAACATTCAATTAACTGAAAGTGCTAGACACCCAATATTACTGCCACAAAGGGATAAATCTACACAGTTGGTTGTTGAGTCAAGACACAAAAGATTGTTACATTCAGGTGTTTCACAAAGTCTAAGTGATATTAGACAACAGTTTTGGATTCCACATGGAAGAGCTACAATTAAAACGGTATTGAAAAAGTGCAACATATGTCGGCGTCATGAAGGTGGCTCATATAAAATGCCTGTAATGCCACCATTTCCGAAGCAACGCGTTACAGAAGCTACACCTTTTTGTAGGACTTGTTTAGATTATTTGGGACCAATGTATGTAAAGTCAGCTGAAGGACATAAAAAAGTGTGGGTGTGCCTATTTACATGTATGGTAACTCGTGCAATACATTTGAATTTAATGCAAGACATGACAAGTGAAGAATTTCTTCTTGGTTTTCGTAGATTTATTGCACAACGTAGTACTCCGGTTGAGATTATAAGTGATAATGCTACTCAATTTAAACTAGCTGATGCTACAATTCAACAGATATGGGCTGAAGTTATTCAAGACAAAGATTTACAAAGTTATGTGTCAAGTGAAAGAATTAAACGGACTTTTATTGTAGAATTAGCACCATGGATAGGTGGATTCTATGAGAGATTAGTTGGATTAGTTAAAAGAACATTAAAGACGACGTTAGGTAGAATAGTATTAACAAATCAGCAGTTACTAACAGTATTGAAAGAAGTTGAAGCTGTTATAAATTCTCGACCTTTGGTGTATGTAAATGATGACATTAATTCAGACATTACACTTTCACCATCACATTTCTTGGTTTTAAACCCTAAAACTGGAACACCATGTTTAGGTAAAATTGACAAAGAAGAAGAATTTCGACCATATGTGAGTTCATCCGAACGACTAACTGGAAATCTGGAAGAAAGGTCAAAAACATTTAAATCGATTTTGGAAGATATGGAATGAGGATTTGTTAAGTCTTCGCAAACGTACACAAACTAAACTCAAAGCACACAGAGTTCAATCTCAATGTATGCTAAGTGTTTGAGATGTTGTTTTGATTAAGAATGAATTACCCAGGGGATGTTGGAAAGTTGGTCGTATCTGCAAACTGGTTAAAAGTAGAGACAATGCTATTCGCTCAGCTACCATCAAAGAAAATCATCGGGAGACCGCTTAATCTATTGTTTCCGATTGAAATGTCAACTGAAATTATAGACGTTCCTGAAGTCAAAACTACAGAAAATAAAGATGATACAAACTTAAAACCTGTTCGGATGAAATGATAGCTGCAGTTGTTGCCGAAAAAAGAATTCATGAGTGGATTAAAGAATGAATATATATATATTTATGTGTGACTTTTTTGGGAAATATTGACTTATTATGTTTTTCACTATTTTGGGTGAGGAGTGTCGCAATTTTCGCGAGAATTTTAATTTTAATATAGTTTTCGGATTTGATGTCCGTACCGTTTTTCGGTTCGTTAGGTAGAATAAGACAAGGACTTCCGAAAAAAATATAGGAATTTCGCTCAAATGGGTCGCTCAAATGTCCATTACTTCGTCGCTCGAACGTCCGTTTTTTCTCGCTCTTTTGTCCTATGCTTTCGCTCCAACGCCGACATATAATCTAGAAACTAGTAAATAAAACATTGGAAATTTAATTAATCAAGAGTTAGATGTACTTTCAACATTTACTCAAAATGTTTCCTTTTTATTAAAAAACATCAATAGTAACGAGAGCCATGTTGAAAATTAGATAATTCACCCTGGGTTAGTTGGATGTACAGTTGGTAGTGAAGTAAAAAGATTAATTTATTCTTGAAGTTCCTATTCACTACAACTAGTCAAGGGCAGAAATCGCATGTTAGGTTTCCACTGCTCTAGATGCATATAACAACCCTGTGGCATATGACTACCATTAAAACACCTGCTAAATCACAATTGGTTATACTTTGAACTAAAAGTCATTCTCAAACTAAGATTATTAATTAAGCTTTTTGTTAGCTATAGGATAATGGGTGATGATGTTGGGCATTTTTGTTATGAATGTATGAAAAATTGATGATGATGATGATGATGATGATGATGATGATGATGATGATGATGATGATGATGATGATGATACAAAGAACCTTAATCTTAAAATTCGATCAATTTTAAATAAAAGGACATCTTTAAGTTAATATATTTTTCCTAAATGAGTGGCGTCTTTTCTTTAAAATGAGAATTATTATCATTTATAACAACATTTTATGAAGTAAATGAAAAGCATAGTGTCTCCATGTTTTATTAGGTTGTACAGAAATAATTTCATATAGTATAATTTTAAATGATTCTATAGCTTTTTTCATCAAAAATTGAGTTTATGACATCATGGAAACGTCACAAATCGAGATTGTATTTTATTAAAGCTGAACCCGTTCCCTTTACAATGATACCAAATATGATCTATATCTACATAAAACCATCGACAACAAAGATAAAAACGTTCCCCTACCCCGTTTATATATATATATATATATATATATATATATATATATATATATATATATATGTGTGTGTGTGTGTGTGTGTGTGTGTGTGTGTGTGTGTGTGTGTGTGTGGGCTTGACAACACGCCGTATTACACGGACGCATTTGCTCTCGATTTTCGTCACAATTACACTTGGTAGCATTTGTTCTCGATTTTCGTCACAAGGACGCCCCTTATTACACTTGGTAGCATTTGTTCTAGTTTCTCGCCGTCATAATGACGTACCGTATTACACTTGGTAGCATTTGTTCTCGTTTCCTGTCGTCACAAAGACGCGCCATATTACACTCGAAAGCATTTGTTCTCGTTTCTCGACGTCATAAGGACTACCGTATTACACTTGAAGTATTTGTTCTCGTTTCCTGTCGTCACAAGGACGCACCATATTACATTTGGTAGCATTTCTTCTCGTTTCCTGTCGTCACAAAGACGCGCCATATTACACTTGGTAGCATTTGTTCTCGATTTTCGTCACAAGGACGCCCCTTATTACACTTGGTAGCATGTGTTCTAGTTTCTCGCCGACGTACCGTATTACACTTGAAAGCATTTGTTCTCGTTTCTCGTCGTTACAAGGACGTGCCTTATTACACTCGAAAGCATTTGTTCTAGTTTATCGACGTCATAAGGACTACCGTATTACACTTGAAGTATTTGTTCTCGTTTCCTGTCGTCACAAGGACGCGCCATATTACATTTGGTAGCATTTCTTCTCGTTTCTTGTCGTCACAAGGACGCGCCGTATTACATTAATAGATCATTAATATTAATAGATCATGTTTATACTAATACACCTGAAAACATAAAAAATGTTAAAGTCCCTGTTTATTCCATAAGTGACCATTACCCAGTATGCATTACACATAGGCGTAAAAACGCCTAAGATTTTAAACATAATCATACATACATAATGTATAGATGCATGAAAAACTTTGATTTTGATCTTTTTAATATTCAGCTAAGTAAAATGCCTTTTATATTGTTTATAACCATACTAATGTTGACGATGCTTTGTCTATTTTTGTCAAATTGATGCTGGATGTTATAAATGTTAACGCACCTCTAGTAAAGAACAAAACAAGCAGAATGGATGAATGAAGAAATTATCAAGTCAATGAAAACCCGTGATTATTTTAAAAAGAAAAATAATGATAATGCCTATAGGTACTGGCGTAATAATACGAAATATTTGGTAAGCAGTGAAAAATCAAAATACTTCTCACGATCTATAGAAAATAATAAGGGTAATTCTAAGGAAATATGGAAACATTTACATAATACAATGGGGGGGGGAAATCTAATACTAATTCAGTTTTTCATTTAAGAGATAGTTCAAATAATCTTGTTACAAATCCAGCTCAAGTTGGCAACATGTTTAATGACTATTTTTCAAACGTTTATGAGAATTTTACATTTAATGAAAAATCTGATTTAAATGATAACAGTTACTCATATTCAGATTCAATCATACCTAGTTTTGTTTCGTTTGAAATACCACTTGTTGATTCTAGTTTTGTTGAAAAACAATTGTTGAGTTTAGATATAAAGAAGTCAACTGGTCTAGACTATATAGGATCAAATTTTTTAAAGCATTCAGCAAAGCATATTGCTGAACCACTTACATACATATTTAACCTTAGTATCATTAATTCAACATATCTGTCTTTATTTAAAATGGCCAAAATAATACCAATACATAAAAAGGGTGATAAAGACCGCTCGGATAATTACAGGCCAATATCAATTCTTCCAATAGTGTCCAAGATATTGGAACGTCACATTTATAAGCACCTTACATTATTTTTACGTAAATACAATGTACATGTACTGTTTAACCACCAATCTGGCTTCAGAGAGAAACATTCTTGTCAAACAACTTTATCAGCAATTGTTGATGAATGGACAATGGCTATTGATCAGGGACAGTATGTTGGCACTATATTTGTCGATTTATCAAAAGCATTTGATCTGGTTGACCATAAAATTCTTTTGTCTAAACTAGAGAAAACCAATTTTTCTGTTTATGCTTTACAGTGGTTTAAATCATATTTATACGATAGATTTCAAACTGTATCAATATCAAATCATCTATCTTGTGAAAAAGCAGTTAAATCCGGCGTACCCCAGGGGTCAGTTTTAGGTCCATTACTTTTTTTGCTTTATATTAATGATTTACCTTTCTGCATCACAAGTTGTAGAACCTATCTTTTTGCTGATGATGCAACTATTACTACTTCATGTAAATCTATCTCGTTATTAAACGAAGAACTAAATAAGGCTATGTCTGAAATGGCTGAGTGGTGCAAAGTCAATAAAATGTCAATCAATGTTTCAAAAACAAAGTGTATGCTTATATTTTCTGTTAAAAAACTTGCCAATAATGATGCAGCTCTTAATATCAGTATTAATGCAACTAACATTACACAAGTACACTCTCACAAATTACTTGGAGTCTTTGTGGATCCCTGTCTGTCTTGGTAGATCATATAAATCATGTTATTAAAAAGGTTAATTCTTTGTTATGTCTTTTGAAAAGAATAAAAAGGTATTTAGATATTGAAAGTAGAAAACTTTTCTACACTTCTTTAATTTTACCTCATATAGATTATTGTTTGTCAATTTGGGGTAATTGTCACTCTAAATATCTGGACCTCATTCTTAAGCTTCAAAAACGGTCTGCAAGGTTAATACTAGACAAAGATGTTCGTGAAACGAGATCCATTGAATTATTTAAAGAACTAAGCATGCAAACAATTCACCAAAGAATCCATTATCACAAATAAATTTTAATGTTCAAAGCTGTAAATAACATATCTCCATCATATATTTCTGATTTATTTAAATCTTGTTCTGATTGCAACACATATCAACTTCGACCTAGCCATTCTAACAATTTATTTTTATGTAGACCTAATTCAGAATTACGAAAATCATCAATTTCATACTCAGGTTCAATAGTTTGGAATTCATTACCAACTCAATTAAAAAATGCGACATCTTTGAAGAATTTCAAAAAGTTATATCAAAGTACTTTTTTTTTACATATTAGTTCGATAATATTATATTATCTTAACATTTGGTTGTTTAATATACTTGTACAGAGTTTTATACTTAGCATATGTTTTATATTTTGCGTGATTATTATTTTAATTATTTTTAATTACTACATGTAAAGAAATGTTATTTTGTATTAATATTATATAATCACTCATATTGGAGGGCCTTATGTAAGATTGGCTCAGTCCAAATAAGCAACCCTCGAAACATAAAGTCATTATATTATTATTATTATTATTATTATTATTATTATTATTAATATTATACATTTGGTAGCATTTCTTCTCATTTCTCGTCGTTACAAGGACGCGCCGTATTACACTTGGTAGTATTTCTTCTCATTTCTCGTCGTTACAAGTACGCGCCGTATTACATTTGGTAGCATTTGTTCTCATTTCTCGTCGTTACAAGGACGCACCGTATTACACTTGGTAGCATTTGTTCTCGTTTCTCGTCCTTACAAGGACGCTCTGTATTACATTTGGAAGCATTTGTTCCCGTTTCCTGTCGTCACAAGGACGCGCCGTATTACACTTGTATGCATTTGTTTTCGTTTCTCGTCGTCACAAGGACGCGCCGTATTACACTTGTATGCATTTGTTATCGTTTCTCGTCCTCACAAGGACGCGCCGTATTACTCTGTATGCATTTGTTATCGTTTCTCGTCGTCACAAGGACGCGCCGTATTACACTTGTATGCATTTGTTATCGTTTCTCGTCGTCACAAGGACGCGCCGTATTATACTTGGTAGTATTTGTTATCGTTCTCGTCGTCACAAGGACGCGCCGTATTACACTTGTATGCATTTGTTATCGTTTCTCGTCGTCACAAGGACGCGCCGTATTACACTTGTATGCATTTGTTATCGTTTCTCGTCGTCACAAGGACGCGCCGTATTACACTTGGTAGTATTTGTTATCGTTTCTCGTCGTCACAAGGACGCTCCGTATTACATTTGAAAGCATTTGTTCCCGTTTCCTGTCGTCACAAGGACGCGCCGTATTACATTGTATGCATTTGTTATCGTTTCTCGTCGTCACAAGGATGCGCCGTTTTACACTTGGTAGTATTTGTTATGGTTTCTCGTCGTCACAAGGACGCTCCGTATTACATTTGAAAGCATTTGTTCCCGTTTCCTGTCGTCACAAGGACGCGCCGTATTACATTGTATGCATTTGTTATCGTTTCTCATCGTCACAAGGACGCGCCGTATTACACTTGTATGCATTTGTTATTGTTTCTCGTCGTCACAAGGATGCGCCGTATTAAACTTGGTAGTATGTGTTATCGTTTCCTGTCGTCACAAGGACGCGCCGTATTACACTTGGTAGTATTTGTTATCGTTTCTCGTCGTTAAAACGACGCGCCATATTACATTTGGTAGCATTTCTTCTCGTTTCCTGTCGTCACAAGGACGCGCCATATTACATTTTGTAGCATTTCATCTCGTTTCTCGTCGTCACAAGGACGCGCCGTATTACATTTGGTAGCATTTCTTCTCATTTCTCGTCGTTACAAGGACGCGCCGTATTACACTTGGTAGTATTTCTTCTCATTTCTCGTCGTTACAAGGACGCGCCGTATTACATTTGGTAGCATTTGTTCTCGTTTCTCGTCCTTACAAGGACGCGCCGTATTACTCTTTAAAGCATTTCTTTTCATTCCTCGTCGTTACAAGGACGCGCCGCATTACATTTGGTAGCATTTCTCCTCGTTTCTCGTTGTCACAAGAACGCGCCGTATTACACTAAGAAACATTTGTTATCGTTTCTCGTCGTCACAAGGACGCTTCGTATTACAATTGGAAGCATTTGTTCCCGTTTCCTGTCGTTACAAGGACGCGCCATATTACATTTGGTAGCATTTGTTATCGTTTCTCGTCCTCACAAGGACGCGCCGTATTACACTTGTATGCATTTGTTATCGTTTCTCGTCGTCACAAGGACGCGCCGTATTACACTTGTATGCATTTCTTCTCATTTCTCGTCGTGATAAGGACGCTCCGTATTACATTTGGAAGCATTTGTTCCCGTTTCCTGTCGTCACAAGGACGCGCCGTATTACACTTGTATGCATTTGTTATCGTTTCTCGTCGTCACAAGGACGCGCCGTATTACACTTGTATGCATTTGTTATCGTTTCTCGTCCTCACAAGGACGCGCCGTATTACACTTGTATGCATTTGTTATCGTTTCTCGTCGTCACAAGGACGCGCCGTATTACACTTGGTAGTATTTGTTATCGTTTCTCGTCGTTACAAGGACGCGCCGTATTACACTTGTATGCATTTGTTATCATTTCTCGTCGTCACAGGGACGCGCCATATTACATTTGGTAGCATTTGTTATCGTTTTTCATCGTTACAAGGACGCGCCGTATTACACTTGCTAGTATTTGTTATCGTTTCTCGTCGTCACAAGGACGCTCCGTATTACATTTGAAAGCATTTGTTCCCGTTTCCTGTCGTCACAAGGACGCGCCGTATTACACTTTTATGCATTTGTTATCGTTTCTCGTCGTCACAAGGATGCGCCGTATTACACTTGGTAGTATTTGTTATCGTTTCTCGTCGTCACAAGGACGCTCCGTATTACATTTGAAAGCATTTGTTCCCGTTTCCTGTCGTCACAATGACGCGCCGTATTACACTTGTATGCATTTGTTATCGTTTCTCGTCGTCACAAGGATGCTCCGTATTACATTTGGAAGATTTTAATTTACCTTTTATTTATTCGTGATTCAGAAATAGTACATGTACGATGTGTATATTAAGTCGATGATCTAGTTATAAATTATCGACAAACATTATGTACATTAGTAACCAGCTGATGAGGAGGAGGCAGTTATATATTGATAACGTTGTGTAGCAGGACGTCGTTGGTATTTATCGATTTATTTGTAAGAAAATGGGTAATATTTACATCTTAAGAATTTTCTCATACACAACCTACTGACACGACAAATACTTAGCTGACTGACAAGGGATCGTCTTCCAGCGTGTTTCAACATGAACACTTCGTGTTACTTGTCTGACATGAAAAATGTATTGTGTCTCAACATGAACACTTCATGTTACTTAAATGAATCGTGTTTCAACATGAGCAATTCATGTTACTTGTCTGACATGGCAAATATATCGTGTTTCAACATGAACACTCCATGTTCCTTGTCTGACATGAAAGATGTCTCGTGTTTCAACATGATTTATGCAAATAAGCTATAAATTGTAAACAGTTTCTTTCTGAAACCCATATTCGGCTTGCTTTCATAATTTATTATGCCATTTAAAAATAATACCTTTTTGTTATTAATGAAGTGCCAGCGAGCGTTACGGGCACTATTGGGCCTATTGTTAAATAGGTTTTCAGTAATGAGAATAGACAAACAAATTACTACAGTATAATCGTATAACAATATTTCTTTGCACTTCAATTGTCATAGTAACCTGTCTGTAAAACAATTTTGGTATTTCGCTTTGTAGCTTCTTTATATACAGGTTTTATAATTTACTGTATAATTGAGAATTATAAACGACATATTATGCTCATATCAGAAGTTAAGGTTATCTAAATATTAAATGTTACAATATCGATATCAATGGGTATCTTATAATCAATAAATGAATCATCTGGGGAGTTATAAAACTATAATGATCGCGTATTACGGTACTGTTGTTATACCTAAGGGTAGGAGTTTTTGCAATCATCTTCTGGAGTACTTTAAAATAATATAGCACAATTAGTATTTACACATTGTACACCCCCGGAAAATACATATAAAATGGTGACCAAATACTAAAATTTTATTGTTCAAACATAACTAAAGCTCAAACATAGTTAATAATGTTTAATATTGATAATGTGTTCGAATAATGTTTTGTTGTATGTCAATAAGATTAAAACTTTCAATTAAAATGCTGTAGATGCAAGTATTGGTTAATTATTTTAGTATAGGTATCATTGGTGGGTCATATGCACCAAGTATTGCTGAGAATAAAGAGAAGGGACCTCCATTACGGTAAAATTAAATTCCTTCATTTACAACATATGCTACATCACTAGAAAGTATGACATACACAATGTATGCCGTATTGTGTTAATGACGTGTCGGACGCAGGGAGTTTAAATCTCAAATCAAGTGATATTAATTGTATTCAGAGTCGAAAATACAAGAATAACATGGTAGGTTCCAATAATCTCTTATTTAAGTTACAGAGAGAAGCCGAAAACTGTTAGCGCCGATATTAATTCTTTCTTTCACAGAATGAACAGTTTCAGGCTTCTCTCTAACTTAAAACATTGCACTTCATACAGCTTTAAATCCCAATTCATTAAATAATGGACAGTTGTAGGCGACAATGATTTTTGCCAACAGGTCAATGGGGATCATAATTCACAACTCGATGGATAGTAGGTAACTTTACAAATTGTCGATGTTAGTGAGATAGGTCTGTAAGATGTCGGATCCGACAGAGGTTTGTCGGGTTTAGGGATAGGGACCACAATAGCTGTTTTCCACTTATAACGAGAGGGTCCTTGTGTCCTAGGATTGAATTATTTGCATAAGGCCCAGAATTAGTTTACGTGTGGAGTCTGGCATATGTTTTATAATTTTATAGGTTATTTTATCGTCACCCGGGGATTGTTATTGATTTTCTGTAAAGGACCATTTTAAACTCGATCAGGTTAAAATGACTTGGTCTCATTAGGATCGTTTATCTTATTATGGTTTATTTGTTCTTGAATATTCTTATGTTAAGCAAAGTCAGGGTACAAATTTTGGTTGGAGCTGGCGCTCGCGAAGGTGAAGGTATCAGCTACCAGGTTAACTTTATCCTGCGCGGACGTGGCGCCCTCTATGACCGGGATTTGCTTTTTGGGGTTTTTTCATAGCTTTTATCTTGGTCCATACTTGTTGCATATTAGAATGGTTGTTTAGGGTGTTGCAGTATTTTTCCAAGTGGTCTTACCTAGATTTATCTATTAGTGATTTAAGTTTTTTTTATGTGCAAGTATGAAGTTTTGAAAGTATACGGGATTTTTGTTTTTCCTAAATCTATTATATAAGTTAGTTTTGTATTTACGGGCTTCACAACATGATTTATTTCTATTTGTGGAAGTTTTGTCAGAAGTTTTGTCAGAAGATTTTGGTATTGTGATTTCAGCTATGTATTAATTGTTCTTTGTAAGTTATCATAAAAAACGTTGACATCGATGTTTATAATTTGTAATGTAGATGGCTAATCTGTGATCTGATTTAATCATTGGGGGTTGATATTCTTTTATTTTATAGTTTTTAGTTGTGGTTTTATTGAGGGTGTATTCCTGGATGGTGAGCACATTTGGTTTTACATGATCTAGGAAATTTTTAATTCAGCCATTTTGGGCCCTATCCCCCCAACATTCCATTGGAGGATAGTAGTGCTATTAGACATTATGTTAGTAGGATGTTAGGTATAGGTAAAGGGCCGCTTAGCAAACTAAGATTCACTGGGGAAATAAGAATACTAGCTCCCCGGTCATCTTACTAGGAGTCGGTAGACTGTGTTGTGTCTTGAGTTTGCGAGATAAGTGAAAACTCTTTACTGGGATAAGTGTATTTTAAGAATCTCTTGACTGATATAAATGTATTTTAAGAATCTCTTGACTGGGATCAGTGTATTTTAGGAATCTCTTGACTTGGATAAGTGTATTTTAAGAATCTCTTGACTGGGATAAGTGTATTTTAAGAATCTCTTGACTGGCATAAGTGTATTTTAAGAATCTCTTGACTGGCATAAGTGTATTTTAAGAAGTGTATTTTAAGAATCTCTTGACTGGGATAAGTGTATTTTAAGAATCTCTTGACTGGGATAAGTGTATTTTAAGAATCTCTTGACAGGGATAAGTGTATTTTAAGAATTTCTTGACTGGGATCAGTGTATTTTAAGAATCTCTTGACTGGCATAAGTGTATTTTAAGAATCTCTTGACTGGGATAAGTGTATTTTAAGAATCTCTTGACAGGGATAAGTGTATTTTAAGAATCTCTTGACTGGGATAAGTATATTTTAAGAATCTCTTGACTGGCATAAGTGTATTTTAAAAATCTCTTGACTGGGATAAGTGTATTTTGAGAATCTCTTGACTGGGATCAGTGTATTTTAAGAATCTCTTGACTGGGATCAGTGTATTTTATGAATCTCTTGACTGGCATAAGTGTATTTTAAGAATCTCTTGACTGGGATAAGTGTATTTTAAGAATCTCTTGACAGGGATAAGTGTATTTTCAGAATCTCTTGACTGGGATAAGTATATTTTAAGAATCTCTTGACTGGCATAAGTGTATTTTAAAAATCTCTTGACTGGGATCAGTGTATTTTATGAATCTCTTGACTGGCATAAGTGTATTTTAAGAAGTGTACATGTATTTTAAGAATCTCTTGACTGGGATAAGTGTATTTTAAGAATCTCTTGACTGGGATAAGTGTATTTTAAGAATCTCTTGACAGGGATAAGTGTATTTTAAGAATTTCTTGACTGGGATCAGTGTATTTTAAGAATCTCTTGACTGGGATAAGTGTATTTTAAGAATCTCTTGACTGGGATAAGTGTATTTTAAGAATCTCTTGACAGGGATAAGTGTATTTTAAGAATCTCTTGACTGGGATAAGTATATTTTAAGAATCTCTAGACTGGCATAAGTGTATTTTAAAAATCTCTTGACTGGGATAAGTGTATTTTAAGAATCTCTTGACTGGGATCAGTGTATTTTAAGAATCTCTTGACTGGGATCAGTGTATTTTATGAATCTCTTGACTGGGATAAGTGTATTTTAAGAATCTCTTGACAGGGATAAGTGTATTTTAAGAATCTCTTGACTGGGATAAGTATATTTTAAGAATCTCTAGACTGGCATAAGTGTATTTTAAAATCTCTTGACTGGGATAAGTGTATTTTAAGAATCTCTTGACTGGGATCAGTGTATTTTAAGAATCTCTTGACAGGGATAAGTGTATTTTAAGAATCTCTTGACTGGGATCAGTGTATTTTAAGAAGGTCTTGACTGGGATCAGTGTATTTTAAGAATCTCTTGACTGGGATCACTGTATTTTAAGAATCTCTTGACTGGGATCAGTGTATTTTAAGAAGTGTATTTTAAGAATCTCTTGACTGGGATCAGTGTATTTTAAGAATATCTTGACTGGGATCAGTGTATTTTAAGAATCTTTTGACTGGAATCAGTGTATTTTAAGAATCTCTTGACTGAGATCAGTGTATTTTAAGAATCTCTTGACTGGGATAAGTGTAATTTAAGAATTTCTTGACTATGATAAGTGTATTTTAAGAATTTCTTGACTGGGATAAGTGTATTTTAAGAATCTCTTGACTGGGATCAGTGTATTTTAAAAACTATTGACTGGATAAGTGTATTTTAAGAATCTCTTGACTATGATAAGTGTATTTTAAGAATCTCTTGACTGGGATAAGTGTATTTTAAGAATCTCTTGACTATGATTAGTGTATTTTAAGAATCTCTTGACTGGGATAAGTGTATTTTGAGAATCTCTTGACTGAGATAAGTGTATTATAAGAATCTTTTGACTGGGATAAGTGTATTTTAAGAATCTCTTGACAGGGATAAGTGTATTTTAAGAATCTCTTGACTGAGATAAGTGTATTTTAAGAATCTCTTGACTGAGATAAGAATCTTAAGAATCTCTTGACTGGGATAAGTGTATTTTAAGAAGTGTATTTTAAGAATCTCTTGACTGCGATAAGTGTATTTTAAGAATCTCTTGACTGGGATTAGTGTATTTTAAGAATCTCTTGACTGGGGTCAGTCTATTTTAAGAATCTCTTGACTGGGATAAGTGTATTTTAAGAATCTCTTGACTGGATAAGTGTATTTTAAGAATCTCTTGACTGAGAAAAATGTATTTTAAGAATCTCTTGACTGGGATAAGTGTATTTTAAGAATCTCTTGACTGGGATCAGTGTATTTTAAGAAGTGTATTTTACGAATCTCTTGACTGGGATCAGTGTATTTTAAGAATCTTTTGACTGGGATCAGTGTATTTTAGGAATCTCTTGACTGGAATCAGTGTATTTTAAGAATCTCTTGACTGGGATAAGTGTATTTTAAGAATCTCTTGACTGAGATAAGTGTATTTTAAGAATCTATTGACTGGGATAAGTGTATTTTAAGAATCTCTTGACTGGGATAAGTGTATTTTAAGAAGCTCTTGACTGAGATAAGTGTATTTTAAGAATCTATTGACTGGGATCAGTGTATTTTAAGAATCTCTTGACTGGAATAAGTGTATTTTAAGAATCACTTGACTGAGATAAGCGTATTTTAAGAATCTCTTGACTGAGACAAGTGTATTTTAAGAATCTCTTGACTGATTAGTGTATTTTAAGAAACTCTTGACTGGGATAAGTGTATTTTGAGAATCTCTTGACTGAGATAAGTGTATTATAAGAATCTCTTGACTGGGATAAGTGTATTTTAAGAATCTCTAGACAGGGATAAGTGTATTATAAGAATCTCTAGACAGGGATAAGTGTAATTTAAGAATCTCTTGACTGGGATAAGTGTATATTAAGAATCTCTTGACTGAGATAAGTATTTTAAGAATCTCTTGACTGGGATAAGTGTATTTTAAGAATCTCTTGACTGGGATCAGTGTATTTTAAGAAGGTCTTGACTGGGATCAGTGTATTTTAAGAATCTCTTGACTGGGATCACTGTATTTTAAGAATCTCTTGACTGGGATCAGTATATTTTAAGAAGTGTATTTTAAGAATCGCTTGACTGGGATCAGTGTATTTTAAGAATCTCTTGACTGGGATCAGTGTATTTTAAGAATCTCTTGACTGGAATCAGTGTATTTTAAGAATCTCTTGACTGAGATCAGTGTATTTTAAGAATCTCTTGACTGGGATAAGTGTAATTTAAGAATCTCTTGACTGGGATAAGTGTATTTTAAGAATCTCTTGACTGGGATAAGTGTATTTTAAGAATCTCTTGACTATGATAAGTGTATTTTAAGAATCTCTTGACTGGAATAAGTGTATTTTAAGAATCTCTTGACTGGGATCAGTGTATTTTAAAAACTATTGACTGGGATAAGTGTATTTTAAGAATCCCTTGACTATGATAAGTGTATTTTAAGAATCTCTTGACTGGGATAAGTGTATTTTAAGAATCTCTTGACTATGGTTAGTGTATTTTAAGAATCTCTTGACTGGGATAAGTGTTTTGAGAATCTCTTGACTGAGATAAGTTTATTATAAGAATCTCTTGACTGGGATAAGTGTTTTTAAGAATCTCTTGACAGGGATAAGTGTATTTTAAGAATCTCTTGGCTGAGATAAGTGTATTTTAAGAATCTCTTGACTGGGATCAGTTTATTTTAAGTATCTCTTGACTAAGATAAGTGTATTTTAAGAATCTCTTGACTGGGATAAATGTATTTAAGAATCTCTTGACAGGGATAAGTGTATTTTAAGAATCTCTTGACTGGGATCAGTGTATTTTATGAATCTCTTGACTGGGATAAGTATATTTTAAGAATCTCTTGACTGGGATAAGTGTATTTTAAGAATCTCTTGACTGGGATAAGTGTATTTTAAGAATCTCTTGACTGGGATAAGTTTATTTTAAGAATCTCTTGACAGGGATAAGTGTATTTTAAGAATCTCTTGACTGGGATCAGTGTATTTTAAGAAGGTCTTGACTGGGATCAGTGTATTTTAAGAATCTCTTGACTGGGATCACTGTATTTTAAGAATCTCTTGACTGGGATCAGTGTATTTTAAGAAGTGTATTTTAAGAATCTCTTGACTGGGATCAGTGTATTTTAAGAATATCTTGACTGGGATAAGTGTATTATAAGAATCTCTTGACTGGGATCAGTGTATTTTAAGAATCTCTTGACTGGGATCAGTATTTTAAGAATCTCTTGACTGGGATCAGTGTATTATAAGAATCTCTTGACTGGGATCAGTGTATTTTAAGAATCTTTTGACTGGAATCAGTGTATTTTAAGAATCTCTTGACTGAGATCAGTGTATTTTAAGAATCTCTTGACTGGGATAAGTGTAATTTAAGAATCTCTTGACTATGATAAGTGTATTTTAAGAATTTCTTGACTGGGATAAGTGTATTTTAAGAATCTCTTGACTGGGATCAGTGTATTTTAAAAACTATTGACTGGATAAGTGTATTTTAAGAATCTCTTGACTATGATAAGTGTATTTTAAGAATCTCTTGACTGGGATAAGTGTATTTTAAGAATCTCTTGACTGAGATAAGTTTATTATAAGAATCTCTTGACTGGGATAAGTGTATTTTAAGAATCTCTTGACAGGGATAAGTGTATTTTAAGAATCTCTTGGCTGAGATAAGTGTATTTTAAGAATCTCTTGACTGGGATCAGTTTATTTTAAGTATCTCTTGACTAAGATAAGTGTATTTTAAGAATCTCTTGACTGGGATAAATGTATTTTAAGAATCTCTTGACAGGGATAAGTGTATTTTAAGAATCTCTTGACTGGGATCAGTGTATTTTATGAATCTCTTGACTGGGATAAGTATATTTTAAGAATCTCTTGACTGGGATAAGTGTATTTTAAGAATCTCTTGACTGGGATAAGTGTGTTTTAAGAATCTCTTGACTGGGATAAGTTTATTTTAAGAATCTCTTGACAGGGATAAGTGTATTTTAAGAATCTCTTGACTGGGATCAGTGTATTTTAAGAAGGTCTTGACTGGGATCAGTGTATTTTAAGAATCTCTTGACTGGGATCACTGTATTTTAAGAATCTCTTGACTGGGATCAGTGTATTTTAAGAAGTGTATTTTAAGAATCTCTTGACTGGGATCAGTGTATTTTAAGAATATCTTGACTGGGATCAGTGTATTTTAAGAATCTTTTGACTGGAATCAGTGTATTTTAAAAACTATTGACTGGATAAGTGTATTTTAAGAATCTCTTGACTATGATAAGTGTATTTTAAGAATCTCTTGACTGGGATAAGTGTATTTTAAGATCTCTTGACTATGATTAGTGTATTTTAAGAATCTCTTGACTGGGATAAGTGTATTTTGAGAATCTCTTGACTGAGATAAGTGTATTATAAGAATCTTTTGACTGGGATAAGTGTATTTTAAGAATCTCTTGACAGGGATAAGTGTATTTTAAGAATCTCTTGACTGAGATAAGTGTATTTTAAGAATCTCTTGACTGAGATAAGAATTTTAAGAACCTCTTGACTGGGATAAGTGTATTTTAAGAAGTGTATTTTAAGAATCTCTTGACTGCGATAAGTGTATTTTAAGAATCTCTTGACTGGGATTAGTGTATTTTAAGAATCTCTTGACTGGGGTCAGTCTATTTTAAGAATCTCTTGACTGGGATAAGTGTATTTTAAGAATCTTTTGACTGGGATCAGTGTATTTTAGGAATCTCTTGACTGGAATCAGTGTATTTTAAGAATCTCTTGACTGGGATAAGTGTATTTTAAGAATCTCTTGACTGAGATAAGTGTATTTTAAGAATCTATTGACTGGGATAAGTGTATTTTAAGAATCTATTGACTGGGATCAGTGTATTTTAAGAATCTCTTGACTGGAATAAGTGTATTTTAAGAATCTCTTGACTGAGATAAGCGTATTTTAAGAATCTATTGACTGGGATTAGTGTATTTTAAGAATCTCTTGACTGAGATAAGTGTATTTTAAGAATCTCTTGACTGAGACAAGTGTATTTTAAGAATCTCTTGACTATGATTAGTGTATTTTAAGAAACTCTTGACTGGGATAAGTGTATTTTGAGAATCTCTTGACTGAGATAAGTGTATTATAAGAATCTCTTGACTGGGATAAGTGTATTTTAAGAATCTCTAGACAGGGATAAGTGTATTATAAGAATCTCTAGACAGGGATAAGTGTAATTTAAGAATCTCTTGACTGGGATAAGTGTATATTAAGAATCTCTTGACTGAGATAAGTATTTTAAGAATCTCTTGACTGGGATAAGTGTATTTTAAGAATCTCTTGACTGGGATCAGTGTATTTTAAGAAGGTCTTGACTGGGATCAGTGTATTTTAAGAATCTCTTGACTGGGATCACTGTATTTTAAGAATCTCTTGACTGGGATCAGTGTATTTTAAGAAGTGTATTTTAAGAATCGCTTGACTGGGATCAGTGTATTTTAAGAATCTCTTGACTGGGATCAGTGTATTTTAAGAATCTCTTGACTGGAATCAGTGTATTTTAAGAATCTCTTGACTGAGATCAGTGTATTTTAAGAATCTCTTGACTGGGATAAGTGTAATTTAAGAATCTCTTGAATGGGATAAGTGTATTTTAAGAATCTCTTGACTGGGATAAGTGTATTTTAAGAATCTCTTGACTATGATCAGTGTATTTTAAGAATCTCTTGACTGGAATAAGTGTATTTTAAGAATCTCTTGACTGGGATCAGTGTATTTTAAAAACTATTGACTGGGATAAGTGTATTTTAAGAATCTCTTGACTATGATAAGTGTATTTTAAGAATCTCTTGACTATGGTTAGTGTATTTTAAGAATCTCTTGACTGGGATAAGTGTATTTTGAGAATCTCTTGACTGAGATAAGTTTATTATAAGAATATCTTGACTGGGATAAGTGTATTTTAAGAATCTCTTGACAGGGATAAGTGTATTTTAAGAATCTCTTGGCTGAGATTAGTGTATTTTAAGAATCTCTTGACAGGGATAAGTGTATTTTAAGAATCTCTTGGCTGAGATAAGTGTATTTTAAGAATCTCTTGACTGGGATCAGTTTATTTTAAGTATCTCTTGACTAAGATCAGTGTAATTTAAGAATCTCTTGACTGGGATCAGTGTATTTTAAGAAGTGTATTTTAAGAATCTCTTGACTGGGATCAGTGTATTTTAAGAATTTCTTGACTGGGATCAGTGTATTTTAGGAATCTCTTGACTGGAATCAGTGTATTTTAAGAATCTCTTGACTGAGATAAGTGTATTTTAAGAATCTATTGACTGGGATAAGTGTATTTTAAAAATCTCTTGACTATGATTAGTGTAATTTAAGAAACTCTTGACTGGGATAAGTGTATTTTGAGAATCTCTTGACTGATATAAGTGTATTATAAGAATCTCTTGACTGGGATAAGTGTATTTTAATAATCTCTTGACAGGGATAAGTGTATTATAAGAATCTCTTGACTATGATTAGTGTATATTAAGAATCTCTTGACTGAGATAAGTATTTTGAGAATCTCTTGACTGGGATAAGTGTATTTTGAGAATCTCTTGACTGGGATAAGTGTATTTTAAGAAGTGTATTTTAAGAATCTCTTGACTGGGATCAGTGTATTTTAGGAATCTCTTGACTTGGATAAGTGTATTTTAAGAATCTCTTGACTGGAATCAGTGTATTTTAAGAATCTCTTGACTGGGATAAGTGTATTTTAAGAGTCTTTTGACTGAGATAAGTGTATTTTAAGAATCTCTTGACTGGGATAAGTGTATTTTAAGAATCTCTTGACTGGGATCAGTTTATTTTAAGAATCTCCTGACTGAGATAAGTGTATTTTAAGAATCTCTTGACTGGGATAAGTGTATTTTAAGAAGGTCTTGACTGGGATCAGTGTATTTTTAGAATCTCTTGACTGAGATAAGTGTATTATAAGAATCTCTTGACTGGGATAAGTGTATTTTAAGAATCTCTTGACAGGGATAAGTGTATTTTAAGAATCTCTTGACTGAGACAAGTGTATTTTAAGAATCTCTTGACTGAGATAAATATTTTAAGAATCTCTTGACTGGGATAAGTGTATTTTAAGAATCTCTTGACTGGGATAAGTGTATTTTAAGAAGCGTATTTTAAGAATCTCTTGACTGCGATAAGTGTATTTTAAAAACTATTGAGTGGGATAAGTGTATTTTAAGAATCTCTTGACTATGATAAGTGTATTTTAAGAATCTCTTGACTGGGATAATTGTATTTTAAGAATCTCTTGACTATGATTAGTGTATTTTAAGAATCTCTTGACAGGGATAAGTGTATTTTGAGAATCTTTTGACTGAGATAAGTGTATTATAAGAATCTCTTTACTGGGATAAGTGTATTTTAAGAATCTCTTGACAGGGATAAGTGTAATTTAAGAATCTCTTCTACTGGATCAGTGTATTTTAAGAAGTGTATTTTAAGAATCTCTTGACTGGGATCAGTGTATTTTAAGAATCTCTTGACTGGGATCAGTGTATTTTACGATCTTTTGACTGGTATCAGTGTATTTTAAGAATCTATTGACTGGGATAAGTGTATTTTAAGAATCTCTTGACTGAGATAAGTGTATTTTAAGAATCTATTGACTGGGATAAGTGTATTTTAAGAATCTCTTGACTATGATTAGTGTATTTTAAGAAACTCTTGACTGGGATAAGTGTATTTTGAGAATCTCTTGACTAAGATAAGTGTATTATAAAAATCTCTTGACTGGGATAAGTGTATTTTAAGAATCTCTTGACTATGATAAGTGTATTTTAAGAATCTCTTGACTATGGTTAGTGTATTTTAAGAATCTCTTGACTGGGATAAGTGTATTTTGAGAATCTCTTGACTGAGATAAGTTTATTATAAGAATCTCTTGACTGGGATAAGTGTATTTTAAGAATCTCTTGACAGGGATAAGTGTATTTTAAGAATCTCTTGGCTGAGATAAGTGTATTTTAAGAATCTCTTGACAGGGATAAGTGTATTTTAAGAATCTCTTGGCTGAGATAAGTGTATTTTAAGAATCTCTTGACTGGGATCAGTTTATTTTAAGTATCTCTTGACTAAGATAAGTGTATTTTAAGAATCTCTTGACTGGGATCAGTGTAATTTAAGAATCTCTTGACTGGGATCAGTGTATTTTAAGAAGTGTATTTTAAGAATCTCTTGACTGGGATCAGTGTATTTTAAGAATTTCTTGACTGGGATCAGTGTATTTTAGGAATCTCTTGACTGGAATCAGTGTATTTTAAGAATCTCTTGACTGAGATAAGTGTATTTTAAGAATCTATTGACTGGGATAAGTGTATTTTAAAAATCTCTTGACTATGATTAGTGTATTTTAAGAAACTCTTGACTGGGATAAGTGTATTTTGAGAATCTCTTGACTGATATAAGTGTATTATAAGAATCTCTTGACTGGGATAAGTGTATTTTAAGAATCTCTTGACAGGGATAAGTGTATTATAAGAATCTCTTGACTATGATTAGTGTATATTAAGAATCTCTTGACTGAGATAAGTATTTTGAGAATCTCTTGACTGGGATAAGTGTATTTTGAGAATCTCTTGACTGGGATAAGTGTATTTTAAGAAGTGTATTTTAAGAATCTCTTGACTGGAATCAGTGTATTTTAGGAATCTCTTGACTTGGATAAGTGTATTTTAAGAATCTCTTGACTGGAATCAGTGTATTTTAAGAATCTCTTGACTGGGATAAGTGTATTTTAAGAGTCTTTTGACTGAGATAAGTGTATTGTAAGAATCTCTTGACTGGGATAAGTGTATTTTAAGAATCTCTTGACTGGGATCAGTTTATTTTAAGAATTTTCTGACTGAGATAAGTGTATTTTAAGAATCTCTTGACTGGGATAAGTGTATTTTAAGAAGGTCTTGACTGGGATCAGTGTATTTTTAGAATCTCTTGACTGAGATAAGTGTATTATAAGAATCTCTTGACTGGGATAAGTGTATTTTAAGAATCTCTTGACAGGGATAAGTGTATTTGAAGAATCTCTTGACTGAGACAAGTGTATTTAAGAATCTCTTGACTGAGATAAATATTTTAAGAATCTCTTGACTGGGATAAGTGTATTTTAAGAATCTCTTGACTGGGATAAGTGTATTTAAGAAGCGTATTTTAAGAATCTCTTGACTGCGATAAGTGTATTTTAAAACTATTGAGTGGGATAAGTGTATTTTAAGAATCTCTTGACTATGATAAGTGTATTTTAAGAATCTCTTGACTGGGATAATTGTATTTTAAGAATCTCTTGACTATGATTAGTGTATTTTAAGAATCTCTTGACTTGGATAAGTGTATTTTGAGAATCTTTTGACTGAGATAAGTGTATTATAAGAATCTCTTGACTGGGATAAGTGTATTTTAAGAATCTCTTGACAGGGATAAGTGTAATTTAAGAATCTCTTGGCTGGGATCAGTGTATTTTAAGAAGTGTATTTTAAGAATCTCTTGACTGGGATCAGTGTATTTTAAGAATCTCTTGACTGGGATCAGTGTATTTTACGAATCTCTTGACTGGTATCAGTGTATTTTAAGAATCTATTGACTGGGATAAGTGTATTTTAAGAATCTCTTGACTGAGATAAGTGTATTTTAAGAATCTATTGACTGGGATAAGTGTATTTTAAGAATCTCTTGACTATGATTAGTGTATTTTAAGAAACTCTTGACTGGGATAAGTGTATTTTGAGAATCTCTTGACTAAGATAAGTGTATTATAAGAATCTCTTGACTGGGATAAGTTTATTTTAAGAATCTCTTGACTATGATTAGTATATATTAAAAATCTCTTGACTGAGATAAGTATTTTAAGAATCTCTTGACTGGAATAAGTGTATTTTAAGAATCTCTTGACTGGGATAAGTGTATTTTAAGAAGTGTATTTTAAGAATCTCTTGACTGGGATAAGTGTATTTTAAGAATCTCTTGACTGGGATCAGTGTATTTTAAGAATCTCTTGACTGGGGTCAGTCTATTTTAAGAATCTCTTGACTGGGATCAGTGTATTTTAAGAATCTCTTGACTGGGATAAGTGTATTTTAAGAAGTGTATTTTAAGAATATCTTGACTGGGATCAATGTATTTTAAGAGTCTCTGTACTGGGATCAGTGTATTTTCAGAATCTCTTTACTGGAATCAGTGTATTTTAAGAATCTCTTGACTGGGATAAGTGTATTTTAAGAATCTCTTGACTGAGATAAGTGTACTTAAGAATCTCTTGACTTGGATAAGTGTAATTTAAGAATCTCTTGACTGGGATAAGTGTATTTTAAGAATCTCTTGACTGAGATAAGTATATTTTAAGAATCTCTTGACTGGGATAAGTGTAATTTAAGAATCTCTTGACTGGGATAAGTGTATTTTAAGAATCTCTTGACTGGGATCAGTGTATTATAAGAATCTCTTGACTGGGATAAGTGTATTTTAATAATCTCTTGACAGGGATAAGTGTATTATAAGAATCTCTTGACTATGATAAGTGTATTTTAAGAATCTCTTGACTGGGATAAGTGTATTTTCAGAATCTCTTGCCTGGGATCAGTGTATTTTAAGAATATCTTGACTGGGATCAGTGTATTTTAAGAATATATTGACTGGGATAAGTGTATTTTAAGAATCTCTTGACTATGTTAAGTGTGTTTTAAGAATCTATTGACTAGGATAAGTGTATTTTAAGAATCTCTTGACTATGATTAGTGTATTTTAAGAATCTCTTGACTATGATTAGTGTATTTTGAGAATCTCTTGACTGAGATAAGTGCCTTGTAAGAATCTCTTGACTGGGATAAGTGTATTTTAAGAAGTGTATTTTAAGAATCTCTTGACTCGGATAAGTTTTGTTTAAGAATCTCTTGACTGGGATCAGTGTATTTTAAGAATCTAATGACTGGGGTCAGTGTATTTTAAGAATCTCTTGACTGGGATCAGTGTATTTTAAGAATCTCTTGACTGGGGTCAGTGTATTTTAAGAATCTCTTGACTGGGATAAGTGTATTTTAAGAATCTCTTGACTGGGATAAGTGTATTTTAAGAGTCTCTTGACTGAGATAAGTGTATTTTAAGAATCTCTTGACTGGGATAAGTGTATTTTAAGAATCTCTCGACTGGGATCAGTTTATTATAAGAATCTCTTGACTGGGATAAGTGTATTTTGAGAATCTCTTGACTGAGATAAGTTTATTATAAGAATCTCTTGACTGGGATAAGTGTATTTTAAGAATCTCTTGACAGGGATAAGTGTATTTTAAGAATCTCTTGGCTGAGATAAGTGTATTTTAAGAATCTCTTGACAGGGATAAGTGTATTTAAGAATCTCTTGGCTGAGATAAGTGTATTTTAAGAATCTTTGACTGGGATCAGTTTATTTTAAGTATCTCTTGACTAAGAAAGTGTATTTTAAGAATCTTGACTGGGATCAGTGTAAT
>CM037871.1:27754363-28077293 GCA_021292105.1 Anadara kagoshimensis | reverse complement strand
AAGTGTATTTTAAGAAGTGTATTTTAAGAATCTCTTGACTGCGATAAGTGTATTTTAAGAATCTCTTGACTGGGATAAGTGTATTTTCAGAATCTCTTGACTGTGATCAGTTTATTTTAAGTATCTCTTGACTAAGATAAGTGTATTTTAAGAATCTCTTGACTGGGATAAGTGTAATTTAAGAATCTCTTGACTGGGATCAGTGTATTTTAGGAATCTCTTGACTGGAATCAGTATTTTAAGAATCTCTTGAACTGGGTTAAGTGTATTTTAAGAAGTGTATTTAAGAATCTCTTGACTGGGATAAGTGTATTTTAAGAATCTCTTGACTGGGATCAGTGTATTTAGGAATCTCTTGACTGGAATCAGTGTATTTTAAGAATCTCTTGACTGGGATAAGTGTATTTTAAGAATCTCTTCACTGGATAAGTGTATTTTAAGAATCTCTTGACTGGGATAAGTGTATTTTAAGAATCTCTTGACTGGGATCAGTTTATTTTAAGTATCTCTTGACTAAGATAAGTGTATTTTAAGAATCTCTTGACTGGGATAAGTGTAATTTAAGAATCTCTTGACTGGGATCAGTGTATTTTAGGAATCTCTTGACTGGAATCAGTGTATTTTAAGAATCTCTTGACTGGGATAAGTGTATTTTAAGAAGTGTATTTTAAGAATCTCTTGACTGGGATAAGTGTATTTTAAGAATCTCTTAACTGGGATCAGTGTATTTTAGGAATCTCTTGACTGGAATCAGTGTATTTTAAGAATCTCTTGACTGGGATAAGTGTATTTTAAGAAGTGTATTTTAAGAATCTCTTGACTGGGATAAGTGTATTTTAAGAATCTCTTGACTTAGATAAGTGTATTTTAAGAATGTATTGACTGGGATAAGTGTATTTTAAGAATCTCTTGACTGAGATAAGTGTATTTTAAGTATCTCTTGACTGGGATAAGTGTATTTTAAGAATCTCTTGACTGAGATAAGTGTATTTTAGGAATCTCTTGACTGGAATCAGTGTATTTTAAGAATCTCTTGACTATGTTTAGTATATTTTAAGAATCTCTTGACTGGAATCAGTGTATTTTAAGAATCTCTTGACTGGGATAAGTGTATTTTAAGAATCTCTTGACTGAGATAAGTATATTTGAAGAATCTCTTGAATGGGATAAGTGTATTTTAAGAATCTCTTGACTGGGATCAGTGTATTATAAGAATCTCTTGACTGGGATAAGTGTATTTTAAGAATATCTTGACTTTGATAAGTGTATTTTAAGAATCTCTTGACTGGGATAAGTGTATTATAAGAATCTCTTGACTGGGATCACTGTATTATAAGAATCTCTTGACTGGGATAAGTGTATTTGAAGAATCTCTTGACTGGGATAAGTGTATTTGAAGAATCTCTTGACTATGATAAGTGTATTTTAAGAATCTCTTCACTGGGATCAGTGTATTTTAAGAATCTCTTGACTGGAATCAGTGTATTTTAAGAATTTCTTGACTGGGATAAGTGTATTTTAAGAAACACTTGACTGAGATAAGTGTATTTTAAGAATATCTTGACTGGGGTAAGTGTATTTTAAGAATCTCTTGACTGGGATAAGTGTATTTTAAGAATCTCTTGACTGGGATAAGTGTATTTTAAGAATCTCTTGACTGGAGATAAGTGCATTTTAAGAATCTCTTGACTGAGATAAGTGTATTTTAAGAATCTCTTGACTGGGATCAGTGTATTTTAAGAATCTATTGACTGGGATAAGTGTATTTTAAGAATCTCTTGACTGGGATCAGTGTATTTTAAGAATCTCTTGACTGAGATAAGTGTATTTTAAGAATCTCTTGACTGGGATCAGTGTATTTTAAGAATCTATTGACTGGGATAAGTCTATTTTAAGAATCTCTTGACTGGGATCAGTGTATTTTAAGAATCTCTTTGACTGGGATAAGTGCATTTTAAGAATCTCTTGACTGAGATAATGTATTTTTAGAATCTCTGCTCTTGACTGGGATCAGTGTATTTTAAGAATCTATTGACTGGGATAAGTCTATTTTAAGAATCTCTTGACTGGGATCGGTGTATTTTAAGAATCTATTGACTGGGATAAGTGTATTTTAAGAATCTCTTGAGTATGATTAGTGTATTTTAAGAATCTCTTGACTGGGATAAGTGTATTTGAAGAATCTCTTGACTGGGATAAGTGCATTTTAAGAATCTCTTGACTGAGATAAGTGTATTTTAAGAATCTCTTGACTGGGATAAGTGTATTTTAAGAATCTCTTGACTGGGATCAGTGTCTTATAAGAATCTCTTGACTGGGATAAGTGTATTTTAAGAATCTCTTGACTTTGATAAGTGTATTTTAAGAATCTCTTGACTGGGATAAGTGTATTTTAAGAATCTCTTGACTGGGATCACTGTATTTTAAGAATCTCTTGATTGGGATCAGTGTATTTGAAGAATCTCTTGGCTATTATAAGTGTATTTTAAGAATCTCTTGACTGGGATAAGTGTATTTTAAGAATCTCTTGACTATGATTAGTGTATTTTGAGAATCTCTTGACTGGGATCAGTGTATTTTAAGAATCTCTTGACTGATAGTGTATTAAAGAATCTCTTGACCGGGATAAGTGTATTTTAAGAATCTCTTAGCTGGATAAGTTATTTTAAGAATCTCTTGACTGGGATCAGTGTATTTTAAGAATCTCTTGACTGGGTAGTGTATTTTAAGAATCTCTTGACTGGCATAAGTGTATTTTAAGAATCTCTTGACTGGGATAAGTGTATTTTAAGAATCTCTTGACTGAGATAAGTGTATTTAAGAATCTCTTGACTGGGATATTGTGTAAGAATCTCTTGACTGGGATAAGTGTATTTTAAGAGTCTCTTGACTGGAATCAATGTATTATAAGAATCTCTTGACTGGGATAAGTGTATTTTAAGAATCTCTTGACTGGGATAAGTATATTTTAAGAATCTCTTGACTGGCATAAGTGTTTTTAAGAATCTCTTGACTGGGATCAGTGTATTTTAAGAATCTCTTGACTGGGATAAGTGTATTTTAAGAATCTCTTGACTGGGATAAGTGTATTTTAAGAATCTCTTGACTGGGATAAGTGTATTTTAAGAATCTCTTGACTGGGATAAGTGTATTTTAAGAATCTCTTGACTGGGATAAGTGCATTTTAAGAATCTCTTGACTGAGATAAGTGTATTTTAAGAATCTCTTGACTGGGATCAGTGTATTTTAAGAATCTATTGACTGGAATAAGTGTATTTTAAGAATCTCTTGACTGGGATCAGTGTATTTTAAGAATCTCTTGACTGAGATAAGTGTATTTTAAGAATCTCTTGACTGGGATCAGTGTATTTTAAGAATCTCTTGACTGGGATAAGTCTATTTTAAGAATCTCTTGACTGGGATAAGTGTATTTTAAGAATCTCTTGACTGGGATAAGTGCATTTTAAGAATCTCTTGACTGAGATAAGTGTATTTTAAGAATCTCTTGACTGAGATAAGTGTATTATAAGAATCTCTTGACTGGGATAAGTATATTTTAAGAATCTCTTGACTGGCATAAGTGTTTTTTAAGAATCTCTTGACTGGGATCAGTGTATTTTAAGAATCTCTTGACTGGGGTCAGTGTATTTTAAGAATCTCTTGACTGGGATCAGTGTATTTTAAGAATTCTTGACTGGATAAGTGTATTTTAAGAATCTCTTGACTGGATAAGTGTATTTAAGAATCTCTTGACTGGGATAAGTGTATTTTAAGAATCTCTTGACTGGAATCAGTGTATTTAAGAATCTCTTGACTGGGATCAGTGTATTTTAAGAATCTCTTGACTGGGATAGTGTATTTTAAGAATCTCTTGACTGGCATAAGTGTTTTTAAGAATCTCTTGACTGGATAGTGTATTTTGAGAATCTCTTGACTGGGATAAGTGTATTTTAAGAATCTCTTGACTGGGATCAGTGTATTTTAAGAATCTCTTGACTGGATAAGTGTTTTTAAGAATCTCTTGACTGGGATAAGTGTATTTTAAGAATCTCTTGACTGGGATAAGTGTATTTTAAGAATCTCTTGACTGGGATAAGTATATTTTAAGAATCTCTTGACTGAGATAAGTGTATTTTAAGAATCTATTGACTGGGATAAATGTATTTTAAGAATCTCTTGACTAGGATAAGTGTATTTTAAGAATCTCTTGACTATGATTAGTGTATTTTAAGAATCTCTTGACTGGGATAAGTGTATTTGAAGAATCTCTTGACTGGGATAAGTGCATTTTAAGAATCTCTTGACTGAGATAAGTGTATTTTAAGAATCTCTTGACTATGATAAGTGTATTTTAAGAATCTCTTCACTGAGATAAGTGTATTTTAAGAATCTCTTGACTGGGATCAGTGTATTTTAAGAATCTATTGACTGGGATAAGTCTATTTTAAGAATCTCTTGACTGGGATCAGTGTATTTTAAGAATCTATTGACTGGGATAAGTGTATTTTAAGAATCTCTTGACTATGATTAGTGTATTTTAAGAATCTCTTGACTGGGATAAGTGTATTTGAAGAATCTCTTGACTGATAAGTGATTTTAAGAATCTCTTGACTGATAAGTGTATTTTAAGAATCTCTTGACTGGGATAAGTGTATTTTAAGAATCTCTTGATGGGATCAGTGTATTTAAGAATCTCTTGACTGGGATAAGTGTATTTGAATCTCTTGACTTTGATAATGTATTTTAAGAATCTCTTGACTGGGATAAGTGTATTTTAAGAATCTCTTGACTGGATCACTGTATTTTAAGAATCTCTTGACTGGGATCAGTGTATTTTAAGAATCTCTTGACTGAAAAGTGTATTTAAGAATCTCTTGGCTATATAAGTGTATTTTAAGAATCTCTTGACTGGGATAAGAGTATTTTAAGAATCTCTTGACTATGATTAGTGTATTTTGAGAATCTCTTGACTGGGATCAGTGTATTTTGAGAATCTCTTGACTGAGATAAGTGTATTATAAGAATCTCTTGACTGGGATAAGTGTATTTTAAGAATCTCTTAGCTGGGATAAGTTTATTTTAAGAATCTCTTGACTGGGATCAGTGTATTTTAAGAATCTCTTGACTGGGATAAGTGTATTTTAAGAATCTCTTGACTGAGATAAGTTTAGTTTAAGAATCTCTTGACTGGGATAAGTGTATTGTAAGAATCTCTTGACTGGGATAAGTGTATTTTAAGAGTCTCTTGACTGGAATCAATGTATTATAAGAATCTCTTGACTGGGATAAGTGTATTTTAAGAATCTCTTGACTGGGATAAGTATATTTTAAGAATCTCTTGACTGGCATAAGTGTTTTTTAAGAATCTCTTGACTGAGATAAGTGTATTTTGAGAATCTCTTGACTGGGATAAGTGTATTTTAAGAATCTCTTGACTGGGATCAGTGTATTTTAAGAATCTATTGACTTTGATAAGTGTATTTTAAGAATCTCTTGACTGGGATAAGTGTATTTTAAGAATCTCTTGACTGGGATCACTGTATTTTAAGAATCTCTTGATTGGGATCAGTGTATTTTAAGAATCTCTTGACTGGGATAAGTGTATTTGAAGAATCTCTTGGCTATTATAAGTGTATTTTAAGAATCTCTTGACTGGGATAAGTGTATTTTAAGAATCTCTTGACTATGATTAGTGTATTTTAAGAATCTCTTGACTGGGATAAGTGTATTTTAAGAATCTCTTGACTGAGATAAGTGTATTATAAGAATCTCTTGACTGGGATAAGTGTATTTTAAGAATCTCTTGACTGGGATAGTGTATTTTAAGAATCTCTTGACTGGGATAAGTGTATTTAAGAATCTCTTGACTGGGATAAGTGTATTTTAAGAATCTCTTGACTGATAAGTGTATTTTAAGAATCTCTTGACTGGGATAAGTGTATTTTAAGAATCTCTTGACTGGGATCAGTGTATTTAAGAATCTCTTGACTGGGATAAGTGTATTTTAAGAATCTCTTGACTGATAATGTATTTTAAGAATCTCTTGACTGGGATAAGTGTATTTTAAGAATCTCTTGACTGGGATCATGTATTTAAGAATCTCTTGACTGGGATCAGTGTATTTTAAGAATCTCTTGACTGGGAAAGTGTATTTGAAGAATCTCTTGACTATATAAGTGTATTTAAGAATCTCTTGACTGGGATAAGTGTATTTTAAGAATCTCTTGACTATGATTAGTGTATTTTAGAATCTCTTGACTGGGATCAGTGTATTTTAAGAATCTCTTGACTGAGATAAGTGTATTTAAGAATCTCTTGACTGGGATAAGTGTATTTTAAGAATCTCTTGACTGGGATAAGTTATTTTAAGAATCTCTTGACTGGGATCAGTGTATTTAAGAATCTCTTGACTGGGATAAGTGTATTTTAAGAATCTCTTGACTGGATAAGTGTATTTTAAGAATCTCTTGACTGGGATAAGTGTATTTAAAATCTCTTGACTGGGATAAGTGTATTTTAAGAATCTCTTGACTGGAATAATGTATTTAAGAATCTCTTGACTGGGATAAGTGTATTTTAAGAATCTCTTGACTGGATAAGTATATTTTAAGAATCTCTTGACTGGATAAGTGTATTTTAAGAATCTCTTGACTGAGATAAGTGTATTTTAAGAATCTCTTGACTGGGATAAGTGTATTTTAAGAATCTCTTGACTGGGATCAGTGTATTTAAGAATCTTGACTGATAAGTGTATTTTAAGAATCTCTTGACTGGGATAAGTGTATTTTAAGAATCCTTGACTGGGATACTGTATTTTAAGAATCTCTTGACTGGGATAGTGTATTTTAAGAATCTCTTGACTGGGATAAGTGTATTAAGAATCTCTTGGCTATATAAGTGTATTTTAAGAATCTCTTGACTGGGATAAGTGTATTTTAAGAATCTCTTGACTGGGATAGTGTATTTTAGAATCTCTTGACTGGGATCAGTGTATTTTAAGAATCTCTTGACTGATAAGTGTATTTAAGAATCTCTTGACTGGGATAAGTGTATTTTAAGAATCTCTTGACTGGGATAAGTGTATTTTAAGAATCTCTTGACTGGGATCAGTGTATTTTAAGAATCTCTTGACTGGGGTCAGTGTATTTTAAGAATCTCTTGACTGGGATCAGTGTATTTTAAGAATCTCTTGACTGGGATAAGTGTATTTTAAGAATCTCTTGACTGAGATAAGTGTAGTTTAAGAATCTCTTGACTGGGATAAGTGTATTTTAAGAGTCTCTTGACTGGAATCAATGTATTATAAGAATCTCTTGACTGGGATAAGTGTATTTTAAGAATCTCTTGACTGGGATAAGTATATTTTAAGAATCTCTTGACTGGGATAAGTGTTTTTAAGAATCTCTTGACTGGATAAGTGTATTTTAAGAATCTCTTGACTGGGATAAGTGTATTTTAAGAATCTCTTGACTGGGATCAGTGTATTTTAAGAATCTCTTGACTGGGATAAGTGTATTTTAAGAATCTCTTGACTGGGATAAGTGTATTTTAAGAATCTCTTGACAGGGATAAGTGTATTTTAAGAATCTCTTGACTGGGATAAGTATATTTTAAGAATCTCTTGACTGAGATAAGTGTATTTTAAGAATCTATTGACTGGGATAAATGTATTTTAAGAATCTCTTGACTAGGATAAGTGTATTTTAAGAATCTCTTGACAGGGATAAGTGTATTTGAAGAATCTCTTGATTGGGATCAGTGTATTTTAAGAATCTCTTGACTGGGATAAGTGTATTTTAAGAATCTCTTGACTGGGATCAGTGTATTTTAAGAATCTCTTGACTGGTATAAGTATATTTTAAGAATCTCTTAACTGGGATAAGTGTATTTTAAGAATCTCTTGACTGGGATCAGTGTATTTTAAGAATCTCTTGACTGGGATCAGTGTATTTTAAGAATCTCTTGACTGGGATCAGTGTATTTTAAGAATCTCTTGACTGGGATAAGTGTATTTTAAGAATCTCTTGACTGGGATTAGAGTATTTTAAGAAACTCTTGACTGGGATAAGTATATTTTAAGAAACTCTTGACTTGGATTAGTGTATTATAAGAAACTCTTGACTGGGATAAGTATATTTTAAGAATCTCTTGACTGGGATAAGTGTATTTTAAGAATCTCTTGTATGGGATCAGTATTTTAAGAATCTCTTGACTGGAATAAGTATATTTTAAGAATCTCTTGACTGGGATAAGTGTATTTTAAGAATCTCTTGACTGGGATCAGTGTATTTTAAGAATCTCTTGACTTGGATTAGTGTATTATAAGAAACTCTTGACTGGGATAAGTATATTTTAAGAATCTCTTGACTGGGATAAGTGTATTTTAAGAATCTCTTGTATGGGATCAGTATTTTAAGAATCTCTTGACTGGGATCAGTGTATTTTAAGAATCTCTTGACTGGGATAAGTGTATTTTAAGAATCTCTTGACTGGGATCAGTGTATTTAAGAATCTCTTGACTGGGATAAATGTATTTTAAGAAACTCTTGACTGGGATCAGTGTATTTTAAGAATACTGTACATCGTCATTTTGCTCGTCTTTGTTTTGTTGATTACTGGCTTTTGTGTTTTCTTATTTTGTTGCATCGGGGTACTTGTTTTAACTGCCGTAGCATGAGTTTTGACCCAGGGCTTTTACAGGTTGTGGTTTAGCAGTTTCCTGTTGTTTCGGCTACGTCGTTGTCTTGACTGGTGAGCCAGATTTTGACAGGTTTTGGCCTCGTTGTCTTGACTGGTTTAGCGACTTTTTGTTGTCTACTTTCAATCCCAGCGTAAGAAAATAAAATAGGATTGAAATTCCCCACATAACCCGTACGAACGTTATCAAAACATCCCAATTGGTCAATCTCACACAAGCCATACATCGAATCCCAGTGGAGATTACCAGACCAAAAACTTGTTACGGTCGTCATTGAAAAGGGGTACCTAACCAAACGACCCAGAAAGGACGTCACGGATTGGTCAATGAAAGAGACACTCTTAATTATTCGTTTGCACCATTTGCGCAGTTAAAATACCTGCTAAGGTCGGGACCGTGTCAGGGCTATGACTGCCAATAGCCTGACCATAGCCGGTCAAAATAACCCAAAATTCCTACAAACCGCCGTCACTGGCCAAAGTTACTAACATATTGTATTAAACTTACATTATATGACATCTGCCCGCTCTATGGTGTGTGTACACGTGCAAATCGGCGAGTATAAAGTGCGTATATGAGCCCAAACAACTTATATCGCGTCCCCTAAAAGGTATAAATGTGGGAGTGAAAGACCAACGCTTTATGTGTTGTCCACGGAATGAATCTGTAAAGAATAAAGAAGAAGAAAAAGCATACTTGTCTACTCTTAGTTTATGTGTCGTCTATTTTTTTATTGGTATTATATAGATTAATTATTATTTATATGTGGTCCTCTTACTTTGTCTATCGGCGCACCAATAAAATAAATTTCATAAGCTGTCCTTTACAGCGCTTCTATCTCTTTAAATCGCCCTCAAAAGTGGCACTCACCCACTCTGTCCTTAATTTGGCCGTCTTTGAATAAGGTCACCAATAAATAAATTCATAAACTGTTCTTTACAGTATTTCTCATCTTCATCGGATAGGACGGATATTAACGGTTGCCCTGTGTGCGTAGGTTTGCCAGCCTCGTGCACGCTAAAGATCCCTATGTTTTTCGTATACAGAGCACGCGTTTACGCCGGCATAGGGTTCTCTCCTCTGTTCAAAAATTAACTCCCTAATTGGTCTATAACTTAAAGCACCTATATTCGCAACGGACTTCAAATAACCCCAACCCATATATTATACGAGGGGAAGTCAGAAAGTTCATAGAACAGCGTATTCAGTCAAGCGTAACACACATTTTCTTTACTTATTTAGACAACACAACATTCCGCCATCTTAAATATTTCAAGTTTATTTGTCATTGTCATAACATATTTGTGTAATTCTCAAAAGCAGAAAAAAGTTGGTGACCATCAAGCAATTATGGAAAATCAAAATGTTGAGTTTAGTGCAGTAATAAAGTTCCTCACAGTAGAGGGACCAAATGTCAAAGAAATTCACCGGCGAATGGCCGAGGTGTACGGTGACAGTGGTCCTGCCTATTCCACAGTGGCAAAACGGTCAGCTGAATTTAAGCGTTGGCGCACCTCACTGAAGGATGACCCACGGTCAGGTAGGCCAGCTGATGCCATCACAAAGGAAATTGTCACGTCTGTGGAGACCCTCATCATAAATGGTCGTCGAATTAGGATTGATGACATAGCTAGGGAGTGTGACATTTCACATGGAAGTGTATACACGGTTATCATCGAGCATCTTGGGGTGTCAAAAGTATCCGCAAGATGGGTCCCCAGAAACCTTAATGTGCAGGATTGTTTCCAAAGACTCCAGTCAAGTCGAGAGCTTCTTGGCATTTATAATGATAACCCGTACAGCTTCGATTTACTTTTAGTAACTGGTGATGAAACATGGATTCATCATTGGGACCCAGACACCAAAAAAGAGTCTATGCAATGGAAGCACCCTGGTTCACCCCCACCAAAGAAATTCAAAACCCAACCATCAGCTGGCAAAGTCATGGCCACTGTGTTTTGGGATTCTAAGGGTGTTCTGTTAATCAATTATAAACCTGCTGGAATCTCTATCACTGGGACTTACTATGCTGATCTAATGAAGCAGCTGAAAGCTGCTATTAAATTAAAAAGGAGAGGAAAGTTGAGCCGAGGGGTATTGCTTCTTCACGGCAATGCTCCTGTGCACAAGTCAATGATTGCACAAGCAGCGATTCGTGAATGCAAGTTCGAACAACTTAATCACCCACCCTACAGTCCCGAATTGGCACCCAGTAATTATTTCCTATTTAGAAATTTGAAATCCCATTTACGGGGAATCAGATTTCCTGATGATGATGGACTTAAAGCTGCCACAGAGGCATGGTTCAGGATCAAACCGAAGACTTCTATTTCAAAGGTATAGACAGTCTGAAAAAAAGTGGGCTAAGTGCATTGGGGTAAATGGAGACTATATTGAAAAATAATCAAATGTATAGTTTGTTGCGGCAATATGAACTTTTTGAGATATGTTTACCACTTAAATCTACTGTTTATTAATACAATATTAAAACGTAAATTTGAACTAATATTTCTCATGTTACAGGGGTATCCGTGTTTCTATCAGTCTACCGTGACGTACATAGCTATTATGCTTCAATTTGTTTCAAACGCGAGAAAAAATATCCCTACACCAATTATGCCCTTCTTTGTATTTCCAATATGGTTGACTTTAATGTTGGTGATACCTAAAAAGTATATTCAACGGGGTTACTATAATCAAAGAAAACTGAACATAAATAATTCTACCTTTAACTGTTAATCTCAAAAATATTTTCGCCTAAAGCAAATACTAACGGTAGAAGAGTTTACACTTCAAATTCTAAGAATTGCGCTTCGGTTAAAAATTTGGATTAATTGTTGACAAGTACCTGACGACGAAGAAGTCGTACGTCTTTTTACTTATGAAACACGTTAACCAATTGCCATCATTTACGTATATCAAACGAACATTGGTTTTAAATTTGATTTAACTTTGGTTATGATACATTGTTAACAAAGCTCATCTTTCCAATTTGTCACTATTAATTATTTAGCTCACCTAAGCCAAAGGTAACATTTTGAAAGAATAATAAACGGAGAGGATGTGTAAGCATTTAATTATCAGTATATATGAATGCTTTTCGAATTGAACATTTATGGTTTGAATTATAAATAGAAATTCCATGGTTTAATGATTTTATGGTTAAACCTGGTGACTTCAATGAAGACCATCTTGTACTGCATTTGTATAATACACATTTTAAACCACAAGAACCTACATATCACTTGAAACCTTTTTTCTTGTCTTACACATTGTACTTAACAAATATAATTATCAGAAAAATTAAATGTATTTAGGACTATAAACATGGTTATTGTGAGTTTAATAGAAATTGGAGTTTTACAAAGATACATTGGACTAGTTACTGCTCACTAGATTACAAACTTTTTAAAAGAAACTGGTACATAACGGATACCGTAAAAACAACTAACAATTATACATGGCGACAAAGAATGGATTAGCAACAATAATATTAGAAAGTAAGTTAGGGTACGTAAACAAAGTCATAGAAAGCTTAGAAAGGCAAGACAGTAAGAAAAGATAAGAAACAAATTGCTACAGTTTGTACATTAGCAAAGGAATTTATTTATTAGTAGCTGAAAATGGAATACGGTTTATCTTGACGAGAGCAATGTTAAATCGCTTCACCATTCAACATGTCGTAACATCCGGAATGGCATACGCATTAGTTGCAGAAATTTTACAGGTCATCACAATATTGTTAAGAAAGATCTCTCTGTGTCCAGCATTATCCTGGATATATTTAACGTTCTATAGTTTCATGTTTCTTTATTCTGGATTTTGATTACACACATGGCAGGAGTATCAGCTAATAAGGATGTGCATAACCTTCCGGAGCACCCAGTTTTACATCACTAGTGGAAGTTCACATGTGTAACTTGGTTTGTCGGTTTCAAAATTTTTACTTTGCTTTGGGATTCTGATTGAACATTGACTAGTCTGCTTGATTTTGCATTGACATGTAAATATAATATAACAGGTATATTTTATATATACCCCCTTGAAATTGTGAATAAAAGGTATTGTGAGGCACCTGGCTAGACTAAAGGCCATGAGGAAACTTCCGCTATATATCTTCACCATTTCTCTAGTTCAATTTTAACATAATTATGTAATAAATTAAACACGATGCATTTTAATATTTCCAGGAGTTGGGGTCCCTCGAGATTTCCTTGCGTTTTGAGCCTCCCGAAGGACAGATCTATGTCGGCATTATACAGGCAAAATGTCTTCCACAGCACCAAATTACCGGACAGCCAGGTATATAGTTAAGTTGTTACTGTTAATACCTCTCTGTATTGTGTGTTGTCCAAAATACATACAGTATATCGCATTAAAATACATGTATATAGTTGGAGCACTAACTGGGCTACCGTAATAGTTTAATACAGTATATTGCATTTAAATAAACTTCCAACTGGGCTACCGTAATATTATAATACTGTAACAGTATTAAGTAGCATTAAAGTATTTACAACAGCACCCATTTTCGGTCTATGAAAGCTATTTCTCAACTTTATCGTAAAGTTGCTTCATACGTCTATGAAAACGTACAGCTGTATGTTTGACCTTTTTGAACTTTTTGCATATAGATTTGACCTTGACCTTCGTTCAAGGTCAAAGTGAGCCCTTATGTGAAAACGCAAAAATGGCTTCTTCTCATGAATCAAAAGAGATTCAGTCATCATACTTCTAACATACAGTTCATTACGCAAAGAAACGTCATCCTCTAATTTCCATTAAGAAACGTCATAATACGATAATAGTAGGGACAACAATACAAATACAAGAAAATGCACTTCACTTAGAAGTGATTTAATTAGAATCAGTGACATTGCTTAGTATCAACGGGAACTAATTTGCAGCTAGTATGTTATAGAGACCGCTCAAGCACATCGAGATGGCGTGCGATACATGTTACGCCTTGTTATGTAATAAATGCCAAGTAATGTAATACCCACCTTGTAGTGTAATAATTTTAATTTGCCAAATTTCATTTTTACATTACACGGAAATTTTATTACATAACGCGAAATCTTGTTTTATTACATCAGAAAAGTTAAATGTCCTGTTATTACATTTGGGTATTACCTTACTTGACATTTATTACTTAACGAGGCGTAACACTAAAATAAATGCCAAGTAATATAATGCCCACCTTATATTGTAATAATTTATTTCGTGTAATGTAATAACACCATGTTATGTAATAAAAATCGAGGTGTAAATCTAGGTTTCGCGTTAAGGAATAAAATTTACGTGTAATGTAAAAATGAAATTGCGAAAACTAAGGCCCTACGAATTTGTTCCAAACTCTGAACTTGACCGTTAGCCGACTTTGTAAATGGTGAAGGATATAGGTGTAGACTAATCTGACCGCAGTTGGAGGTCATTGTCACTCAATGTTTTCTGTATTTTAATCATGACAGACTTCATTTAGCATCAAGAATAAAGATATTAGTACATCATTACTTGCCTAAAATTACCTTGACCTTAAATATCAAGTGACGTTTCTATTTTTACCTTTTTACCCTTAATTCGCCAAATTTCATTTTTACATTACACGAAAAATGTATTACATAATGCGAAATCTTGTTTAATTACATTACACGTCGTTTTTATTACATAACAAGGTGTTATTACATTACACAGTTCTACGACTAACGCAGAGCAGATTTTTTTGTAGGCGTGTCACTAGTTTACGCTACATTAGATTTAATTACTTGTGGTCATCTTTAATACAATACAAAGTCAATACAAACTGAAGTATCACTTTAAATAAACATAGCCATTGTTACAGGATTTAGAAATGAATACTTTACTTCCAATCTGACTGTAACTTTAAATCTGAGTTTTATCTGAATGTTTAGAGTAATTTCTCCCAGTTCCTGTGTGTGTGTGTGTGTGTGAGAGAGAGAGAGAGAGAGAGGGGGGATATAGTAGTCTACATGTAAACCAAATACCTTAATGATATAGACCTATTCGTTTTAAAATATATGATGTCCATTCCAAAAATGTCTTTATTTTGCCAATATATTTACAAAAACATAGCAGATAGGTAAAGTTAGCTACTAGTAACTGGTTACTATTGGTTGGCTACTTTTAGAAGAAAAGTTAGCGATTTGTAGCCAATTACTCGTGGGAGAAAAGTTAGCTATTAGTAGCCAGTTACTCGTGGGAGAAAAGTTAGCTACTAGTATTAGTAGCCAGTTGCTTGTGGGAGAAAAGTTAGCTACTTGTGGGAGAAAAGTTAACTACTAGTAGCCAATTACTTGTGGGAGAAAATTTAGCTACTGGTGGCTAGTTACTTGTTAGAAAAGCTGCTGGTTACTTTGAAAAATGAATCATCTATTACTACCTACTAACGGAATTCAGAAATGGGTCATTACTTCTGCAAAACTTGGACCCAAAATATTTTTTATATCTACCTAACATTCAAGACGAGTAGCCCAGCTGCTGGGTATTAATTTTTAAGATATTCAAAATTCAAGTATATCATGATGAAGTAAGTTTAATTCTACATCCATTGATACCACCTATTCAATCATTCAAGCTTCAATATGCACACATACGCTTCCACAAACCGGGAATGGAGAGTGGGGGTGGTGTTAGGTTCAAGTACAATTTCTATCATTTTTCACTTTCAAGACGAGTTGCTAGGTATTTATTTTTAAGATATACAACATTCAAGAATATCATGATAAAGCATACTTAATCCTACATCCATTGATATCACATATTAAAATGCTAAAGATAGCACACATCACACGACACATGACAGACGGTGAACCATCTCAGCCAAAGCTATGACCTGATCATCTGTAAGGCCTCTTGTTTCGTCATTGAATTAATGTTAGTGCTTGTAAGTTGTTATTCAATACATGTAGACATACTGAAAACTAAAGAATGCTTTTACTTTCATCCATAAAACATGCTACACATTGTTAATCTACATTTTGTTTATATTTTCTTTCATATTTTAACTCTGATTTTTAAGCCATGTATTTACCTAAATTCATCATTATCACGTAAGTTTAACTTAAAGATTTCTTATGACAATGCTGATACACACAAGGGAGGATGCTTCCTTTATTTAACAATAGACCCTGAATGGACACCAAGTGAAGTATAACCAAGTGTAGTAAACAGCTTGAGGTAACATCACTGTCCAAATTTAATTTAAATTTTATTGCTATACAAACAAGCTGACCAAACCACAATTGTTACTTCAAATTTAAAAGATTCCCTATTTTAGGGAAGATTTTGTGCGTTTGGCGTAGAACTGTACATGAAAGAACTTATTACACTAGAAGAAGGGTATTACATTACTTGACATTTATTACATTACACGGCGTAACAGGCTAGGGACTGTAGCTGCTCCGAAATCTCACAAATTCACCCTGGTTTCGTAGAATGTACAGTTTCTGTATGTTGCTAGGAGGGGGCATTGCAGGAGTCTTGGTGGCGAGGCAAGAAATTTATTCCTGATGTTCCATTTTGTTACAACTAGCCAACGGCAGAAATCATACGTTATGTTACCACTGCTCTAGATGCATATAACAACCCTGTGGCATATGGCCACCACTAAAACACATGATAAATCTCCATTGGTTATACTTAGATCAAAACTTATTTTCAAACTTCACTTATAAATAAAGATTGTTGTTAGCTATAGTAGTTGAACAGCTAAGTAAAAATTCGCCGAATAATTCACTTTATGATACAAGTATGAAACTTGATACATAATGTTTATTGGATCATGGACTTGGCAAATCCACCGTTGGCCATTTAAATTTCGATCATTTTCAAGATGGCCGACGTGAAAATCAAAATGGCGACTTTTTGAGATATAGTTATTTATTATAGATCGTAAGATTAAATTGTCAGCTTTTTAATCCGATTTTGGCCATAAGATATGTGTGTTAGCATGTAGATATATTACTTTTGTTTATTTGATAAATCAAATAGTTCAGGGATTATGAATTTCCTGCTCAATTCAAGTCCAAGTTGCAGTTGCATAATGCTATACATGGCAGACTGGATTTATAACATTTGCAGTTTCCTACGCAAAGACTTTCCTTAAGTCATACCTCACTAGTTCTTGGCAACAGGCAACCGCTTGAAGTCCAGTATGGTACCCAGTGATTGCCTCCTTTTTGTCAACCCGTAAAGGTGGTTGACATTCAAGCGCTTGACCCCAAACACAACCACTGCGGTAGCTAAGTTGGTAGAGTGCTCGTTCCGTAAGTGGGAGGTTGTGGGTTCGAACCCCGGCCGGGTCTGACCAAGACTTGAAAGTGGGTAGTGACTGTTCTTTCGCCAAGAACTCGGCATTACGAAAAAAAAGTCACAGTTCTTTCAGATGGGAACTTAAAATAACCGAGGTCCCGTGTCACGGTGGGCTTGGCACGATAAAGAACCCTGCTGTAAAATGCAAACAGCGCAAAGCATAGGCAAAATTTCTGCACTTTTGCCTACAGATGGCGACGTCTCGATATAAGTGAAATATTCTTGACTGGGACGTTAAACACCATAACTCAACTCACTCAACCCCCAAACACGACCAGACTGCAAGGCTTTATATGCTGCACTAGTGCTGCTTGAGTTGATAGAGTGGTATCATATGTTTTCTGCTTCCTGGCAAACATACTAAACCGTGCTTCATTTATTTTCTCTCTCTGAATCGACCTGTCATATAAGACTACTGTTAATGCCTCAATTACTGATATATTATCATCATTGCTTATACAAGTTGGCCCATTATTCGATTGGCTAAATACCTCTGTCATATCATCAAAAACATCCCAAGCCTGCCGTGCTGACTTTTTCCCTTTTGTGTGAAAAGCATATACTGTGTTGCAGCCTGTCAACGCGTGGAAGAATGGAAGTGCGGTTGACTTAGGCCTAAGGAATTGTTAAGTTCATGGATTGAAATCCACCGAAAGTCTTTGCCTCTATTAAATGCAATCCAGTGTGTCAAGTGTCAGTGAACTAAACATCGCGACTCCTACAACAACATCTGCATCAGAACGTCTAACAATTACAATCTTGTAATTATTTTCATCCGCATGTTTTACGTGAGGAATATCTGTGTGGCAGCTTCTTTTTGTGAACAAGAAGCTATGTTTGTCTCGTCTGTATTGGTTGCATTACATGATGACATTATTTTCGTCAACCCTGAGAAAACTATTCCAACTGCTTGGTACTCTGCCAGTACCCAACACTCTTCGCTAAATTCCAGTACCTCTTTTCAACCTTGTTTGAGCTTTTAGTCTGTCATCCACATAAACATAAAAGATATGTTAGTTCTCAAATATTTCTGCGCAAAATATTAGTTGAAGGTATAATCACCTAGATGCATATTCATCAAATGTCTCGGAACCTCCAGGAGACCTTGCATTTACTAGAGCTGATCCACCAATAATCATAACGTCAGCTTGAGGTTCATCATCTTATCTAGTAATGCGCTTTTCCAATACACTAATTAACTGCGATTTGGAGCCAGTTCTTATTTTCCATTTTGGGATAGTGACGGTGGACTTACTTGGTTCGCATGCATGAAAAATTTCTTTAAATCACATTGTCTACTTTGACATAATATAAAAAGACAAGAAAAAAATCCAACAATCATATTTAACAGAGGCAGTTTTGTTTGGCTTGACGAGGATTGAGATGCTGTTGACTGGTAGCTAAAAAGAGGAAGTTTGCTTTTCTTGATGGCGTGTAAAAAGACAATTCCTCTGATTGCAACTGCAAATCTCTTCATGAATTCTTCGTAGTTCTTCAAATTTATCTTTCCCAATCATTTGTAATGAGCTATAGTTTCATGGACTTTCAGATCTGCACTTTCTTTAGTAAGCAAAGAGATCAAATCTTTTGAATCCTCTTCGAAGGGATTTCCAAGCTGATTGAAAACCTCAGTTAACCTGTCAATATTTTCTAAAAAGCGGACTTGGTGAGATTTGCTCTGCTCATCTAGATTTGTATCACTATCGGATGCTTCAAACTGTTGAATTATTCTACAAATCTCAGGGCCGGCAACCATCCATCTTCGCAGTACTAGTTGGTTATACCAACAGCTCCTCCATCGCACTTGATAAGCGCGATATTCTGTTCATGAGCGTGATCTATTGCAATAGCAGAGAATGGTCCCTGTGTTTTACGAACAGTAAAAATGCCTTTCAGAAATTTTTCATTAACAGCTTGGTGAATTTTTTCAACATTAGAAAGATTCAATGAAGAGCTGGAAATTCTGTTCTCTGTATGAGCGAGCAAACATAAGATCAAGCAGCTATAGATTGAGAAGCCTGTGTCAATACTGTGTCAAAATTGTGGACGTTGATTCGATTCTTGTATACTTAATTTAAATACGCTTCTTCTCTGCTTCGATATGCAATTTTCAGTTGTCTATACAGACAACAAGCAGTCATTTGATGAACCACGCATGTTTTTGTAATATTGAGGCGGATAGAAAGGAATCTGCGGTGCCATAGGTTGCAATGTCTGCCTCGACTAAAGCTGTTGTCCATCCAGTTTCCTTTAATAAATCTCCCAATGTTTTCTATACCTGTATGCAGTCCGCCTAGAAAAACTACAAATGTCTTCACCATATTACGCGGGTCAATACCACTGTATCTGTTTTGAAATGGCAAAAAGAGGTAGATCAGCCGTCAAAATAGGTATCTGACGACTCCAGAATTCTACTACTTCCTTAATTCTGTCCATAGAATACTTTATCTGACATTTTAACTTCATGCAAATAAATTATCAAACCAAGTCAAGGTGATATTCTTTTACCTACTTAGAAGTAATAGGAAGTAATTCTTCTTTGCATGGGAATCAAAAGCACTTTATTGAATGGGATACAACAAGGTTCTGGTTTTTGTCTATAACGTTTTTGCCTACAACTTGCCCGATCGTTCATCCAGTATCACTCAACTCCGTGCGACTGTACACCATCCAGAAAACCTAGTTCCCTGGCTCGGCTCTCCCGCCAGCGCATCCTGTCCATTCAGGTGCGACTCCTTGATCAATATATAGGGGAAAATCAAAGAGTATTTAGACCAATGTTCCATGATATTGGAATCAAAAGCAGGTTATAAAACAGCTGATACTTAACCCCATGCTGAAATTAATAACTACGATTTAGACAATGTGCCTTGGTAGTGCTGCTAAATCGTACATCTTTTATTTTGTTTGTGAATAAGTTCACATTGCTATCCTTTTAAAATTTGTCATTATGGTATTTCTGGTATATGAATATAATAAATGCTAAGAACAACTGTTACATGGTATTCAGAAGAAACTGGCGCTCTTTTACCTTAGAATCCACTTTGAAATAGCTGTAATATCTGGTCATTGTAAATGATTAATATGAACAACCGAGGTTATTGCATTTGCTATACTGGTACCTTCTAATTGTTAAACATATAAAATGGACAAAAACCGCCATTTGAATTTATTGGCAGCAATCTTGAAAATTGGCAAATTTTCGATGGCCAACGCTTGGATATATAATGTACATGATACAAACAACATGTGGACCAAGTTTCATGCTTGTTTCACAAAGTGAACAATATTTTTGAATTAGCCGCTACACCATAGGATGATGATGATGATGATGATGATGATGATGATGATGATGATGATGATGATGATGATGATGATATCATTTTTACCAAGAAATATACTGGGTCAATTAAACGTGACAACTATTAATCTGAAAATTCGATCATTTTTCAATAAAAAAGTATCTATAAAGTCATATTTTTTTCCTAACAGAGTGGCGTCTTTTCTTGGAGACGAAAACTACGTCCATTTAAAAATACAATTCTTGAAGTAAATGAAAAACATACAGTGCCCTAATGTGTTTTATTATGTTTTACTGAAATAATTTTATAAACTATAATGTCTATAGCGTTTTTGTGAAAAAAATAAGTTTATGACGTCATGGTTACGACATAGTAGCAGCTACACCAATCGATTTTAATTTCATAAAAGCTTTACATGTTCCCTTTACAACGATACCAAATATGATCTATATCTACAAAATATTACCGAAAACTTTTCCCTACCTGGATTCGATCATTTTTCAAAAATGTGTATCTTTCAATTATTACCATACATCGATTCAATTGTTACCATACATCATATTGATCATTTGTAAAATTATTTTAAGATATCCAAAATACTTAACATATTTAAAAATAAAATTTCATATGCAGATTAATTTGTATTTTTTACAAATGTAAACCTGGCGACTACTTTTGTATATACAGATTTTAACATTTTTTCAAGGTAAAATATGGTGAACCCTTTGTATTTTGTTAGTAGTTGATAAGTAATTTGTTGGAATATACTAGTTGTATTTTATGATGGCATAAAGAGAAGGAGGATTTTGTGACTATCAAACGAGACCAAGTCATCCAATAAGATAACATTTATAAAAAAAAGTAGAAATTATTTACCTTAAAGTGAAAGTGAAATGGATGACCTGAAACTGATGACAACACTGGCAATGAAATGAAAAAAAGTGAGGATACAAACATTAACAACATCACAGTTCTAACATCGTTGAAATGTGACAATACAGAAAGTTATCATCGTTACTTTTTTAAAAAACTTCTAACATTGTATTAGCCACGAAATGACACTTCTGGACAGGCAATCCTCACAAGTGAAATGGAAAGTGTTAGTACGAATCTGAGCGATAAAATTTGTATATCCTTGACAGACTGGACTGTCAATCAACTGTATAATTCAAGATAAAACGGACATGCATTCAAGGTAGGAACTAAAGCTGAGATTATTTCAGGATTTTAAACAGGAATGAGTTAAAGATGCATTAATGGAAACACTATGAGTGCTTATGATCTGATGTTGCCGATAGAAGAAGTGATATTGTAATTACATAATCCCTTAAAAATTAAATATTATCTTTCAGTGGAGCCCAGGGGCATTTCTACTGTTACTGTACGTCTGGTTATAAAACTGTTAAATTATAAGTGCAAATGTAAACAATCTGGATTATTATATGATCAAATATAATTTTAAAGAATCCATATTCTTTCATCCATGTGTTCAATAACTTATTGACTTGTAATAATATCTTGAACAAGATAAATTTAAGTATTGAAAAATCAACCAGACAAAAAAGACAATAAGGACGCGTAAAAACACATCTGCACAAGTTCGTTTTTTTTTTTTTTTTTTTTTTTTTTTTTTGGGGGGGGGGGGGATTTGTAAAACGTAGTGTAGCAAAAATGTACAATTATAATTGTATATTTACACTTGCACCCATTTTCCGTCTATGGAGCTATTTCTCAACATTATCGTAATCTTCATACGTTATGAAACGTGTTTGACTTTTTGAACTGATGATTTTTTCATCAATGGAAGTAGGAGGGGCCACCTGTCATCCATCAATGACGTCATCCTTCAATAAGATGTGGTAGTATCAATGGAAGTAGGCGTGGTCACCTGTCATACCACTCATCGATGACGTCATCCTTTATTGAGATGCACTAAAACCAACGGAGGTTAATTAACAAAATGAAATGCAATAATAGTTTCAAGTCAATATAAAAATGAATTGTAAATATAAGAAATGACATTGTTTTGGGGTCACTTCATGATAGTATGATACCGGATGTTCCAGGTACAAATTCAATATTCGTTTTTCACGCAATTTGTACCCGAAACACCCGGTATCATACTAACATAAAGTGACCCCAAAATAGTCCTTATTTCCGAAATGCTCTCATCATACACGTTGTAACTTGTATGGTTGTATTTGAACAAGGTATAAATTGATAACGTGTACACGACATACATATATAAGGTGTTTATAAAACAATCTCCAATTATGCATGTTTGTTTTTCCGACTAAGTATTATTTCACTGATAAAAGCATGTTTAAACAGCAGTGAAATACATGTATTTTCACGGTGATGGCACAGTTTTTTTTAAATTTCTATGCAACAATATGCATGCTTCACCTGCTTCTCCTGCGTTAGGTGTATTTGTTTCACAGTTAATATCCTATGGTAGAACTGGTTACCACGTCTGGGAATTTATTCAACGTAGTAAGATGCTTTGAAATAAATTGTTGTTCGAGAGATATTGCATTCCTAGGCTTATCAAGGCCCTCAAAAAGTCACTACAATTTTGTTAAGTGTAATACCTCAATATATTCTACTGAGAGTAGATATATTTGACGTCCGATAGTTTCATGTTGTTTTCATTCCACCTGTTATTATGCGTGGCAAGCGTAGATAGCTAGACAAGCGTGTTTACCCTTTCGCAACGGAGTACCCAGTTTCACTTCCCTTTTTTTAGCTCACCTGACCGAAGGTCATGTAAGCTTATGGCATAGCGAGCGTGTGTATGTGCGTGCGTGCGTGCGTGTGTGCGTGCGTCGTTAACACCTGTTTTCACTTCTCCTCTGAAACTACTGGACAGTTTTTAATGAAACTTTGTCAGAATATATATGGGCCGGTGCAATTCAGATTGTTCGTGGCGTTGCTATGGCTACCATAACTAGGTCAAGGTGACCTAGGGGTGCAAAAATCTTAAAAAATCTTCTTCTCCGAAAGTACTGATTGGAGAAAAAATCTGATGTGATATTTGGCTTCTCTAGGGACTTAAGCCTATAGTTTGTTCATTTTGTGAAATTCGGATAAAAAATAGGTTACGCGTTTTTGCGTTTAATTTTGAAAAAATCGTAAAATAGCTTCAAATTGTTATAACTTGACTATTTGACCAGATAATGACATGGGGTTTTCAGTTTTGACATCTTCTTGTTAGTATCTTCAAAATGAGGTCAAGGTCACTTGTGAAAGTCGTGACCTAATTTTTTTACCTCTGATTATAATTATTATCTCGAAAACTATAAACTTTTTGTATAAGCATGTATATTAGAATGTTGTAGGTATTGATACAACGATCATTTTGATGTATAGAAAAAGGTCATGGGTTCAAAGGTCAAGGTCACAGATGCGAATCAATACCGAAATGGTTAATTATCTCAAAAACTATAAACATTTTGTATAGGCATGTATATTAGAATGTTGTAGGTATTGATACAGCGATCATTTTGATGTATAGAGAAAGGTCATGGGTTCAAAGGTCAAGGTCACAAATGTGAAACAATACTGAAATGGTTAATTATCTCGAAAACTATAAACTTTTTGTATAGGCATGTATATTAGAATGTTGTAGGTATTGATACAAAGATCATTTTGATGTATAGAAAAAGGTCATGGGTTCTAAGGTCAAGGTCACAGATGCGAATCAATACCGAAATGGTTAATTATCTCGAAAACTATAAATTTTTCGTATAGGCATGTATATTAGAATGTTGTAGGTATTGATACAATGATCATTTTGATGTACAGAAAAAGGGCATTGGTTGAAAGGTCAAGGTCACAGATGTGAAACAATACCGAAATGGTTAATTATCTCGAAAACTAAAAACTTTTTGTATAGGCATGTATATTAGAATGTTGTAGGTATTGATACAACGATCATTTTGATGTATAGAAAAAGGTCATGGGTTCAAAGGTCAAGGTCACAGATGCGAATCAATACCGAAATGGTTAATTATCTCAAAAACTATAAACTTTTTGTATAGGCATGTATATTAGAATGTTGTAGGTATTGATACAACGATCACTTTGATGTATAGAAAAAGATCATGGGTTCAAAGGTCAAGGTCACAGATGTGAAACAATACCGAAATGGTTAATTATCTTGAAAACTATAAACTTTTTGTATAGGCTTGAATATTAGAATGTTGTAGGTATTAATACAACGATCATTTTGATGTATAGAAAAAGGTCATGGGTTCAAAGGTCAAGGTCACAGATGCAAAACAATATCGAAATAGTTAATTATCTCGAAAACTATAAACTTTTGGTATAGGCATGTATATTAGAATGTTGTAGGTATCGATACAATAATCATTTTGATTATAGAAAAAGGTCATAGGTTCAAAGGTCAAGGTCACAGATGTGAAACAATACCGAAATGGTTAATTATCTCGAAAACTATAAACTTTTTGTATAGGCTTGTATATTAGAATGTTGTAGGTATTGATAAAACAATCATTTTGATGTATAAAAAAAGGTTATTGGTTTAAAGGTCAAGGTCACAGATGCGAAACAATACCGAAATGGTTAATTATCTCGAAAACTATAAATTTTTCGTATAGGCATGTATATTAGAATGTTGTAGGTATTGATACAATGATCATTTTGATGTACAGAAAAAGGGCATTGGTTGAAAGGTCAAGGTCACAGATGTGAAACAATACCGAAATGGTTAATTATCTCGAAAACTATAAACTTTTTGTATAGGCATGTATATTAGAATGTTGTAGGTATTGATACAACGATCATTTTGATGTATAGAAAAAGGTCATGGGTTCAAAGGTCAAGGTCACAGATGCGAAACAATACCGAAATTGTTAATTATCTCAAAAACTATAAACTTTTTGTATAGGCATGTATATTAGAATGTTGTAGGTATTGATACAACGATCACTTTGATATATAGAAAAAAGTCATGGGTTCAAAGGTCAAGGTCACAGATGTGAAACAATACCGAAATGGTTAATTATCTTGAAAAGTATAAACTTTTTGTATAGGCTTGAATATTAGAATGTTGTAGGTATTAATACAACGATCATTTTGATGTATAGAAAAAGGTCATGGGTTCAAAGGTCAAGGTCACAGATGCAAAACAATATCGAAATGGTTAATTATCTCGAAAACTATAAACTTTTTGTATAGGCATGTATATTAGAATGTTGTAGGTATTGATACAACGATCATTTTGATTATAGAAAAAGGTCATAGGTTCAAAGGTCAAGATCACAGATGTGAAACAATACCGAAATGGTTAATTATCTCGAAAACTATAAACTTTTTGTATAGGCTTGTATATTAGAATGTTGTAGGTATTGATACAACGATCATTTTGATGTATAGAAAAAGGTCATGGGTTCTAAGGTCAAGGTCACAGATACAAAAGAATACTGAAATGGTTAATTATCTCGAAAACTATAAACTTTTTTTATAGGCATGTATATTAGAATGTTGTAGGTATTGATACAACGATCATTTTGATGTATAGAAAAAGGTTGTTGGTTTAAAGGTCAAGGTCACATATGCGAAACAATACCGAAATGTTTTATTATCTCGAAAACTATAAACTTTTTGTATAGGCATGTATATTAGAATGTTGTAGGTATCGATACAACGGTCATTTTGATGTATAAAAAACGGTCATTGGTTCAAAGGTAAAGGTCACAGATGTGAAACAATACTGAAAAGATCTTGAAAACTATAAACTTTTTGTATAGGCATGTATATTAGAATGTTGTAGGTATTGATACAATGGTTATCATGATGTAAAAAAAAGTCATTGGGGTTTAGTATTTATGTTTTCTTTAAATCTATCAGCTAACCATTAGTTATCAGGTGAGCGTATCAGGCCATGGGCCTCTTGTTAAAGTTTTACTTTACTTTTGGGATATTTTGATTTTTAACATGGACTAATATGTTTATATAATATTATATTTTATTATATTATTAATAAATTCAATCTTTATGACAGTCTAAAATGGTAACACGTGACCATTGGATCTTACGTGATATACCATGGATTTCTGAAAAATCCGGTGAATATCAAATTCGGTGAACGTCATCGATTTTTGTTGACGTTATCGCGTAAAATGATTATAACGTCATCAATTGAGTGTGCGCAGGTGAATGTGTCTCATCAGACGTTGACGTTATGGCATCATCAATTTAGCGTATAAATGGACTTTCACTGAAACAAAAGTAACATTTATTGTTATGTTAGTGTTTTAAACATACAAATAATTTATTAATGTGTCCAATGCAATAATTGCAAAGGAACAAAATGTTTTATTAATAAATAAACAACAGTCCTATTAATGTATAAAACCTATTTTGGTGTCTCATCCGGGATGCCATTTATTATTTGTTTCATAGAATCAAATTTAAAAAGTCAGAGAGATCTATTTAATGCGGGATATTTTTCTTGTGATATGTCTAAACCATGGCGATCAGGGTAAAAAAGCTACATTGCCTGGCCAGAGGCTTGAGAAAACATTGTCAACCGAAATGCCACAGTAGCTTAATTTTATAATAAAACAGTTATGGGCTTTTTAGTGGTTGTATATAATTTGATATTCACCGGAAAAATAAATATTGACCTCGGCTTTCGCTTCGGTCATAATGCATTTTTCCGGTGAATATCACACCATATGCAACCACTGAAAAGTCCATAATTATATTATATTATATTATATTATATTATATTATATTATATTATATTATATTATATTATTTATATTATATTATATTATATTATATACATTATATTATATTATATTAATGTTTGTTCTAGCTTTATGACCTAATATATGTATAAAGAGGTACAATGACATTGTTTGCTAAGAAAATCAGATAGCTATAGTAAATACAGTATTTATAAACAGTATACCGCCTACTCTATCAACGTACATGATATGGATACTAAAACCCTTTACAGACATTTGTAGAGAAAAACTACATTGAGAATAATTTCTGAATATTAATCAGACCACCTACGTATAAGCCTTTCAACTATATTTAACGAACGACCTAATGATATTTTGGAAAATTCATATCAACAGATTACACGTGTTTGGCATTGTTATTACAGCCATAAATTATACCCAAGATAATTATGTTTCTATGCAACTGCCTGCATATGTATACCCCCTTTCCATTTTTAGGAAAATATTATAATTGGAAACTTGAAATACAAATGTTTTCACACCACCGTCAATATTGCAATTTTTTCGTTATTTTGTTTCGATGCACCTGCATTTTATATGACGCAGTTTGAAGGGTAGCTTCAATACATTCTGTGGGATTGTAAGAAGGCATGGTTTATCAATTGTGAAATATATCTGTTACTCATTAAAACCTAGCCATGTTTTACAAAAATAATAACACCTTTCTTCGAAATACAAAAATAATTGTTTTGCGTCCATGACCTTTTTTATTTTTATGAACAAGAAGAGTGATAAAATTGTAATTGACTAAAATTTCTATAAAGGCTAAAATTTTGACAGAATCATTATAGACTAGTCCTTTTTTCAAGTTCTGGCTTATATTTAGACTTGTACCTTAATTATGACGCCCAAAAAGGCTACATTTGAAGCTGTATGACAAACGTGATGACAATTTTTCTATTGGCAAATATCTTTTCTATGCAGCAACATACAAGTACATTCTTCTCCTGTTTATGGTGTCCATTTAATACGCTATGACAGAGCTTGTTCTAACTACGGTAACTTTAAACAACGAAGCAAACTGCTTAGAAATAAACTGTTGACCCAAGGATGTTGCAAGTCTAGGCTTATGATGATCCTCAGAAACTTTTATGGCCGTTATCCCAATACCATTGATACGTACGAGGTCTCTGTGTCCAGGATTACCCGGGATATACTTTATGTCCAATGACTCCATGTTCTTTTCCTTTTTCCAACAAGAGGAGCTTACCCTTCAAAAGCACCCGGCCCCACTTCCCTGGTTGAGTTACACATGTTTTACTTTGTCAGTTTCAGAGTTTTTAATTTTGCTTTGGGATTTTGATTTTGACATGGATTAGTATGTTTGTTTTTAATATAACAATATTTTACCTTATTAGATTTAACCTTTTTTCTTATATTTGATATCCCATAAAAATAACAAAATTTGTATTTTAAAGGGGAAGAAAACGTTCTTATCGATTTTTATGCACTTTGTCCTAGATATAACTAATCTTTCATTTATTATGTCTACGTGTTTGTTCACTTTATAAAAACAGTCGAATGTTTTTTTAAGATTTTTATATTGAATTTTTCACATAACCATTTTAAAATTCAGTCATATAACTTCAATTTCGAAATTTAAAGCAAAATATATACTTTTAACTGATACTTTAAACTGAAAACTTAAAAGAATGTACATTATTTTTAAAATTTGACGAAACTCTTTAAAATCCGACTTCAGACCTTTAGTTTAAATCATTTAATGATTATTATTTACAAGCTGAACTCACTCTCTGTAAAACAGAACATGGACGTTATTATATCACTGATTTGTTTTGGAATGTTTCTGATTGTTGACTTCCCGCTAATTCAAACACAAACATGCCGGTCTATGTTCTAATTTTATTTCACCACTGCGGATAGTTTGAAAGTAATAATAAAACAACATTCATTTCAATTGCAATGAAGGTTTATATCATACCAGAGTTAATTTTACAGCACTAAACAGTCGTTTCTGAATACAATTTCACAATTACTCATCAATACCATTACAGGTACATTTTCAATATATCACGCACAATATCCAGTTTTCTTATTTGCCATCATTTCCCTATCTTTTTATTATTTCAGATCCATATGTACGGGTAGAAGTGTCACAACCAGGGCGATCGGTTTCTAGGAAACAGACTAAAATCAAAAGAGGAACATCTCAGCCTGTATTTAATGAAGTGTTTGCATTCAGTGTCTCCCCAAAAGTAGATGATATGCTGTATACAGCTATAGTACTCAAGGTGTTTGACCATGATCGAATAAGAAGTGATGAGGTAGTTGGTCAATTAAAATTAGGTAATGGTGGTACACAGGAGACAGAAATAAATCACTGGAACGAGGCTATGCATGTAATTGGGCAAGAGACAACTAAGTGGCATTACTTAGTGGATTGTGATGATGATTTTAAATAGCTTTATCGGTACTTTTAATCACAACGAATGTCGTGCCTGCATTATGACTGAATTTATAGTTTTATATATGAAACTCAGAAACAATGTTCATTTGGCGCCATTTTTACATAATTAACAATAATTACTTGACATTATTCAAAGAACAGAGTGAGAACAATATAGCTTACCAATGTTTTTATTTCATTTTCTACACGGTTGACCTTGATAAATACTTTTCCTTTTTTGTGTAAAACGTTTCCTATTACTGTGCATATTATTACACATCAGCGCGGACGCGCGTGCGCGTGAGAAAGAATGTTATGAATCCAGTCTAATTCTTGTCAATATATTATTTTACATTAAACTAAATTCATTGTACGTTTGAGAAATTTTGACAAATAATGCATTTGATCTTGTTATATTTTTATAATTACAGTATGAATAAAACCATGTGCCAGTTTGATATATAACAAAACCATTATAATACACCTAACAATTGTTTTGAACATGCTTTCGTTCTATGTTAAACTATCTTTTAATAAAGCTTATTCATAATTACATCATTCGTACTTGTAAATTTAAATTGTCTAAGCCTAGTAGTTGCTGATGTACACAATAATAATTTTGTTTACTGTTTGATCTTTGGATTCGAATTCTGGTCGTGAAGATAACGCTAATATCAGATAACCATTGAAAGTTGATAAAACTGCTTCTATCCGTACCTTACTGTAACTCAAATCATAACCTGTTTCTTACATTTTCTTTTTTTTGTGCAACAAATACTATACAATACATTGTCACATAGTATGAACGTAGTGATCTAATACAAAAACAAGATTTTATCATACGGTATAGTGATAAACAATTTGTAATTCGTTTTGGATATTTTTTCACAATTTTTATTTGCTTTTTTTAACATATAAATACGCATATATTACACATGAACAGTACATTTTGACATTACATCCATCCACACACACGCATACATTCTTAAATATATATCTTAATTAAGTTCAGTTTGTAGAGATCAACACAGTATATGATGCATAATTATCTCCCTTACATTGATACAAAATTTTAGAACATCTAATAGCTAAATATGAAAAACCCAACATATTTTCAAAAAATAGTAATAGAAGCTACAGCAGACACATTCTAATGCCTTTTTATTAAAAAATAATACATGTACTATACATTAAATTTTACCCATGACAGTTAAAACCATTATAATGTTTTCTATACAATCCCTATTGATAATTTTTCAAAAAAAAATCCATCGCTTTAAGAATAAATCGTAATTGCCATTCTTTTTATAAATACATTTTCCATAATGATAATAGTTTTTTATATCTGATTGTGTAAGTCTAAAGTTTGGTAGGCAGTTATTTAATCTCTGTTTATGTGTATGAAATTTGCATAAACAGGTAATGAGGTTAAATACATAAGATGATTTCCCAAATTCTCAAAAAATAAAATTTCCTCATTAAAATTTGTAAGGTATCCCGTCTGTTAATAAATCCAAATTTCTATTTCATTCCAAAATTTCTGAACAAATTCACACAACTAATACATGTGAGGGAGACATTTTGTTTCTGTTGACAAAATGAACAAAGTTGTGTATCTTTAACTTCTAAAGAATTACTTGAACATCTTGCTTCTAATACTTTATCTTATGTAAAAAGTATAAAAAACATTTGATTTTTCTACACTATATCCCTCTTTCTAAATTGAAAGAATGTCTTAAAAAATTATTCACTTGTCTTTCTTTTACAAAGATACAAATAGCTCTTGCTGAACAGGGATTCTAGTTATTTTGTCAAGCATCATACGGATTTCAAACAAAAATATACTGAAGATATCATCAACAAAATGTTGGAGTTTTTGATAGACAACATATTTTTTGTGTTTGGTAATATAGATTTTCAGCAAACAATCGGTATACCAATGGGTACAAACTGTGCACCATTGTTTGCTGATTTGTTTCTTTATTCTTATGAAGCAGAATTTATGCAGAACCTTGTTAAATCTGGAGAGAAGACTCTCAACTCAACATACAGATACTAGTATATAGATGACGTTCTGTCTCTTAACAATCCTAAATTTGGAGACTATGTAAATGTCATCTATCCTAGTGAGCTTTAAATAAAAAACAAGACTGATTCCTGAAGTTCTGCTTCATATTTAGACTTATACCTGAATAATGACGCACACGAAAGGCTACATTTGAAACTTTATGACAAATGTGATGACTTCAATTTTTCTATTGTCAACTTTCCTTTTTCATGCAGCAATATACCTTCTTCTGCTGCTTATGGTGTATTTGCTTCCCAATTAATACGCTATGGCAGAGCTTGTTCCCACTACGGGGACTTTGTACAACGAGTAGGCTTCTTGCAAATAAATTGTTGACTCGGGGATATTGCAAGCCTAGGCTTATCAAGGTCCCCAATAAGTTTTATGGCCGTCATCCCAGTATTGTTGATAAGTTTGATGTCTCTGTGTCTAGGATTGCCCTGGATATATTTGACGTCTTATAGTTCGATGTTCCTTTCACACAATTTTGATTACACACGTGGCGGGTGTAGCTAGCTAAACAGACGGTGCTTACCCTTCCGGAGCACCCGGCCTCACTCCCCTGGTGGAAGTTCACGTGTCTAACCTAACTTGTCAGTTCCAAAGTTTTAATTTGCTTCTGGATTGTGATTCGGACATGGATTAGGATGTTTGTTTTTGATAATATAACTATGTTATAAATAAGCACGGTTTATATAGTATGTAATCCAGATGATTATCATGTTAATGCAAGTGTAAGAGAGATAACTACAGTTTAATTTATAATGGTTAGTAAATACAATGTACACAACCTTTATGAAAACTTGAACGCCATCTTCATGCGTTTAACGCAGTCGCATCAACGTGTCCGACCTCTTTCTGCGTTGAAACTCCCCGCATATACGTGTCGGGGGCGTTTATGCGGCGTTACAAAGCCTATTATCAAGGATAATGCGCTAGCGCGTGTAGAATGGTTAATGTAAAAAATTTAATTCGCCGGCTAAAGCTTAGGAATGATAATATTTTAACAATTATGAACTATGAAATCTTTCTTTTTATCTCCACTTCACAAAAGTAAAATACGCTTGCCGATATAATCATTAAATTTCCCAACTGATATTCCGATTAAACCCATAGAAAATGTCTCATTAAAATAACACCAGAGTTCTTTGAATTCTCGTTTTTATTGAATAACTAGTAGTCATCGGACATTATCGTTTCACATAGATGCAATAACTAGTAAATAAGTATTAATAGAAATTAATGTTCTCTTAAATTCTTGATTTAGTTTGCATTTTACCCAAACAAGGTATTTTAGAACAAATTATTTCCATGTAAAAGTACTACTGTCCTGAATCTAAACTTTCAACTATGTTGATTATAACACCTTTTGAGAAAGGTATTTTGTAATAATAATGCTTATTGTGAGGTATTTAGTAAATAATGTTCATTGCCTTTGATCTAATTTCATACGAAATATTTTAAGGATTAAATCGTCATTAAAATTCAAAAGTCACTTCACTATTTCTACACAATATTGGAGAAAAGGTATATTATTTATGATAACGTCATTTTCTCTAAAATGGCGTTATGTTGTCCATTGACCCATGATCACGTGCCATATTACCTTATGTAGAACAACAATAGTTTTAAAAATGACTTTTTTTAAATCTCGACAAATCGGTTATACATTGGTACCAAACGTTATAACATTGTGTCTTACCGTCATCATGTTATTAACAGTTAAAAGAAATTCCAGGTTAATCTAACATTTTATTCAGATTTGGTAAGGGTTAAACAACCTTTGGGATTGATAACAGTATGACGCAAAAAATGTTAAGAGTATGTTAAAGAAAGAAGACATTGAGCCTTAATTTAGCCAATGGTCGTTTGAAGTGTATTGGTGAAAAATGGAACCACGTGTTTCTGTGTAGATTATAAGATACTCAATGGATATTAAACCTATATCCAGATGATTCGTTTGACCATTTGTCTAAGACCTGAATTTCTACCCTGTATCAATTGTAAGAATATATAGAGGTATAGCACTAGGAACATGGAATACTCCCGATCTATCTGAAATGCGTATAATGCACAAATTACTCACAGGATTAAACCACAAGATATTTCTGTTATAGCTTTACAATATAAATGTCGTAGGAAAGCACTTTGTAGCAGTGTTAAAATTATTGAGAGGTTGAAAAGTAATATGCTTAAGTCCAAAACCAAGTAATGTACCCTGTTACAAGCAAGATATTGAAAATGATTCTAAAAAGTAAAACAAAATGACCACGCGATATGAGTGAAGTTCATTTCTCGGATTATGTAACCAATACTGTCAGTTTATAGAAAATATCTTCTCCACAAAACTTTACACCGGTTAACAAAAACAGGGAAACATTTTTATGGTCGACTGATTAGCAGGAATCATTTAAAATTTAAGAGGTTTTGACCAGTCAAATTACCTGTACTGATTCACCCTTACCACGCCTTTCATTATGGATAAAATTGCTCAAACAAATACTTAATCGTTCAAAGTATTACTTACTGTAGGAACCGCTGTGACTGTGACAGTGGAATACTCTTCATATCCATAGAAAATCAAATAAATTTGAATAAAAATTGATATTTTTCACTTACTTGTACCTAGTCGTAACAGGAAATCTGTATGCGCATCCGTGATTAGCCAAGAATATATCTACACAGTGTAAAACGTTGGCGCTATGGGGACTTAACATGTTGCAAAACCAGGCAAATGGCGGCTTCTGTTGCGCATATGACGTAAAATGTCACCAAGGACATCACTTCCGGTGTAAACATCGTCATTTTCGCATGTGTAAAATCCCCATACCGCAAACATTTTCCTTTCTACAGACATACTTTTAGACAATTGCGGATGCGCATACAGATTTCCTATTACGACTAGGTACAAGTAAGTGAAAAATATCATTTATTCAAATTTATTTGATTTTCTATGGATATAAAGATAATTTCACTGTCACAGTCACAGTGGTTCCTACCGTAAGTTTGATTCGATAAATACATTAGGTCCTTCTGCTTTTCTCATTTCAACACTTTATAATTTTTACAATTTTGGTCCCAAGACTACAAATTACACTAAGGAATTTTATTCCGAAACAATCCTCCAGGATTGCAACAATATACCAGGTTTTGTTATAAATATAAAAACCAGTGCCAATGTCATTGGAACAGTTCTTTTTAACGACTGAATGGAAAACAGAGGGTAATGTTTTTGAGCTATTCACCAATGGTGGAAGTTGTTTTGCATAATTTGTTGTTCTTATACTTTTTCCATGTTAAAATATTATTATTTATTTAAATCTGCAACAACAAAACCATAAAACGATATCCTTGCAGGTTTACGAATGCATGCATCCATGCTGGCGGACAAAGTAAAATGACTTAATAATTATCATAGGACCAGTGAAAGCGTGAACAAGGGAACAATTTTGCCTGCCACAAAATGCATAAAACATCTTAACACGTAGACATTTGGCCTGCTTCCAACATCATACAAAAATTGATACAAGGAACTGTTTTACCAGTAACGGACTGAATCAAACATCTTAAAAGGAGAATCATTTTACCATAGTGCGTTCAACAATTTTTTAGAATCTTTTACCTGCCCCAATGAGCATCAAACAATTTATACGTGGAACGGTTTTACATGTTCAAACTGCCACCAAGTGAATTGTATAAATCGATAATTGTATCATAGCACTGATAAATAGTAAACTATTATAATGATGATTATAATTCTGGAAATTCCGACATCAAAATTTACCAAATGCAATTTATAGTAGCATCTGATATCGGTGCATTTTCCAAGTAAAATAAAACTGTTTTACTATAAGTTCAAGAATCTGCTTGCATTCCACCATCATTTGAAATTAAAAAGAAAACTAGGAAATTATGTATTGATTCTACTTGTGTATGATTGTGTTAATTTTTTGTATAGTCTATTCCATCACTGTAAGTATTACAATACTCGACGAAGAAGGCGTTTTACAAGCTAAAAATAAAATAAATATTAAATGATTTGACAGTTTCTGAACTCCGAAACAATTTTTTTGAAATTCACGACCATTTAATAAGTGTGTGTTTTTTCATTTATCTGTGTATGATGGTTACGTTGTGTATGCGCCTTGACAAATGTAATCTATTACTATTATAATGGTAGTATTTTGAATCTGTACCTTGACAAACATAATTCATAGATATGTCGATAATATTTTAGTTCTGTGTCTATACATACAATTGGTTACCATAACGATGGTTACATTTGCTTTAGTAAACTACGACATATAATTATATTTTTCTTTTATTATCAAATACGATTAATTGTACATGACTCGTTTCACTAGGGGTATCCGATATATTCTTTGAATTGCAACATTTGATGCTTAAATTATGCAATGAAGCTTCAGTATTATATCGTATTTTAGCATGCAGAATCTTTCTTGACTTATTATAAAATAAAAGAAAAGGAAATCTTTCTTAAATTATTATTTGATGAACATTGTATATTAATTTGTTTTATTTGTTATTATACTTTGCATGAGTCAGACCAAAAATTGTGTACGAAATATAATATTGTTTTTCAGTGATCATAACAATTACAATGCTATAAACAAGAATTCCACGGAATTAAATGTCTCGCCTGGTTAGCTTTTTTTAGTAAAACAAACATTAAACGGCCGTCTAGTGCTGTAAAAATTAAAACTGGTATAATATGTAATTTAAACCCCTGAGCCGATATCTCTGCTGGTGGCTGGTGCCCCGAGGATATCACCAACTCAGTAGGCAATAATTTGTATTATTGTCAGAAATATACTATAATTGTATAAATTTCCTGCAAGGTAAAATTTGAAATTTCTCAAAAACTAAGGTATACTCCCTCATGCAAAGTATTTCCTTAGCTTACTTTGGTAAAATATATTTTGGTCCCTTGGGTAAGTTTTCAACATCTTCAAAATAATTTTGGTTTCATAAGTTTGGTCCAAGCACTACTGATGAGGAATTGTATTCCGAAACGGCCGTCTAGTGCTGTAAAAATTAAAACTGGTATAATATGTAATTATATAGATTTTATTTAAATTTAGCATATTCTTGCTACATATAGATGTTGAATTCCAACTATATTTACAACTCTAAATTAAGGTAATATAACTCAAGATGATTATACCGTAATAAAATATATGAAACTAAAATAGAACAATGTTCATGTTTCTTTATTAAAAATACAAATAAAGGATGTATAGTCAATCTCAAATATTGTCAATAGCACAAAACATCTAGCCTACTATACAGATTAAAAACGGTAGTTCATGTCAATTATGTATTGATATTAATACTAAGTTCTGACCTAACAAATTATTTGGTGCATAAAAAACTAGGTCACAGTGAGTTTTTGTGACACATAACTTGGAAACCAACCACACAATATTTGAAACCAAGTCATAAATATTTAGATCAAATTATCTCATTTCCTCAAACTGTGTTTTTGTACCCTAACACCAAAACATGTAAAAAAAACTTTTATAACCAAAACCTGAAATATATGTTTAATTTTAATCTTATCATAATGTTTTCAACAGACACTTATTACACCAGTTAGTGTTGGAACTTAATCAAGGGTCATCTAAGTAGGAAAATTCAAGTGAAATCTATTTGGTTGAAAAACGTAAAAGAGGAATACAATTATGACATTACCTTTACAAGTGTGAAGATTTATAAATAGAAATATAGCAGGAGTTGATAATGTAAGAATTTTTGAAATATGTGATGCATTTTTTTGAAAATTGTGCAAAAATACATGTACTGGGAAAAAAGTTGTAACCTTGTATAACGAATTAATTTAAAAATGAAACGATATTATCATAATCAACGTCATAGAGCAGTGCATAGGAGCCAGAGTTCGTTAAAGAAATACGCGGTTTTTTGGAAACTCGACAATTTACAGTTAAGGTTTTCTACGATTTATTTTCCTTTTAAAAATGCATGTACCAGGCATGATAGTTCATATTCTAAAGCTACGAATGAAAAGTATTTTGTAATAATTATTATGTAGGTAATTTCATTATTGTTTTTCAACCAAATGGTTTTCACTTGAATTTTCCTTCTTAGATGACCCTTAAATTGTTATCAGATATTGCATATAACTTGTAAACTAATCACAAGGATTATATTTAGGTCCATTTGATTCAGGTTATAAAGAGATTTTATAAAAACAAAATTCTTCTTCAAAATTTATGCCTTTTGCTTAAAATCCAAAAAGGTAAAATACTTTCAAAAATTATTCTATATGTTAAATATTCCATATTGGTAGAAGCTATATCCAAAATGCCCTGAAGAAACATTTCATTAATTTACCTCATTTTCCAACCTTATGTCTATTTTTGGTTAATTGTAAAGATATCTTATGAAAATGTTATAAATATGTCTAGTTCCTTTTTCTGTTTACTTATATAATCGAAATCTGTTATTGATAGATTCTTAATATCTTTCGTTGTTTAATGCTTTAGAATGGCACGTTTTAATTCATAGATTGTATAAAGTATTTTAATATTTAGATTATTCTCTAAATTTTGATGAGCAATGAAATGTTGGTATTGAGTAAGAAGGTCATTCATGTATATTACTCAATTTTCACTCAGCTGTTTGATAAACACAGTTTTTTATTAGCTAAAATTTTCGAGTTATATCATAACGGATGTTTAATCACGTTAGTATCTGAATCAAATGTTCTTGGTAGTACTTTTAGAAATTTGAATACAATATTCATTTTTATTTATTGAATTCTCCAATTTTATGATCAGTGAAGAGCCTTATTATTTCTGAATTACCGTTTGAATTCATTGACCTTATCCAAGATAATTGTAGAGATTAAATCAAGCTCCCTATATGTATCATTCTACATCCCTGTCTCATAATATTGAATCATTTGCTGTCTACGTATTTTATTACATTTGCTACCTCAAATGAAACTATAAAAACATTTTCTGTTTTTTTATACATTTATCAGGCTTTGTGAGAACTGTAAATAAGTGAGTAAGTTTTGGCAATAACAGTAATTTTTCCAAGCTGGGTAAGCACTTTTTTTATCAATTCTCTTTCAATCTTTTCAATATATTTTATAGTTGATTTTGATTTATAGTCTTAGACTTATCGTAAAATTGATACCCAACACAGTAAATTAACATCTAATCAATTCTAAATGCAAATTCCGACATAGGATATCATCACTGTTTCGTTTGGAACCTTTCTAAATGGGGTTTTATCAATATTTTGTATAAGACTATTTTGCAAATTGGTATAATAACTCTAAAGATCTCTCATAAGTTTTTTTCTGTTCCATCTAAGAAAATACAAGTATTGTGTACATATTCAAATAAACATGTATCAACATTTCCAATTTTAATTCCCTTTATATCCTTATTGTGTCGATACATATTTGCCATTATTTCTACACATAATACCAAGAGATAAGGAAAGATTGAGTCACCTTGACGGCATTCTCTTGAAATTAAAAAGTTATAGAATATTCCATTTGTATCGCACATAAACTGACAATTTTTCTGAATATATTTCCAAGAAAGAGAGTCAAATGCCTTTTCTAAATCTTTCAACAATAGAGTACCCTGAATGCATCTTTCTTAAGCAAGACGATGTGCATCAAATATTTTAAAAGCGAGTATTTTCTCCAATAAATCATCGAGAAATAAACCCGCATTGATTTTCATGTATCAAAATATCTAATACTGATTCTAGTCTATTTGCAATGCAATTCCTTGTTTTTGTGTGATAGACAATTCTTTATTATCCAAACTATAACTAAATGATCGAATCAATGCGATATGCGTCTAGAGCAGTGTGTCAGCAAAAGAGATTTTCCTTGATATTCCTTTTTCGCTACAACTAGCCAACGGCAGAAATCATACATTAGGTTACCACTGCTCCAGACGCATATAACTACCCTGTGGCATATGGCCACCATTAAAACACCTGCTATTTAGTTATCATTGGTAATATTTCGAACAGTTGCTACTTGTAGGATAATAGGTGATAATCTTGGACATTTTTATAACTTTGCTTATCACAAGAAAAGTACTGGGCCACTTTAATCATTTTCAATAAATGGGTACATGGGGTGTCTTTTCATGGAATTATGATCATGAGAATAATGATTATTTTCAATTACAATTCATAAGTAAATGAAAAACATATAGTGTTATAATGTGTTGTAATATGTTGTACAGAATTAATTGTATAAAGCATAATATAACACGATTCTATAGCGTTCCCGAATTAAGTTTATAACGTCATAGTAGCAGCTACACCGAGCAACTTTGTATTCTATAAAAGCTGTTCCTTCACATTGATACCAAATATGGTCTATATTAATAATAATATCAATAAAAACACGAAAACGTTCCACTACCCGAATATAGAAATGTATTGAAAACTATCAAGTATTCTTGAATATGGAAGTTTTGGATGCGATAGGGCTAAATTTAATTTGATTCGGGTGTGTGTGCACGATGGATCCACCCTGCCCACGGACTTTTGCTTCTGCATTGTGATCCGTACATGGATTAATATTATAAACTTATAGCTTTTTGATGAGGCCAATGCAGAGATATATTGACTTTTCAAGAGCATATCGACCGAGGACAAAGTCCGAAGTTGATGTGTTCTTGAAAAGTCGATATATCTCTGCATTGACCGAAATCAAACGGTTATAACTGTTTTATTATTATTCAAGTTGTCCATCGTCAAATGTTTCAAAATCGGCAGAAGCATTTTGGCAGTCAAAAACTCACGAATAACTTCACCGCCGTGTTGGTTGACCGCTTTGTGTTCTCGGCATCAATGGAATTTATAATCTCGGCCTTCCTTTCCTCATTTATAATTGCAAATCTACAAATACTGCTAGCAGACATTTTACAAACTAACCATGACCGTCTAGACAGTTCGTTGCAAACAACAACAAGTTTTCGTGTAGGAAATAGAACGCCTTTCCCAAGGCGTCAATTATCGAATCTTTATCCAATCATTATTTGGTTAACTAAATTGTTTATTTAAAGAAAGAGGAGGTCAATATGAAATTATTTTTGAAACAACGGGTCGATATGAACACGTGACTGTCAATCAACAAATCAAATGCTGTAAATAATATGATTAAATAATAATTAATGTATTCTAAAGTCCCTGATGGACGAACAAGTGCATCATTCAATATAACATATATAATATGAAACGTTTTGCTCGCTTTCTTGTCGTTTATAATTAGTTAATTTAAATCATGCAGTTAAATGTCTGCATACACATCTTCGTCTAACTTGAGCAACGACGCATTACAAGAGAAACAGTTTTATATCTCATTATATAATAATATATATTATTGTGTGTAATATTTCATTTCCGGGTTCTGTATAAATAATATAAAAAAAACTTAATTTCAAAATTATTTTTACCTTCAGTGGCACGTAAGCGTTATGATTATTTTTGGAATACATGTATTTACAATTGCAACAGCTTTGTAAATATTGTCATCCATTATTTTATCATAACGTCAGTACAAAACATAAAGAAGTGTGACGTTAACAACAGTTGGTGTAGGAATATGTAGGAGAAAATAGACGGATTCTGACTGATTTTCAGAAAAAAACTCATATGTCACCGCAAATGTTCATATCACGAGAACTTGATATTAATATACTGTAAAATAACTATTTACATAAGTAAACACATCGAGTAAAATTTTTTTTTTTTTTGGTTTAAACAAATAAAGACTCAGACACTGCACATGTGTATCTGATGTTTTGTTAAAATTGTAAATATGGGAATTAACTAGCTTTTTTGCCGTTTATGAGGTGATAAACAGTAGGGCATTCGCAAATTTAACATAATCTGTGAAGACTACATGCTCTAAATGTAATCCTTGCATGAAATATGGGTCCAGTTCTGTAGTGTTATGCTGTATATATTACAATCGCAACATTGTGGTCACCAATGCAATGACCATGTCTGAAAAAGTATCGGTTTTTAAATTTTGAAAAACCAGATATAAGAGACAATGATAATCAATCCGGTGTGGTTTCTAGACTCAATCATATTGGGTCTTGGGACTATCGGGTATTGGCCACACAATAATCACATAAAATATTTTCAATCATCCAGTTGTTTCATCAGTCGACTTGTGATCTTTTATATACCTTAATTTTGGTATAATCCTATCTACAAGGTTCCCCTGGATTTATTTAGAAATCATTTTTCATATAACTAAATCATTTAAAGATGGCTTAGACAATTAACTTTTTGACTTGATCTCTCGTATGTTAAAACATTACTTAGATAAGGTTTAGATTATTTAAGGTGCATTTTATTTCTTTGTTTGGCTTTTTCTTCTGGAGATTTTTCAAATTTATTTAAATACTTAGTTATTTGGTGTTTATTGCGTTATTTTATCATTCTAGTCACTCTGCGCTGTGTGTAATTAGGCTAAATCTTTTTGAGGACATCATACAAATGACTTCATTTCATACATACAATAATTTCCGCAATTTATTTGTTTTGTCTTTATAATCAATATTCATGACATACCAATCTACACTCGACATTATCTATTGAATTTATTTCAAGAAGAAACATGGAAAATGATAATCAGTGAATTGTGTGTTCGTTTTGTTAGTGTCAACTATTGTATTTATATCTCTATACATTGTATCGATGGCTTGTTATTTCTTTATCATAGGTAATAATTGATTAAGGAAAAATGAATAAATTTAGTATTTCAGCTGCTAAATTGTATTGACATTTATATCAAATAAAATTGTTTTCACATCAGGAGATTTTGAGTGTAAATTTTGATGTAATAATGAACTATTACTTTCGCGCCAGGCACTTCAAAATTGTTACATCGCCCCTATATAATGCAAAATGCTTGCGACACATAACTGATAAAAACATCGATGTTCCATCCACGAAACAGTACCGTTTTTATATGAGGAACCCTCAAATGTATTAAATAACACATTGTTTATCGGTATTTGTCGGATCACGTCGCGAAACACTAGGGATATATATCAAATCTGATTTTAAGAGTAGCTATAATTGTTACCGACAAGTGTATGTTAAGTTCCCTCCCCCTCTCTCTCTAGAGAAACTAGAAAATCTAGAAAATAAACACGTACTTCATTGCTTCATATTCTCCCAAATTCACTCACATGCACTTCATCGCATGCTCACCACATCCACAAACGCATTTCACTGCGTGTTTCATCGTGTTGTCACATGCACTGTACTGTATGCTCACTACATTCTCATACGCACTCAAGACTTCCACTCCACTCCACTGCGTGTTCCACCACGTCCTCATAAGCATTACACTGAGTGCTGACCACAGCTTTACATGCACTCCACTGCGTGCTCACTACATTCTCATATACACTACACAGCGTGCTCACCACCTCCTTACGCACTACACTGCGCGCTCTCAACCTCCTCACACACACATTGCGTGCTCACTATATTCTCAAACGCACTACACTGCGTGTTCCACCACGTCCTCACATCGTCACACGCACTTACCCGTATATTCCGTCACATCCACACACGTACATGCCTGTGTATTCCGACACGACCACACACGTACATACCTGTATATTCCGCCACAACCACACACGTACATACCCATCCACACACACCTGTATATTCCGTCACATCCACACACAATTTTTTTTTAAATTTGCTTTGCCATTACAAAACTTCCATTGACCGTTTTCTGGCAGTGCTTTCGACTTAAAAGCTTCGTAGTCATTAGATCCTATCAGTAAAACCTACTGATGGACTTTAAGGCCAAGTGGTACAAATGGACGCCGACGTTACGCACGACGTGTACAAATCTATGCACTTTAGTGGTATTTTTCTAAGTCCTAACTTTAAGTAACTGTAATACTAGTAATTTTGATAAATAACTTGCAGGGAATAAAAAACATTACTGTATATCTATCAATTAAAAAATATTAATGAAAGTATACAAAAAAGTATCATAAATATCATTCAATTGAAAATGATGTTGTCTCACAAAATTTATTGATAATATCTTTTTTAATATTGTTTCAATTTTCAAAATTCTTTCAGATTTTAAAAAATTTGCCTAAAACTCATTAATTCAGTTCTTTAGTGACATTTTAACAATGGAACCATACTTTTCCTTTTTAGATTTTATATGTCAAATTCTACAAAATTCAATATTGGCCATACTAAATTAGTTTTTCTTAAATTGAAATTATTCTTTCAAGGTATAGAACGTGAAAGAATAATGATTTTTCTATCGGTTTATAAATATTTTCGTATACATGCACATATTAATCAATATAAACGGGTGTTGTTTCAAAGAAAATGTCTTGAAAATAAGGACAAAAGTACCAAGTTTACGATGATATTGCATTGACTGTCTATTTAATCAAATAATAATTGGGATTTCTTTATTAAATATTGATCAGTATTTTCATAAAAAAAACTAGATATTTGAAATAATCCGGAAGATGGTTGTCACTAATCGCTTTGTGAAAAACAACAAATTAAGTACATGTACCGTGTGTAAATTAACGACGCTAACAGCATTGACAATTAACATATTGATAATCGTCTATTTTGAGTGTGTCCTAGAGATCGGTAACAGATTGAATAAATTTCTTTAAAAAAGGTACTTTTTCTTGAAAATAATTCGTAAAATCATTTGTTAGCTCGACAATGAATTCATTTCAGTACTACATGTAAGATGTAATATGACTTTTTGAATATTTCATTCAATTGTTAAATTATAAATACACATATTTGAAAACTGAATTCAGTTGTATTTATCAATTTTGAATATTTCATTCAGACAATTCAAAAAATTATAATATGACAATATCACCACACACAGTATCTCCAGTCCTGACTAAAATATACCTGACTAGGGGAAGAGGCAACTATCAACTCGTTAAGGATTATTGTGTACATGTATAAAATCAGGTGACAACAGTCTTATTTCTTAATATTTTCTTGTTATACACCTTTTCTTCTTTATAAGGGTCCTTAAATATTTTTATGACATCATCTTATTGTTATATATGTATGTTTATGTTTTGGAAAGTCTTAAAGTTTATGCATCGTATAGGCAAACAGCATTGACCTTTCATTAGGAATTTTCAGATGTGATGATCCATTCATGGATTGGCAATATACTGGGAGTGTTGTGTTTGTTTGTGCTTATGTTATAGTGAATATATTAATTTTATTATTTTTATACAAATTACTTCATCAATTATATTTTATTCCTAGTCTCTATGGAATAAGAATTATGATAGAAATAATAATATTCAGAAACATTATTACTTCGAATAGCAGAAGAACAAGGCCTTATTATCCGGAATAAGAGTCAATGACGGTACTTCGAAAATGCAAGAACACGGGCCGATCAGAGTCAGGGAAATATTATCAATGGCTACATTTGAAACATGAAAAAGATATTGAACAATTGAGACCTAAAATCTTGACTAGAAAGAAAACATCATTATAATTCAAAACATTTTATTTGGCCAAAGTGACTGAAAACCACCAAGCTCGAAAAAACGTCACTTAGAAATTTCGTGCGCAATTCTGCAGATACAACCTGTATTTCAGTAAAAATTTTCATGACGTCATTGCAAATAAATTTTAAAAGTCGTGGTATATGAAAAATGTGAAAATTTTAAATTTTTAAAATCTGAAAGAATTTTGAAAATTGAAACAATATTAAAAAAGATATCATCAATTAAATTTTATGAGACAACATCATTTTCAATACGGATGTTCTGGGTTACGCGCTCTTCTATGTTTGAAGGTAAAATATGTATCGAGTGAAGGGAGCAGGTTCCACAGGGTAACTTCCGGTTTTCTTGGTAACGAGTAAACAATGTCATCTGCAGATGTAAACACCGCGAAATTTGAAGAGATGAGCGTTCCAGAATTGAAGGCGTTTTTATACGACAAAGGGATAACGTGCTCAACTTATAAAAAGAACTACCTTGTCAAGTTATGCAGTTTAGCAGCGGAACTTGACCTGAAATCCATTGCAACTCCGGACGATTATGAGCCAATGGACGAAAGGCGAAGACGGATCAACGAGACGGACGTATTACCCCCTCTGACGGAAATTAAAGGATGGTCAAAAGATTTACAGTCCATGCCATTGGTGGAAACGAGCGATATTTTGATTTACTGTTTAAACGTCTGTGGCTGGTAAGGATTCTAAATTGGTTCAAGTCATTACCCAACTATATAGCCCCTTTTCAATGAAAATGTAAAATTCAGATACATACTTAAAGTCACCCACCCATGTGTGTCAATCTGCATTCTATCACAAATAGAATCATTTGTGGTAAAGGAACAATAAACATAACATTATTTGGTTTTACCTATAGACACGGCACAACACATGGTTGATTAGTTTCCCTTGCAAAATATATCAGGTTCAATGAAAAAAAGGTTATGGCATATTATTGTTCCTTACATGGTAAAAAGGGTGGAGTAAAAAGACTGGTAATTTTCCATCACTGCAGAAATTGCAAAATTTTTCTCAGTAAAGCTGGATTATTGCAAAATTTACACTATGTAAATCTAAAGTGCATATTAGGCCAATTGATTATGAAATTTTACATTTTATCAAGTAATTTAAATAAAATGTTTCCAGCAATAAAATTTTTATAGACAACGAGTGTAATCCATTTCTGTTTATAATACTTTAAGTATAATTATAGGCAAAGGCTTTCGTCATCCTAAACTGTTGAATTTAACAAATTATTTAGGAATAACAGCAGGTTGACAAGATATAGAGAGGACAATGGGTACCAGCTGTGTTTGGCCGACCACATTAAGGATGTCTATCTACATCATTGCAAAGGCACAAGGTTCCTGTACATAAAAGCAAATTGTATTCCTGAAACCAGACAGTCGGAAGCCCCCTACACTACCTGGGTCATTATGCACAGAAGTGGTTATTTTAAAAGTGGTGGCTGTTCTTGTGTGGCGTAAGTAAATATGAACAAGAGGGAGGTTACATTTAAATAATCTTAAGATAAGTCTTCATACACCTGTTAAAAAATTAACAGGTTCAAACCCAGTAGCTTCAATCTGTAATATGCAAGAGAATTATGCCACTACCAGCTGCTTGAGCCACATAGGCCTATATCAAGTACAGACTGCAACACTACTACTTGTAATTTTTGTGTGAACACATTACTATTGTACCTCTAGGGCCTCTTAAAATGGTAATGTTTAAAGTATACATGACATATACCTGATTACGTTATGTCTTCTTCTTCTTCCTATTATTGAGTAGAATAGTTCATAGGATGTCTTGACGTAGGCGCGTAGAAGAATTAATCTGCTACATCATTATTACATGTTTAGAATAGAGGTCTCTACAAATTTTTAGTCAGTGTTAATGACATTTTGCCAACAGGTCATGATTATTTCACCTTATCAAGAAGTTATTATAATATGACTGCCATTTGGTATTATCAGAATCCAACATCAGGGCTGTATGTACTCTCTATTAGGGCTGAAAGAGGTGGGACAAGTGCTAAAATTATATGTTAAAATTACAAGAAACACGTTTTAGTGCACAATTTAAATATCAATTTATTAGCATTGTATGAATTGCAAGATATATCAATAGTTTCAATAAACTTTTACAGTGCATGTAAACCATATACAAAAAACCTGTTTTAGTATCTACCCTTTTATAATACCATCTGCCTATAATATAAACCAAGTCTTCCTGACCATTAATTATAAACAAGTGTTTATTGCAATGGGATGCAATTGCTTTGTTCTCCAATTAGAGCTACCAAAGGGAGTATAAACTTTTAATTGTACCAATTTTGGTCACTGGGCATATTAATTAACCTTTTTCATGCATTTGCTTTTATAAAATTTCATTATATTTTACATTCCAGGGATAATGGTACTTGCAAACATTGTGTGGCTTTATTGTTTGCATTGCAACAGTGGAGTACAAGGCACACAGACCGCCACACAGTGACAGGAACGGATGTGACTTGTGTTTGGGATAAGCCAAGGAAAACTTCACAGCCCCTAAAAATTGATGACCTGGAAACAAGTTTAAAGAAACCCAGATTACAGTTAGAGCCAAGTGTCATCAACTATAAAGCGTGCAGGAAAGAACTTCTACTTTCTGATAAAATCATCGAGAAACGTGTAAGGAAAATATGTAAAAATCCTGGTGCCATGGCCCTGCACACACTTTCTGATTCAACACACTTTCTGATTCAAGTGACGAAAGCGAAAATGAATCCAGTGGCAATCCACCAACAATGTTGGAACTGGGTTATTATCGTAAAGACCACGGCAAAGATATGACAAATGAGCTCTTAAAATCCCACTATGATTTGGACACTATTAACACATTAGAGGTAATTACCAGAGGTCAGTCTAACAACCCTGACTGGTATTTGTATAGGCAAGGTAAGATTACTGCTTCAATTTTTTCATCCATTCTAAGTTTCAAATTCACTGATACAACTGATAATTATATTGTTAAAAAAATATTTTCAAATGCAATATACAAAGTGAAGCTATGAAATTCAGAAAGGATCATGAGCCTGTTGCAAGGCAACTTTATTTTCATAATTACAAATCGACCCATAAGCATGCTTTTCTTAAAGAATGTGGGCTTTTTATATACTCTTCAAAACCATTTATAGGGGCATCACCTGATGCAATTGTTAATTGTAAATGTTGTGGCCAGGGCTTGGTTGAAATTAAATGCTCATTTACTTACAAAAATTAATTTCCATCAATAGCAGCAAATGATGATCATTATCACTTGTACACCGATGATAATAATTAAATCCGTTTAAGACGCAGCTCTTCATTGTATGTGCAAATACAAGGTTAGCTTGGTGTTGCTAACATGAAATGGTGTGATTTTGTTTTTTACACAAGAAGAGGTATTGTTGTGGACAGACTTCAATTTGATAAGGAATTTTTTGACAAAATAGTTGAAAAGTGTGACAATTTTTTTCATAAGTATGTAAAGCATTCCCTTACTTTATAGTTACAATTTTTTCACTGGTATCAACTTTCGTAGTACAATGTATCAGGACCAAGTGTTTTTCTTCTACAAACATTTCAAGCAATTTATGTATAACTAATTTATGAATGTATACTGCTGAGGATCCATAATTCCCTGCATTAAAGTTGTTTCTATACCTATTTGTAAGACAATAAAAATCACATGCCATGGTAGTAGATTGCTTTTTTCCATTATGGCCATGCAACACACCTTCATTTCGACAATTTTCATGTTTACCCATTTTTGGGGTATTTTCTAAAATAATTCCATTTTTATACATACCGTCGCAATGAGGGGGTACATTCTAGCGGTTGTATGTAAATGGATCATTTGCTGTTAAATCTGGGTTTTAATAAACTGCTGATTATCACTCACAATATTCCCACTTCATGTTAATGGTGAAGTATTTAAAATCCACATGTGGTCATTTGCACACAACACTGTACGAATTATCTCCCTTTCATGAAAGTGAAATCAGTTTTAAAATATGACACAATATGCCTCAACATGAAAATACGTTATCATACCCTTTAAAATAAATTTAAATTACCGTAGATTTCATGAAGAATTAATTAAATCAACCTGCCATTGCTGTTTATTTCATAAAAAGTTATGATTTTACATCGTAGGTAGCAAGCTTCCCGGACTACTTTTTATTGTAAACACGAGATCAGTTCGCAAAATTGCAGAAATTATTGGATGCATCCCATCGCTATATTTTACTAGATTCTGAAATGTATTCCGAAAATTTATTCCAAATGTGCATATGTAACCAAATGCATTACCCGTCTCAGAATACATATCTCACGATAAAACAGATATATTTCTTTCACGCTCATTTACCAAGCGCACTATTTTCATGTGTACTCATATCTTATAATTTCATAGCAAAGAAGCCCGATATCTTGGAAGAAAGCGATAGCAAAGTACGCGTGCACTATCGTGAAACGCCGTACAAAAATTATTTCTCATAAATGCATTTTTTACACAATTTAATGGTAACATAATAATGTTTAATTCATCGACAGTTTCCACCTATGATGCTTAATTTGGTAATTATTTTTAAATGAGATTTCTATGTGACTGGAATATCAGAAGTATACATCTTTAAATTGAAATTAGTTTGTGCTACATGAGTGGTTTAAAAAGGGACCAACAAAATTGAAAACCAAGGGATTATTTTACCAAAGGTTTACTCAGATTACAAAAAAATGCTGCCACTTTAACAAACATATTGCCAATTGGTTTATATTTCCAATTCAGAACACCTGAAAGAATTTGATACTTTTTTAATCTTTGTATAGCCCTTTCAACATGGATTCTTAATTTAGCGATTGTTCTTGTTTTTTTTTAATATCAGCACTAGTTAAGCGTTTCCCCTTGTCCCATTTACATTTCCTGGTGAATGGTGGAATTACTAAAGTTGCTCTTCTCTCTGTAAGTAAATCTCTAATGAGGAAACCACGATCTGCCATCACCTCATCACCTGCCGATATCAAATCTAAATATCCTGAGTTTTCAGTTATAAACCTGTCAGATGCATTTCCATCCCATAAATCAGAAACAAATGAAAATGCACCTTCAGGTGTAATACTGACAAGACACTTGAAAGTATTGTGCGATTTATATGAGCTATATGTCTTATGCTGGGCAGTTGGAGAACGTGGTTTTTGAATGAATATCTCGGTACAGTCAATAATGGATCTAGTTTTGGGAAAGGAAGCTTTAAATGATTTTGGCATATACGACTTAACTTTTCTTTTTGAAGGCCATTTGATACATGGTGATAAAACAGAATTTAAAAGACTTATCCAAGTAATAAAGATCTGTGAAACACGAGAGTTAGAAATACCAAATAGATCACCCAAAAAATGGGAAACTAAACCTAGTCTTAGCTTAAGTAGGGTTAAAAATGTATTCGTTAAATTTAGTGAGTTTTCTGTCAGGGCCTGTTTTCTTCCTGTCAGCTGCTTGTTGGTAGTTAACGTTGGTTGATGTTGATGATGCTCCACTCCAGTATTTTGGATTGGGCTTTGCTTCATTTATAATATCTAGAAATTCCAAAAAGAAAATAAATATATATATGATATCCATCTAAAAGCTAAAAATGCAAATGCAGCCATTTGATAAGTGAAGAAAAGCTAGCTTTCACTTCCAATGAAAACCAGGGTCAAATATGTTTTGTCTGCTGTAGCTAGAGTTGATTAATGGTGTTATAGTCCCAGTTAAGAATATTTCATTTGTATCAAGATGTTGCCAGCTATAAGCAAAGCTGCAGATATTTTGCCTGTGCATTGGGCTGATGGCATTATACAGCAGGGTTCTTTATAGTTCCAAGCCTAGATCATGACATGGAACCTCGTTTATTCTAATTTCCCATCAGAAAAAACAGTGACTTTGTGTTGGATCCTGTCTGGATTCGAACCTATGACCTCCCACTTAAGGAGCAAGCACTCTATCAACTGCAGTTTTCTGGACTTTTAATTACTATTATTTTTTAAAATGCAGCGTCAAAATTTTTACTAACAAATTTTAACAATACAGTTGTTTTTATTAGGTACCATGCTACTTTGTTGGTGTATACACATATTTGTATGAATTAAGAGTGGTTTATATGAAACTAAAGTCATTTCCATTTTGTTTACCGAAAATTTCATGAAGTTGTTCAGATGTTGGTATCCCTGTATATTTGTTTATGTTTTCATCGTTCTTCAAAATGACTTCACAGAAGCTTTCACGAAGAAGGGGCACCTTGTCATTCAGTTTGGCCTCAAGTCTCATGATGTCATCTTCTAACGCTTCTATATCATGTGATGTCATTTCTGTCTGACAAGCTTTGTCTTCAAATTCAGGATAAATCTTTTCTTCAAAACCAGAATATAGATGGTCGCTTCCATTAACAGTTACATATTCTGAGAACAAAATAATATACATGTTATGATGCTATATTTACAATTGAAATTGACCTTTTTTAGATGAGACTATTTGTGTATGCTGTCACTCAATTGTTCTTGAATATGGTGTGGGGTCATCACCTCTGATTACATAACGTTCAAATTGAATGTTTTATCTCATTTAAATGCAATATATTGTTAAAATTAATGGGGTATTTTTTGTATGGTTTGGAATTATCAGAATCAAGAATTACTGTCTAAATTTCATGTAATGATATACTGTTACTGCTATAGCAAACTTTGTACTTGTTACTATATATTTTTCACATTATTGTTGTCTTGCTTATATACAATGGACTTGTATTTTAATCAGTTGTCACAAAGGAAGACCTAATAGACATTGTTATTTTCATACAAAAATTTTAATGCTGGGGCACTTTATATATGGAAAGATGTTGGCAAATTATAATTTTCTGAGATGTGAGGAGGATGTATGATTATGTTCCTGTTTTTTATGAATTACCTTTACAAGTTGAATTTATTTTAAAATCATCTTTCCCATTAAATGTGGTAATTTCAACTTTCACGAGAACTGGGGGTGTCTCTGTAATCATGTGACCATTTTCTAAAAAAAATTAAATGTGGTGTACAAAATCAAATTAAAAAAAAAACCCAAACATTCTGTTCAATAAATATATGTAAAATATCCTTACTTATAAAGTAAATTTTAATAACCTAATAACCATATTTCAACATCAATAATATAAAAGGGCACTGGTAATGGTCTCGGATGTGACTTGATTGAAAAACTGACAACATTTTAATTCAGTGTTTGAAACTTGAACCAGCCCATAGCCCTGGGACTATAAAGTTAAGTCAGTATGTTGCAACTTGTGTACAGGTTTTAAAGGGAAATATCGAAACCCAGACTATACATTTTCCATATTAATATTCTAGTAGTATTATTTTTATTACAAGATTTGTTTATAAAGCTTACCTTTTGCCTCAAAGTCCATGGGCATAATCTCTGTAACTATGTTGGATGTGGAACAAGACTCCCGCTTCCTCAATAGAGACACAGAAGATTGCCGGCTTTCATTTTTTTGTAGTTGTTATAGGAAAAAAGTTCTGGTAATGGGTGCTCTTTAGTAGGTCTACCATCAACAAAGTGCAAAGAGCACACTCTATGCTTCTTGGTTGGCAAATAGTCATCCCTACGGAGAAGTTGTAGCCATTGCCTTCTCAATTTTGGCTCATTTTTTTCGTTGGAAATGGAAAAAATTCTATGTTTTTCATGTACCCATATTTCCCCCGCTTTCTGTCATCCGAACTGCATCCCTCAGCAGCACAAAAATACCATTTGGTTTCCTTCACAGACATTTCTCAATTCAGACTATATTGCAGGTATATATAATAACAGAACCTGTCAAAAATATGCAATAACCTAAACATGTTTTATTTTATATTATCAAATATGTTTTTATATTAACATGTGATGTTTATTACATAAATTACTGTCAATAAACACGTTTTTCTTGTTATTTAACACCTTTTCAACATTTACGAGAATTATTTAGAAAGCTTATCCTATTTGATAGAGACAGATATATTGTTGATTTACACAGGTCTTCATACCATTTGAAGATGCCAAAAGATGCAACAAGGAATGATACCATTTCAAGTGTTTATGAGTATTTGGTTGGTCATAAAGGATGATGAAGTTTGCTCCGCGTCTAAAGTAAAAGATGCTCTGGTGATAGAATTTGTTCTTGTTTGAAAGAAATGGTTCTTGTTTTCAAAAGTATTTCTCACTATCCTTAAACACTTAATGAACACAATGAATAAATACTGTCTGATAAATATATATTTTGATACATTCAACATATAGAATACTTATCCTCAAAGATTAATTTGTCTCCCAAGCTGGAAGTCTTGAAATCTTCTCTGTGATACCACAGACAATTAAAGGCGTATATATGCAAAATAAAACAGTCATGGAATTGCAAGCTGGAAAATTAAGTCATAACTTGTCAAGTTCATAACAGTTATATTTGTACAAAATATGTTAAAATACTCAAATATTAAACTATAAAAACAAAAGAAAAAAGCAACGTAAAAATAATATAAACACATGCAAAACTCTGTTCAAATGAATTACAATTTTGACTCGAGTGAAGATTCATTGGTCTATTGAATAACTATCTTGGGATTACAAGCTATAGTAGACTAAAATGTGAACAAACTTTCAATTTTGTCACAGCATAGGAAATAAATGGCAATGTTATAATGGTCTTTAAATCCTGTCAAGATTGTTTTCTCACTTTTTCATGAACACCATCGACATTCAGCAGATGAACCAACAAATTTTCTTGCATTAGTTAGGATCTACAGCATTGATATTACTGCATAATCTCGGGGTCCATATCATATATGCACATAATTTAAGCAGCGAGATGTAATCTTGTGTTTTACTAGAGTTTATATATATCTTTACGATTATAGAATGTCGTTATGTTTTCAACAATTTATCTTTATAGCGAACTACAAATAGAAACTCTGTGATAACTCATATAGACCAGATCTACTTCATTTAAGTCGTTTATAAACAATGATGTAAAATGAATTTTAAAACTTTCACTGACGATCAAAACAGAGGAAAAAACCACATGGCCACGATTTATGCTCTGAATCTTTTCAACTCTGTGGTGTTTCTGTCAGCTTTTATATCAGCATTCCGATGTAACGATATAAAGTCTTAAAAGATATAATAAACTGTAAGATACTTACGTTAGTATTTTGCTTGAAGCTGATATCAAACCGGAAGTTGGCCTGTGGAACTTTTGAGGCAAATCACGTGATTTTGGGCATATATAATATCCGGAACCGGTCCGGAAAACGGTAACCCAGAACATCCGTATTGAATGGTATTTATGATACTTTTTTGTATACTTTCATTAATATTTTTTAATTGATAGATATACAGTAATGTTTTTTATTCCCTGCAAGTTATTTATCAAAATTACTAGTATTACAGTTACTTAAAGTTAGGACTTAGAAAAATACCACTAAAGTGCATAGATTTGTACACGTCTTGCGTAACGTCGGCGTCCATTTGTACCACTTGGCCTTAAAGTCCATCAGTAGGTTTTACTGATAGGATCTAATGACTACTGAAACGTAGCTTTGAAGTCGAAAGCACTGCCAGAAAACGGTCACTGGAAGTTTTGTAATGGCAAAGCAAATTTAAAAAAAAATTAAGTGTGTGTGGATGTGACGGAATATACAGGTATGTGTGTGGATGGGTATGTACGTGTGTGGTTGTGGCGGAATATACAGGTATGTACGTGTGTGGTTGTGGCGGAATATACAGGTGTGTGTGTGTGTGGATGGGTATGTGCGTGTGTGGTTGTGGCGGAAAATACAGGTATGTACGTGTGTGGTTGTGACGGAATATACAGGCATGTACGTGTGTGGATGTGACGGAATATACGGGTAAGTACGTGTGACGATGTGAGGACGTGGTGGGACATGCAGTGTAGTGCGTTTGAGAATGTAGTGAGCACGCAATGTGTGTGTGAGGAGGTGGAGAGCGCGCAGTGTAGTGCGTAAGGAGGTGGTGAGCACGCTGTGTAGTGCATGAGAGAATAAGTGAGCACGCATTGGAGTGCATGTGAGGCTGTGGTTAGCACGCAGTGTAATGCTTATGAGGACGTGGTGGAACACGCAGTGGAGTGGAGTGGAAGTCTTGAGTGCGTATGAGAATGTAGTGAGCATACAGTACAGTGCATGTGACAACACGATGAAACACGCAGTGAAATGCGTTTGTGGATGTGGTGAGCATGCGATGAAGTGCATGTGAGTGAATTTGGGAGAATATGAAGCAATGAAGCACGTGTTTATTTTCTAGATTTTCTAGTTCTGTTGATGGTTAGATACGGTATACGGAGAGAGAGAGGGTGGGGGGGGAACTTGACATACACTTGTTGGTAACAATTATAGCTACTCTTAAAATCAGATTTGATATATATTCCTAGTGTTTCGCGACGTGATCCGACAATTACCGTACAGTGCATGTGACAACACGATGGAACACGCTGTGAAATGCGTTTGTGGATGTGGTGAGCATGCGATGAAGTGCGTGAGAGTGAATTTGGAAGAATATGAAGCAATGAAGTACGTGTTTATTTTCTAGATTTTCTAGTTCTGTTGATGGTTAGATACGGTATACGGAGAGAGAGAGAGAGAGAGAGAGAGAGAGAGAGAGGGGGAACTTGACATACACTTGTTGGTAACAATTATAGCTACTCTTAAAATCAGATTTGATAAATATTCCTAGTGTTTCGCAACGTGATCCGACAATTACCGATATTAAGAAGGCATCAAACAATGTGTTATTTAATACATTTGAGGGTTCCTCATATAAAAACGGTACTGTTTCGTGGATGGAACATCGATGTTTTTATCTGTTATGTGTCGCAAGCATTTTGCATTATATAGGGGCGATGTAACAATTTTGAAGTGCCTGGCGCGAAAGTAATAGTTCATTATTACATCAAAATTTACACTCAAAATCACCTGATGTGAAAACAATTTTATTTGATATAAATGTCAATACAATTTAGCAGCTGAAATACTAAATTTATTCATTTTTCCTTAATCAATTATTACCTATGATAAAGAAATAACAAGCCATCGATAAAATGTATAGAGATATAAATACAATAGTTGACACTAACAAAACGAACACACAATTCACTGATTATCATTTTCCATGTTTCTTCTTGAAATAAATTCAATAGATATTGTGGAGTTTAGATTGGTATGTCATGAATATTGATTATAAAGACAAAACAAATAAATTGCGGAAATTATTGTATGATGTCCTCAAAAAGATTAAGCCTAATTACACACAGCGCAGAGTGACTAGAATGATAAAATAACGCAATAAACACAAAATAATTAAATATTTAAACAAATTTGAAAAATCTCCAGAAGAAAAAGCCAAACAAAGAAATAAAATGCACCTTAAATAATCTAAACCTTATCTAAGTAATGTTTTAACATACGAGAGTATCAAGTCCAAAAAGTTAATTGTCTAAGCCATCTTTAAATGATTTAGTTATATGAAAAATGATTTCTAAATAAATCCAGGGGAACCTTGTAGATAGGATTATACCAAAAATTAAGGTATATAAAACACCACAAGTCGACTGATGAAACAACTGGATGATTGAAAATATTTATGTGATTATTGTGTTACCAATACCCGATAGTCCCAAGACCCAATATGATTGAGTCTAGAAACCAAACCGGATTTATTATCATTGTCTCTCATATCTGGTTTTTCAAAATTGAAAAACCGATACTTTTTCAGACATGGTCATTGCATTGGTGATCACAATGTTGTGATTGTAATGAATACAGCATAACACTACAAAACTGGACCCATATTTCATACAAGGATTACATTTATAGTATGTAGTCTTCACAGATTATATTAAATTTGCGAATGCCCCAATGTTTATCACCTCATAAATGGCAAAAAAAAAACTAGCTAATTTTCATATTTACAATTTTAACAAAACATCAGATACACATCAGCTGTTTCTGAGCCTTTATTTGTTTAAACCAAAAATAATAATTTTACTCGATGTGTTTACTTATGTAAATAGTTATTTTACAGTATATTAATATCAAGTTCTGTGATATGAACATTTGCGGGGACATATGAGTTTTTTTCTGAAAATCAGTCAGAATCCGTCTCTTTTCTCCTACATATTCCTACACCAACTGTTGTAAACGTCACACTTCTTTATGTTCTTTACTGACGTTATGATAAAATAAAGGATGACAATATTTACAAAGCTGTTGCAATTGTAAATACATGTATTCCAAAAATAATCATAACGCTTACGTGCCACTGAAGGTCAAATTAAAACTGAAATTAAGCTTTTTTTATATTATTTATACAGAACCCAGAAATGAAATACACACAATAATATATATTATTATATAATGAGATATAAAACTGTTTCTCTTGTAATGCGTCGTTGCGCAAGTTAGACGAAGATGTGTATGCAGACATTTAACTGCATGATTTAAATGAACTAATTATAAACGACAAGAAAGCGAGCAAAACGTTTCATATTATATATGTTATATTGAATGATGCACTTGTTCGTCCATCAGGGACTTTAGAATTACATTACTTATTATTTAATCATATTATTTACAGCATTTGATTTGTTGATTGACAGTCACGTGTTCATATGAACTCGTTGTTTCAAAAAATATTTCATATTGACCTGCTCTTTCTTTAAATAAACAATTTAGTTAACCAAATAATGATTGGATAAAGATTCGATAATTGACGCCTTGGGAAAGGCGTTCTATTTCCTACACGAAAACTTGTTGTTGTTTGCAACGAACTGTCTAGACGGTCATGGTTAGTTTGTAAAATGTCTGCTAGCAGTATTTGTAGATTTGCAATTATAAATGAGGAAAGAAGGCCGAGATTTTAAATCCATTGATGCCGAGAACACAAAGCGGTCAACCAACACGGCGGTGAAGTTATTCGTGAGTTTTTGACTGCCAAAAATGCTTCTGCCGATTTTGAAACATTTGACGATGGACAACTTGAATAATAATAAAACAGTTATAACCGTTTGATTTCGGTCAATGCAGAGATATATCGACTTTTCAAGAGCATATCAACTTCAGACTTCGTCCTCGGTCGATATGCTCTTGAAAAGTCGATATATCTCTGCATTGGCCTCATCAAAAGGCTATAATTTTATAATATTAATCCATGTACGAATCACAATGCAGAAGCAAAAGTCCGTGGGAAAGGTGGATCCATCGTGCACACACACACCCCGAATCAAATTAAATTTAGCCCTACCGCATCCAAAACTTCCATATTCAGGAATACTTGATAGTTTTCAATACATTTCTATATTCGGGTAGTGGAACGTTTTCGTGTTTTTATTGATATTATTATTAATAAAGACCATATTTGGTATCAATGTGAAGGGAACAGCTTTTATAAAATACAAAGTTGCTCGGTGTAACTGCTACTGTGACGTTATAAACTTAATTGGGGAACGCTATAGAATCGTGTTATATTATGCTTTATACAATTAATTCTGTACAACATATTACAACACATTATAACACTATATTTTTCATTTACTTCATGAATTGTAATTGAAAATGATCATTATTCTTATGATCATAATTCCATGAAAAGACACCCTTCTGTTAAGTAAAATGTACCCATTTATTGAAAAATGATTAAAGTGGCTCAGTATTTTTCTTGTGATAAGCAAAGTTATGAAAATGTCCAAGATTATCACCTTTATCCTACAGGTAGCAACTGTTCGAAATATTACCAATGATAACTAAATAGCAGGTGTTTTAATGGTGGCCATATGCCACAGGGTAGTTATATGCGTCTGGAGCAGTGGTAACCTAATGTATGATTTCTGCCGTTGGCTAGTTGTAGCGAAAAAGGAATATCAAGGAAAATCTCTTTTGCTGACACAGAGCCTCCTCACTACTAAGACTCCTGCAGTGCTACCAAGTGGCAACATGCATAAACGGGACTTCCTACTACCCCAGATTGAATTTGAGATTTTCGAACAGCAAGCAGAGATGCAATGTACAGTCTCATTTTTATGTAGACATGTCAAACCTTGTCCAAACTATGGGTTAATAGCTACCCAAATAGGGCCATTAGTCTGGAAAGACAGCTGGTCTAGGAAAGATAAACTCCAAACTCAAAACCAACGGTTAGAAGGGAATCGGCAGTTGTGGCAAGCTATAAAGGGCACCTCCAGCTAAAACAATCTGATTACAGAAACTAACACAGTATTTAACACTACAAATTTTTTAAATGGAGGAGCAAGTGTAAATGAACAAATGACGTCAAACAGCCAAACCCGAAATAAAACTGAGGATGCTTATCCTGAAACAAAAAAACTAAGGAAAATTAGAATATCGAATGTGACAACGGTGTATGAATCTGGAAAACAGCTTAATTAACTTACAAAATGAGAAACTTCAACTTATCCATGGTAGGGATTTGTGTAACAAGATCGATAGCAAAAAGGCAGACATTGTTAACAACAATGGAAAAAATTATCTTCTCTGGACACGACAGACAAACGGCACCACACACCGAGGTAGTAGTCCTTATGATATCCAGAATGGAAACCAGTATCTTTCAGGACTGCGACAGCAAGTTTCCACGTAGTCTGTTATTCTCCGACAAATGAGTCAACAGAAGACCATATAAAGAAGTTTTTTGTGAGAATTTTAAGGGTGTATTAAATAGACATCAATGCTCAAGTACGAATAGACAACAGCGGGAAGGAGGAAATATTGGGAAAAACATAGATTTAAAACAATAAATAAAAATGGAGAATTATTCTCATATTTCTGTGCTCCAAAATGATATGGTTATAAGAGATACAATATTTCCATAAAAATATTGCTATTAAGTAACATAGATATCACCAGAAAAAGGTACAAGTTGACCATATAACCATAGAAAAAACTAGCAGGGGTCTATATAATAACAGGGTGATGCATAGAGCAGATGTCCACTCGGACCACCAACCATCATGATAAAGATTAAAAAAAACAAACGAATATTAACTTTAATGTAAATTAGTTCTCTTATAATGTGTAGAAACAACGGAACCGGGTTAGACACACACAATTAAAACCACCAAACAACATCACTTGGAAACCGTTAGAGAAGAAGATCAAAGCAGAGTTGGCTGAGAACAATGGCGGCAGAATTAAAAGAGGCGAAGCTATTTTGGGGTGAAATAAAAGAGACGGATCAAAATCGTTTCAAGTGGAAAATACTGTGATGGTCATATTATTCAAGTAACTATATTAACTATAACAAAGTAAAGTAATTAATGGTACAGCTCGTTGTCTTATAATACATTGCACTGATAAAGCATGTTATAATTATATCCGATGATAATGTGTGGATTTATGATTTTCCTGACAAATGCATGAAAAAAATGATGATGATGATGATGATGATGATGATGATGATGATGATGAAAAATTATCATTTATACCATACTATTAATCTGACGACTATTATATGAAAAATCTATCATTTTTTCAATAAATGGGTATCTTTAATATAGTTTTCTTAACAGAGGGGCGTCTTTTCTTTAAAAATTGAGAATTATGATCATTTACAGTTAAATTCATGAAGTAAAGGACAATTATACAGTGTGAAATTTGCAAGTTTAGTAATGAACAACGTAAACTTGCACCAGGAAGACCGGGTGCTTCGGAAGGGTAAATATTACTAAAATAACAGATTAAGATGTATTTGAGACCAGGTGCTTCGGAAGGGTAAATATGACTAAAATAACAACATAAAGATGTATTTTGAGGCACTATGGCTCCCCTTTCCGCCTTCTGGAAGCAGACCTACACTAGTATGAAATCACAACCGTGCACAGATCCGCAAAACATACAAATTGTTAACACAATAGTGTTACTGACGGCAGTAGTGATTGGACATGTTAATAAAGCAACTGTTGTTAGTATTGCCAGTGGAATATTTATATATCGTAAATCACACAGATTTGATATTTTGATAATTTGAATAATATGAGGAATTGTTTACCAGGTCTTGTTTACTCATGTCAGTCATCAATAAAATTATAGAGATGAAAATATCAACCGTGAGCGCAATATTACATTGTAACATTATTAAGTTGAAGTGTAATATATTTTTTATTGATATTTCTTTAGTGATATCTTTTTCACATATATTACGACTGAAAGAAGGTTATTTGATATGTCAGCCACAAGTTATCTTTCTCGAGTTTCTCAATTTTTTCATCGCACGAGATAGTGATTGTTATAGAAATTATCCAAATTATCTCGTGTTAAACATTGCACAGCAGATATACGACACAAAAATGAAGAAAGAATTCAGTCGCTTCATATACAAAAACGATATAATTTTTTTTATTAATATATTATTATGATACTCCATGCGAATTGTAGAGGGCATAATGTCTTTTGGCCTACCAATCCATATACGTTGCGTTTGCAGAAATTGAGATGATAGAATAATATGCGAGTCTATCAGAGTTACATATAATTTGGCTTTATATTTGGTTTCGCTGATTGTTACAAAAAATATCGTTCTTGGTCTTCTATAATTTTATTTTAGTTTTTCACACTTTTTTTATAAACGAACTGAAGACTAAGTCTTAACACAAAGAATGACCGATCAAATTTATGTTTCATTTCGATCTATCAATGTTTACATAAATTACAGTCTTTGATAATAGATATAAAAGTTTTACGCAGTTTTTAAAAGGGATTTGAACTGTTTTTTGTATGTGATTGTACCACAATGTGTTACAGGTCCAGTTTACGTTTTTTCCCTCTTTCGCTTTTTACAAAAAAAACGTCATTCGGACTTTCAAAATTAAAAATAAAATATACAGTACACTCAGTTATTTTGAATTACTAAAATATTTTTAGTTTTCTTTTTAAAAATAATTTACCATCAACCAGCCTAATTTGCACTTTAGCTTTCAACATGTATAGTCTGCGATAATCCAATGAGCCGTTTTAAATTTTTAGATTTGCAATATTGATAAAAATTAATTTTATTGCCGTCTCACATTTTCCATGTTAATTGGAAAACAATTTTGAAATGCGCCGTTGTTCACCTTGTCATAAAAATGGTCCCTGCCAGTCAACGAAAGCATTGTACATCTGGCGTCATTGTTAACGCGTGGAGCAATGTCTCTATGAAGTTGCAAAGTATAGTAGATGTCAAATACTGTATTGAAGGAAAAATATTGCAGTTGTAAATATTGATAGAAGTTGGTAGTCATAAGCAAAGTTAAAAATGTCGGGGTGCTAGAAAACTTTCGTTATTGTGCTTGTCACAAATAAAATTCCAAATACTATTGATATTATTATTATTATTATTATTATTATTATCATTATCATTGGTTCAGAGAATACGTGTGCTTTGATTATATCTATCTCTATGAACGAAACATTGCTCGGTCGCGTGCCCAAGGAGGCTTTGGTCATTTAAAGAGACTAGCAATGTTTCGTTCATACAGACAGCTATAGCTATAAGTTTAATATTAGAAACACAACAAAATATCCGATGGGCAAAAGATTAAGATTAAAAGAAAATCTGTTATAAAAACCACAACTGAGAACACTCAAATGTCATATGTATAATTAATATAAACTTATACGCGTAATAAGGACATACATTGTCGGCAAGGTATGCTAGGAAACTATTTTGTCATAAACTAAGGATTAAAAACACAAAACTTTATTGACTGTAACGAAGTTGAAGTAAAAACAGCGAGCGTCACGCTAATTACTTATTTGATTTTTTTTAAATATTTCAATTTATTTATGGTGGGAGAATTAAAGTTCACAATTACAATTGCATTAAAATAATTTATTGGTGTCCAATACATACAATTGTTTTAAAAAGTCAGATCATATAATATGAACATAAGAACTGAAGCAGAATGCAGTTTACCTGGATAACGGCATCGCCGAGTTACAAATACAGATTGAAAGCGAGAATGGCTACATTTTTTACATTCCATTTTGTTATAAAAATCTTTCCATCAACATGTGTCGGAACTTACGTTTTGACTTTATTATTGCTCTACTTCTATACAATATTTCGTGACAATCTCAATGATTGTATTGACCACTGTATATCATAATCAACCATGCATCCTATACAATGTTTGCAGTATATGTCTGGATTTATTACCTTGTTTAATTTAGTAGCCGTGTTGTTGTTGGATGTTACTGATTAGGTAACAGACCAACTGTAACTAATTCAGACAATTAAATCCGGGTCCGCTTATATAAAGTGTGCGACACACTATTGATCACAATATTCAGCTCGTAGTTACATACACGTATCTAACACGCTTCAGATGTAGTAGATATAATGTTTTTCATGTTATATCAAAATTAAATCTAAACTTACACGAGGATTTACTTACATTTGGCTTAATTTAACAAACTTCCATTAACAATTGATTTGGATATATAGTTACATGGAAATTGTGTAATTGGACGTAATTTATTATCTGAAAATATAAAGGAGCCACCTAAGAGATTTGGGATTTTCTATTTGGCGATTATGCTGAATTACTGGGATTATTTACTCATGTATGCAGCGACAGTACAATGTGTGATTTTCAGTGGTAGTGTATTGTCTTTAAAATTATTGGATAGTAATAATTTTGAAAAAGGTTGCTATAAAAGTGCAGTTTTAGCAGAAACTCGCCAAAATATCCGAAGCCGCATAGTGTGTGCTGGTATATGTGCTCGTATGAATTCATGTGCTGGATTGAAATTTGAAACTACAAAAACATGTTATTTGTACAGAAACGGGGATATATGTCTAACGTCTGATGTTCAGTTAGACATATGCTTTCACTTAAAATTGGAATTTGATTCATACCACGAGGAGGTAACAATATTTTGTTTTAATTTGAGACAAGTAGTTCTGAAATATATTATTTCAACTACAATATTTTAAACAATGCTTTTTGTTTAAACAGTCTTTTTTTACAACTGAATGACTAAACGAGATTCCATGTTCTTTATATTTTTGCAAATGTTGTACATTGTAATGTAATGCCTATCACTCTATATTCTTTAATTTATTGAATTTTATGTATAAAAATGAACACAAAAGCGTATAAAACCCTTATTAACTTATAAAGAATTAGTACAACATATAGATAAGGATGATATATCAAAAACATGTGTCCGAATCACAATCCAGAAGCAAAGTAAAAACTATTGAACTGACAAGTTAGGTTAGACACGTGAACTTCCACCAGAGAAGTGAGGCCGGGTTCTCCGGAAGGGTAAGCACCTCCTGTTTAGCAAGCTACACTCGCCACGTGTGTAATCAAAATTGTGTAAAAGGAACATGGAACTATGAGACCTGAAATATATCCAGGGTAATCCTGGACACAGAGACATCAGACGTATCAACAATACTGTGATGACGGCCATAAAACTTTTTGAGGGTCTTGATAAGCCTAGGCTTGCAATATCCCTGAGTCAACAATTTATTTGCAAGCAGCCTACTTCGTTGTACAAAGTCCTCGTAGTGGGAACAAGCTCTACCATAGCGTATTAGTTGGGAAACAAATACACCATAAGCAAGAGAAGCAGGTATATTGCTACATAAAAAAGGAAAGTTGACAATAGAAAAATTGAAGTCATCACGTTTGTCATAAAGTTTCAAATGTAGCCTTTCGTGTGCGTCATAATTGAGGTATAAGTCTAAATATGAAGCAGAACTTGAGGAATCAGACGTGTCTTTTATTTCAAGCTCACTAGTATAGATGGCATTATACTTTTTATTTTATATTGATCTCATAATATATTGTTAATGATAGCAAAATAAAGATTACTAGAATTCTAAGTGTGGCAGGCACAATGACGAAAGTCTCCCGCATCCCCCACAATTTTGTAGGATTTAAAAAAATACGATTGTCATTTATATGCAATGTTTTGGAAAAGATATTACTTGTATCTATGAAAAGCTAATACTTGTATACAAAAAACTTCCATTTCTATGGCCACGGAAAGCATTTTCAAAATTTGAAAGTAATAATCTACTGAAGGTGATTGGCAATCTTATAAAGTTACAGTAAGTTTTGTTAAATTTAATTTTCTAATGTATTTCTATGGCAATGGCGAAAATGTTGAATTTTGTGGATATCATTGGATTCAATTTCTCTTGATGCTAGAAATAATCCTATAAAATATGAAAATCGAACGAACGGTTGTCGAGAAAAATGGGGTTTAAGGTTTTAATAGTTTTATCGGTTTCTATGGTAACGGCAGCCATGTTGGGAATTTGAAATGTAGATTGCACATCTATATAGTTGATATAAGTTGGTATAAGAATAACTCACACACTTTTTCATGGCTTGAAAGTATTAGGGATGTATTTAATAAAACAGGCTTAGGATATATATGGAATTCACAGAATGTTGTACATACTCATTGGTTAAAATCTATTGTTAACTATGTGATCAGTTTGTACAATCTTGGTCAAGCAGTTAACAAAACTCTTCTAAAGGTCAAATTTATAATATGTTTAAAAGGGATTTTAAATGTGAAAATTATTTTATTAAGCTTAATACCTCTTCTGTCTTTGGATTTGTAAATTGAGGACTAGCAATATGAACTTTCCGGTTGAAACTGGAAGATGGCCTGGGTTGAACAGAAATGAAAGAAATTGTCCTCTATGTACCTCTGGAATTATAGATGAAATGCTTTATTTATTTGTATGTTGAATAATCATCTGATGTACCATATATGTGGCTCAATTAATAAAGAATTGAATTCATACATTTCTATTATAAAGCTTCATTGAGTAAAGCATATCTAAGAAAAAGAGCGGGAACGCGTGTGGAAATTGGAATTATAGTAATAAAGAAAAGAGGAGAAATGGAATAAGGACAAAAAGTCCCTGCACACAGTGTGGTTAGAGACTTAATTATAGTTTCAAAGTTTTATCACTGTATTAGTGACAAAAAATACCGAATATTCCGGAAGGGCAAGCATCTCGAGTTTAGCTAGCTACACCCGCTCCGTGTGTAATCAATGCAAATAAATAATATTTGCGGTGGATACCGGTCATATTTTAATGACTTTGATAAACTTAGGCTTACGTCAATATTTTATTTGTTAGCAACTAAATTTCGCTGTATAAAATTTCCACAGTAGGAACATATTCTACTATAGCGTATTAATTGTGAAACAAATACACTACACCATAACGAGAAGAAAGAGATATATTGCTGCATAGAAAAGAAAAGGTTGATAATAGAAAACCTAATGCAGACACAGGTACAAATATAGTTTTTCGTCTGTGCAATTAAAACCGTTTCAAAATGTTCCATTAACAAATATTTTTTTTAATTTTGTTAAATAATAATATCATAATAGTTTCATGTTCCTTTCACACAATTTTAATTACACACAAGGCAGGTGCAGCTAGCAAAAGAGGAGGTGCTTACTCTTTCGGAGCACCCGGCCTCACTTCCCTTGTAGAAGTTCACGCGTCTAACTAAACTTGTCAGTTCCAAATTAAAGTTTTTACTTTGCTTATGGTTTGTGGTTTGGACATAAATTAGAATGTTTGTTTTTGAGTTGATGGAATGTATGCAAACAAATGCATAACCTCGTGATAGAGATGGATATGCATTACGATCTTGATTTTTTATTAAATTTTGTTTGCATTTTACATATTTTGCAGTATTTGTTAAAATTTCAGTATTTATTATCAAATGATTTTTCATGCTTCAGCAATACTTGTATAATTTAGGATATTTCAGATGTTATGAATACATGAATGGTTGTCATAAACACCGCATATACATATACCAAAACAAAACATAACATGCTACTCCATTATCTATACAAACTGTGTGTTTTGTACTCATGTATCTGAAATGTGCCAAAATGAAAAAATGGCAAAATCTCTAAAAACGTTAATAATATATTTCCAGTGTAATAAAACAACATTAACAGAATCTTCTCCGTCACAACAGTCAACAGTAGTTTCCAGATATCAGCATCGATAACCTCGACCGATCCAGACATTACAACAGAAGAAGACCATGTTATAGGAACTACTCAGCTCTCAGCCGCCATAACAACTATACAACAAACCAACACGCCGTGTAAGATTGATGCCGCGGCTGAATTAAGTAACTCTTTGATGTTAATTTCAGGAAATGTTGTTTATTTTTATGATGACGCAGCGAGTCTTTTTACTGGACCAACGTCCTTTACATTAGCTACCAGTATATTTCCACAAGTCACTGGACAAATAGATGCTGCATATACGAGTTTAGTTTTTGATTTTATTTACATAATTAAAGGTGAGTAACTATTGATTGTAAAATAATTTGTCGTGGTCTTTTATTTTTACGTATAACGTATTTTCACATATCTGTTTAACTATGATTTTAAGGAAATGTATATTGTATATAATTAATGCAATATTATGCAATATACAGAGCAGAATGACATACCTGGCTTACTTTTATTAATAGATCTTGTCTTTGACTCTATATCTTGGTCTTTTATTGACAATATTTTAGAATTTTTCAATTTGGGAGTTTCCATAAGGTCTTGGATAAAAACTTTATAGCAACATTTAAGCTACTATAAACAAACTAATAGGGTCCATCAAGGTTTTTTTCTTTTTTTCTATTTTTTAATTAAAAGAGGTTGTAGACAAAGTGACCCACTATCCCCTTAATTATTTTTTTTATTATGTCTCAAATTCTCACCAAAATAAGAAATAATGATAATAATATAAAGGGTGTAAACATTAACGTCAAAGAATTCAAAATATCATTATATGCAGATGACACTTCTTTCATTTTAGATGGTTCAGAACATTTATTGAGAAGTAACCTCGACGAACTTTGAATATATGAAAATAAATTTGAAAACACTCAGATAATGTGGATAGGGAGTAGAAAATATAAAGACAAAAATTATGTATAGATTATAAATTATAATGGAGAGATATAAGTTTACAATAATTGTTATAATTTTTATGGTGATATCGAAAAAAATCATTTGTGTAATGAATTATAAAATACAATTGACATCATTAAAACAGATATGAATAATATATTGAGAAGAAAACAGATGACTGTTATAGGAAAAATCACAGTCCTAAAGACTCAATGTTATATTTAAATTCAATCATTTGTTAATCTCAATACCAACACTGAGCAAAAACTTTATTAATGATCTGAATTCAATGTTTTCGGTTTTATTTATGATGGCCTCATTGGTAGGTGAAAAAGAAGTTGCAATTAAAGAATATGAAGAAGGGGCTTATAAATGCCTTAATTTGTTTTTGTATAACAACACTCTGAAATTTACTTGGATAAAACATCTAATTTTAACGAAGGAAATTGGCAACATATACTTAAACAATGATAGACATTACAAAAGGTTTAAGTGTACGAGATGAATATATAAAAACAAAACTTCCAAATATGAACAATATATGAACAATATATTTTTGATAGATGTATTTCAGGCATGGATCATTGTGAAACACATTCACAATACTAAAGATGAACCTTTAAAATATTTCACCTGGTATAATAATAATATAGAAATTAGTTTTAAAAATATGTGTGTAACACTACATGGGATAAAACATGCATACATGTAGATTCGTAAATGACTTGCTTAACTGATTTTATGTCTCTTCAGAATTTTAACTGCATGCACTGGAAGGGGGTTTACCGAAATAATTGCGAAATTCCAAAATAGTAAGACACTTTCCTTAATCTTACCGAAAAATCCGAAATAATCAGGCAAAATCCGGAATAAACCAGATAAATCCGAAATATTGAATGTTTCAAAGGTTGAATGTCCTTTTATTTCAACTGCTTTTACGATATTCTTGAAAAAAGGTACAGTATAACCTGCTATAGAGTCCATCTCTGTATAAAGTCCACCTGTCTATAGCAACCGGTCTGAAGTAACCCCAATGGATTTTACTATATAATGACCCTGTATATAAAGTCCACCTGTCTAATGTGAATAGAGTCCACCCTTTTAGTCCCAAATGACTTCTCAACCTGTCTATATAGTCCACTATTTCAGTCAACTTTTTTAAAGTTTTTTTATATTCTATAATTTTAGTCTAGTTTTATGTAAATTTTCCAACCAAGTAATTATTATATTCTTAGTGCTTGATGATTAAAAATATATAATTATTGTAAATCTTTTATCATTGTATAAGTTTTACAATATTTTGTTACAAAGAGTATAGATGAGTTGTTAATAAGTAAAACTTTGAGGGGAAAAATGTGAAGTCCTTATTCTCATGTCAGTGACTGAAGCCATTAGATCAGAAGCAAAATATAGTATTTGTTTTTAGGGTAGTGTGTTTTCTTTAACTATTGTTTTAATAAGTGATACCCTGCTTCCTAAAAAAACAAAGACAATTAGTCAAGTATATACTGATTATAAGATAACTGTTACCATTAATCAGTTGCACTCTTCATTAAGATTATAATGCACTTTTCAAATATTTTCTATAATTAATAATATTTTTTTTCAAATACCATAAAAATAATTTTAACAATATTAAACAAAAGGGTATTTTAAAAGGTATTATATGTATTATTTTCATTTATTTGTATACCAGTATCAACAATAAACGTTTCCTCATTTATAAGGTGATCCTCTATATAAAGTCCACCTGTCTATTAAGTCCACTTTTGCTCAGTCCCCTGGGTGGTCTTTATACACAGGTTATACTGTACCAAAAACATATGACGTTTTGTAAACGGAAAGGGTTCCCATATGTAGCAACAACCACAAATGTAGTAACTGTCACAAATGTAACAAAATAGTGTAATAACACAATTTAACCCTAAAATTTAATGTAGTTAAATGAAAACCCGCTAAATGTAGTAATGAAAATCTTGAAACATGCGTTAGAAAGCAAGTTCCTTCTTACCCGATAGAAGGGACTTTTAACGCGTAAGATGTAACTTTTTACCCGATAGAACTGATATTTGGTATGCGAGTTCACAACAATAATGTACAGAACAGATTGTTGAATTTTAGAAAAATTATGGTTCTTGGTAAATAACTATTAGACTGCAAGAGTAGTTTTCCGCACTTCTTTCCTAAATGATTGCAGCTATAAACTAATTTTTGGCATGCGTTTACGCTGAAGTTTACGTTTTTACGGTAAAGGTAGCACTTGAACTTTGTCCAATATTTGGGAGTTTGTGGTATGTGAAGTCGCGCAGTAATATTTTGAAGCCAATTTTTAAAATATGTGTATATGTCTCGCTCTCATTTACTCTCTCTCTCTCTCTCTCTCTCTCTCTCTCTCTGTTGCATTTCCAATTCTTATTATCAATGTCATCATTAAGTTCAATGAACTGCATATTATCAGATTTTTTTTCAGTCAGTAAAACGGAAAGTCTAATATTAATCAAACATGATCGTCCCTAATCCACTAAGGGCCGATCATAGTGTGATTACTTCCGCTTTTCTCTTTTGTCTACAGTTTGTTATGTTGATGTGTTGAAATTCAAGACATTATTATTAATTTTAAGCTTACGATTAATTTCCATAATGAGCTATGGGTGTCTAGTTGCCTGCTGTGCGATAAACTTATCGGTGCCTATTTAAGTTTTGGATTTGACCGACTTGAATAACAATTCATATCAAACCCGAGATGATAAGCTATTTAAGATTTCCAAATTAAGGTGGGGATTCTCATTCTTTTACCATTTTCAGAAGCTTTTGTTTATTTTTGTAAATAGTCATATATTACGCATCTAATCCCTCCCCCTCAGTCTGTATTAAGGCACTACAAACTATCCAGTTTGATTTATAAAAGGTTATACACGTTTTTAAGACTTTTGATAAGCATGCAAACCCCAAAGTCTAGCCCATACAATTAGTCCGTGTGCTAGGTGGACCCACCGTGCACCCCCCCCCCGGATCCTCCAACACCACTTTTTTCTGGTACCTTAGGGTGTTTAGTAATGGAATCTGGATGTTTCCCAGAAATAAATTGGGATGCTCTTCATGAAAAACTTCAATATTTAGGAGTGCCTGAAAGTTTTCAGTAAATTTCTCTATTAGGGGTAGGGGAACGTTTTTATCTATGTTTTCAATAATATTATGCAGATACAGATCATATTTGGTATCGCTGTAAAAGAAACATGTTCAGCTTTAATAAAATATAAAGTTGGTTGATGTAGCTGCAACTATGTCATCACCATCACGTCATAAACACAAGTTTTAAGGAAAAACGCTATAAAATCTTGTCAATTTATCCTTTATAAAATTATTTCTGTACAGCATAATAAAACACATTAAGACGCATGTATTGCATTTACTTGATGAATTGTAGTTAAAAATGATCATATATTCTCATCTTCAAAAAAAGACACCACTCTATTAGAAAAAATATATTAAAGATACCCATTCTTTTTAAAAATGATCGAAACGGGGTAGGGGAACGTTTTTATCTTTGTTGTCGATGGTTTTATGTAGATATAGATCATATTTGATATCATTGTAAAGGGAATGGGTTCAGCTTTAATAAAATACAAACTTGATCGGTGTAGCTATTACTGTGACGTTTCCATGACGTCATAAACTCATTTTTTGAAGAAAAAAGCTATAGAATCATTTAAAATTATACTATATGAAATTATTTCTGTACAACCTAATAAAACACATGGAGACACTGTATGCTTTTCATTTACTTCATAAATTGTTGTTATAAATGATCATAATTCTCATATTAAAGAAAAGACGCCACTCTGTTAGGAAAAATATATTAACTTAAAGATGCCCTTTTATTTAAAATTGATCGAATTTTAAGATTAATAGTTATCACGATAAAAGTATCCCAGCATGTGTTAAAGTGACACAGTATGTTTCTTTGTATAAATAATATCATCATCATCATCATCATCATCATCATCATCATGGCATTATCATCATCATCATCATCATCATCATCATCATCAATTTTTCATGCATTCATAACAAAAATGCCCAACATCATCACCCATTATCCTATAGCTAACAAAAAGCTTAATTAATAATCTTAGTTTGAGAATGACTTTTAGTTTTAGTTCAAAGTATTACCAATGGTGATTTAGCAGGTGTTTTAATGGTAGTCTTATGCCACAGGGATGTTATATGCATCTAGAGCAGTGGAAACCTAACATGCCGTTGACTAGTTGTAGTGAATAGGAACCTCAAGAATAAATTAATCTTTTTTACTTCACTACCAACTGTACATCCTACTAACCCAGGGTGAATTTATGCTAGATTTCGGAGCAGCTACAGTCCTAGAGATGCAATTCCATCATTTTTCAAACAGCTATGAGCAAAATCATAGAAATGTTTTAAAGATATTATTTATTATCTTTATGCTTTATCACTACAACGAGGTACAGTATTCCGACACAAAGATTGCAATAAAATAACATCGGTATCACCAAAAAAAAACATTGACCATATAACCATAGAAAAATTGTAGGAGTCTGTTCAATGTCAGGGCAATGCATGGAGCAGATGTCAACTGAAACCAGCAATTTATCATGGCAAAGATAAAAATAAAAGCAGCTAAACAAATCCTGGAAAAACAGAACACGAGTTTAATGTAAGAAAATTGAAACAACTGGAAAAGAAAGAAGAATTAAGATAAGTCTGAAGAACAGGTTTTATGCTTTAACAGCTATGGGTGATAATAATGAGAGCTGGGATAAAAAGGGCATACCGGTATAACGACACAGAGAATATGGTTGTCAGAGGAAACATGGGACAAAATAGCACAAGGAAATGCAAGAGAAAATAAAAAAAGCAGAACCAGATTAGCAAAAAATTAGTATGAAGGGAGTATGAGGAGGCAAAGGAAGAAATATAAAGGAACACAAGCAAGTGATGAACGAAAATATATGGAAGATGGAAAATATTGTAACCGCACAAGAAATAGTAGCTAATGGGAGAAACTTAGAAGATCTATATCTAACAACAACAAAAAAACCACACAGGTAGACCAGCAAACACAGGCAGACCGGTATAAGGAAAAGATGGAAAAAAGATCACAACAGAGGAAAGATGGGCTGAACATTTTAACGATATACCAAAATGACCACCTCCATAAGAAATATTGGACATAACATCACATACATTTGATAATAAAATAAGGAAGGGTGCCAACATAAGAAGAAATATAAAAGTATAAATCAACTTGAAAAAGGAAAAGCTACAGGACCTAAATAAATATCTAAATTACTGTGCAACATCTGGGTAAGTGAAATTATTCCAACACAATAGAAGATGGACTATCTCATTAAACTACTCAAGAGGGTAGATAATGGAGATGTAAGAACTGGAGAGGCACCATACTACCAAATGTAGCTGAAGTAATACTGTCAAAGATCATCCTACATAGACTAAAAGATGGAATAGAAGAGGTACTAGGTGCTCTGAACAAAACAAGCTGGTTTTAGGAAAGAAAATCTTACACAGACCAAATTGCCATACAGTCAGTAGAATGGCAATCTGCATTATACCTTTATAAATACTAAGTGTACATTTGTTAAAGTCTCAATAGAGAAAACTATCCCCAAGCTTTCATGTGAATACAGGAGTATGTCAAAGCTGTATACAAACCACAAATCATCTTTAATTGCAATAAATGGAATACAATGGACACTAACGCCCCAGATAGAATATGTGGGCTTTGCCGATATCTGCCTATTGACCCTCACATTAAATCAAATGTGGATAAAGACCACACTACTGAACGAAACAGTTTTAAAAACTGGACTGAAGATCAACGCAAACAAAACAAAATGTTGAACAACAATACAATTGAAGGTATAAATTATAATAGTAATAAATTGAAGAGGTTATTGAGCTTTGTTACTCGGGGAGCATGATTGGTGCTAAAGAAGAAACAGAACGGGGCATCAAGACAAGAATAAAAATATCCAGAAAAGCATTCAAAATTATATAGAAACATATGGAAAGCTTGTCTGCCACTAAGAACAAAAACCCAATATTCAACTCAAATGTAAAGTCGTCCCTCTTATATGATGTAGAAACAGTGGAACTAGATTAGACATACGCTCAGAAAACCACCACAGGGCAAGTGTTAGAGTAGAAGACCAAAGATCTTGGTGAAAAATAAAAGAGATGGAACAAAATCTTTGGAACAAAGAGATGGTAGCCATATATTGTTCAAGGAACTATTTGAGCTATGTCAAAGTAAAGTAATTAATGGCGCAGCTTGCTGTCTTATAATGCATTGTACTGATGAAGCATATGTTAGAAGGATAATGGATGATAATGTTAGGAAATTTCTATGATATTGCTTATGAATATTTGAAAACATGACGGAACTGCATCTCTGGGACTGTAGCTGCTGGGAAACCTCCCACAAATTCACCTGTACATTTTCTGAATGTTGCTAAGAGGAGGCACTGCAAGAGTCTTGATAGTGAGGCAAAAGAGATTTATTCTATATGTTTCTTTTTAGCTACAACTAGCCTACGGAAGAATCAAGATGCATATAACAATCCTGTGGCATATATCCACCATTAAAACAACTGCTAAATCACCATTGGCAATGATTAGAACTAAAGTCATTCTCAAACTAAGATTATGAATTAAGCTCTTTTTAGCTATAGAATAATGGGTGATGATGATGATGATGATGATGATGATGATGATGATGATGATGATATTTATACAAAGAAACATACTGGGATTCTTTTATCTTGAGAACTATTAATCTTAAAATTCGATCAATTTTAAATAAAAGGGCATTTTTAAGTTAATATATTTTTCATAACAGAGTGGCGTCTTTTCTTTAAAATGAGAATTATGATAATTTATAACAACAATTTATAAAGTAACAATTTATTTCTGGAAAACATCCAGATTCCATTACTAGACACCCTAAGGTACCAGAAAAAAGTGGTGTCGGAGGATCCTGGGGGGTTGCACGGTGGGTCCACCTAGCCCACGGACTAAATGTATAACCTGCGAGAGTATCAATTCGGTAATTGGATGATAATTACACCAAGCATTAACCTGTCATATGTCATACAAAGCTATACATCATATCATATTCAAAGCTATAAATCATAACCCTATACCCTATACATAGATATAAAACATGCCCTATACAAAGATATAAATTATACCATATACAAATATATAAATCATACTCTAAACAAAGATAAATCATACCCTATATACAGATATAAATCATACTCTATACAAAGATATAAATCATACTCTAAACAAAGATATAAATCATACTCTATACAAAGATATAAATTATACTCTATACAAATATATAAATCATACCCTATACAAAGATATACATCATACTGTATACAGAGATATAAATCATACCCTATACACAGATATAAATTATACTCTATACAAATATATACATCATACTGTATACTGAGATATAAATTATACTCTACACAGAGATGTAAATCAAACCCTATATACAGATATAAATCATACCCTATACATTGATATAAATCATACCCTATATACAGATATAAACCATACCCTATACAAAGATATAACACATACCCTATATAAAGATATAAATCATCCTTATATAAAGATATAAATCAAATCCTATACAAAGATATAAATCATACCCTATACAAAGATATAAATCGATATAAATCAAATCCTATACAAAGATATAAATCATACCCTATACAAAGATAAAAATCATACCCTATACAAAGATATAAATCGATATAAATCAAATCCTATACAAAGATATAAAACATACCCTATACAAAGATATAAATCATACCCTATACAAAAATATAAAACGTACCCTATACAAAGATACAAATCATACCCTATACAAAGATATAAATCATACCCTATACAAAGATAAAAATCATACCCTATACAAAGATATAAATTGATATAAATCAAATCCTATACAAAGATATAAAACATACCCTATACAAAGATATAAATCATACCCTATACAAAGATATAAATCATACCCTATACAAAGATATAAAACGTACCCAATACAAAGATATAAATCATACCCTATACAAAGATATAAAACGTACCCTATACAAAGATATAAATCATACCTATACAAAGATATAAATCATACCCTATACAAAGATATAAAACGTACCCTTTACAAAGATATAAATTATACTCTATACAAAGATATAAACCTTACCCTATACAAAGATATAAATCATACCCTATACAAAGATATAAATCATACCCTATACAAAGATATAAATTGATATAAATCAAATCCTATACAAAGATATAAATCATACTGTATACAAAGATATAAACCTTACCCTATACAAAGATATAAATTATACCCTATACAAAGATATAAATCATACCCTATACAAAGATATAAATTGATATAAATCAAATCCTATACAAAGATATAAATCATACTCTATACAAAGATATAAACCTTACCCTATACAAAGATATAAATCATACCCTATACAAAGATATATATCATACCCTATACAAAAATATAAATCATACCCTATACAAAGATATAAATCATACCCTATATACAGATATAAACCATACCCTATACAAAGATATAACACATACCCTATAAAAAGATATAAATCATACCTTATATAAAGATATAAATCATACCCTATACAAAGATATAAATCAATATAAATCATACCCTATACAAAGATATAAATCGATATAAATCAAATCCTATACAAATATATAAAACATACCCTATACAAAGATATAAATCATACCCTATACATAGATATAAAACGTACCCTATACAAAGATATAAATCATACCCTATACAAAGATATAAAACATGCCCTATACAAAGATATAAATCATACCCTATACAAAGATATAAATCATACCCTATACAACGATATAAAAAATACCCTATACAAAGATATAAATCAAATCCTATATAAAGATATAAAACCATACCCTATACAAAGATATAAATCGATATAAATCAAATCCTATACAAAGATATAAATCATACCCTATACAAAAGATATAAATCATAACCTATACAGATATAAAACGTACCCTATACAAAGATATAAATCATACCCTATACAAAGATATAAATCATACCCTATACAAAGATATAAATCGATATAAATCAAATCCTTTACAAAGATATAAAACGTACACTATACAAAGATATAAATCATACCCTATACAAAGAATAATCATACCCTATACAAAAATATAAATCGATATAAATCATACCCTATACAAAGATAAAAATCATACCCTATACAAAGATATAAACATACTCTATACAAAGATATAAATCATACCATATACAAAGATATAAATCATACCCTATACAAAGATATAACATATATATACAAACATATAAACCTTACCCTATACAAACATATAAATCATACCCTATACAAAGATATATATCATACCCTTTACAAAGAGATAAATCATACCCTATACAAAGATATAAAACGTACCCTATACAAAGATATAAACCTTACCCTATACAAAGATATAAATCATACCCTATACAAAGATATAAATTATACCCTATACAAAGATATAAACCTTACCCTATACAAAGATATAAATCATACCCTATACAAAGATATAATCATACCCTATACAAAGATATAAATTATACCCTATACAAAGATATAAATCATACCCTATACAAAGATATAAATCATACCCTATACAAAGATATAAATCATACCCTATACAAAGATATAACACATACCCTATACAAAGATATAAATTATACCCTATACAAAGATATAACACATACCCTATACAAAGATATAAATCATACCCTATACAAAGATATAAATCATACCCTATACAAAGATATAAATTATACCCTATACAAAGATATAAATCATACCCTATACAAAGATATAAAACGTACCCTATACAAAGATATAAATCATACCCTATACAAAAATATAAATCATACCCTATACAAAGATATAAATCATACCCTTTACAAAAATATAAATTATACCCTATATACAGATATAAAACATACCCTATACAAAGATATAAATCATACCCTATACAAAGATATAAATCATACCCTATACAAAGATATAAATTATACCCTATACAAAGATATAACACATACCCTATACAAAGATATAAATCATACCCTATACAAAGATATAAATCATACCCTATACAAAGATATAAATTATACCCTATACAAAGATATAAATCATACCCTATACAAAGATATAAAACGTACCCTATACAAAGATATAAATCATACCCTATACAAAAATATAAATCATACCCTATACAAAGATATAAATCATACCCTATACAAAAATATAAATCATACCCTTTACAAAAATATAAATCATACCCTGTATAAAGATATCAATCATACCCTATACAAAGATATAAAGCGTACCTTATACAAAGATATAAATTATACCCTATATACAGATATAAAACATACCCTATACAAAGATATAAATCATACCCTATACAAAGATATAAAGCGTACCCTTTACAAAGATATAAATCATACCTTTTACAAAGATATAAATTATACCCTATACAAAGATATAAATCATACCTTATACAAAGATATAAATTATACCCTATATAAAGATATAAATCATACCCTATACAAAGATATAAATCATACCCTATACAAAGATATAAATCATACCCTATACAAAGATATAAATCATACCCTTTACAAAAATATAAATTATACCCTATATACAGATATAAAACATACCCTATACAAAGATATAAATCATACCCTATACAAAGATATAAATCATACCCTATACAAAGATAAAATCATACCCTTTACAAAAATATAAATCATACCCTGTATAAAGATATCAATCATACCCTATACAAAGATATAAAGCGTACCTTATACAAAGATATAAATTATACCCTATATACAGATATAAAACATACCCTATAAAAGATATAAATCATACCTTATATAAAGATATAAATCATACCCTATACAAAGATATAAATCAATATAAATCATACCCTATACAAAGATATAAATCGATATAAATCAAATCCTATACAAATATATAAAACATACCCTATACAAAGATATAAATCATACCCTATACATAGATATAAAACGTACCCTATACAAAGATATAAATCATACCCTATACAAAGATATAAAACATGCCCTATACAAAGATATAAATCATACCCTATACAAAGATATAAATCATACCCTATACAACGATATAAAAATACCCTATACAAAGATATAAATCAAATCCTATATAAAGATATAAAACCATACCCTATACAAAGATATAAAGCGTACCTTATACAAAGATATAAATTATACCCTATATACAGATATAAACATACCCTATACAAAGATATAAATCATACCCTATACAAAGATATAAAGCGTACCCTTACAAAGATATAAATCATACCTTTACAAAGATATAAATATACCCTATACAAAGATATAAATCATACCTTATACAAAGATATAAATTATACCCTATATAAAGATATAAATCATACCCTATACAAAGATATAAATCAGCTATAGGTCGTATTTATTCAAAAACATGCGTAGATGATGATAATTAAAAAGTAATGACACGCACATATTAATGAGAACCAGTCGGATAATGCAAGATTTTCTAATCAATCTTTATAATTAAACTTAGATTTCTGCAGGGTATATGTATATGAATGAAAATAGTATCTTCATTAGTCACGTCTCTGACAGCCAGTTTACATATATAATATGTAACTAGCTTAATACATAGCTGGATAAATATTTCTGTAAATTTATGATATACGTTATGTTACAACGAGGATTCATGAGGCGTAACTAAACAAACAAAAGGCCCATTGGCCTGATACGCTCACCTGATAACTAATGGCTAGCTGATAAATTTAAAGAAAACATAAATACTGAAACCTCAATGACTTTTTTCTTTACATCATAATGACCGTTGTATAAATACCTACAACATTCTAATATACATGCCTATACAAAAAGTTACAGTTTTCAAGATAATGAACCATTTCAGTATTGTTTCACATCTGTGACCTTGACCTTTGAACCCATGGCCTTTTCTATACATCAAAATGATTGTTGTATAAATACCTACAACATTTTGATATGCATGCCTATACAAAAGTTTATAGTTTTCAAGATAATTAACCATTTCAGTATTGTTTTACAGCTGTGACCTTGACCTTGGAACCCATGACCTTTTTCTATAAATCAAAATGATCATTGTACCAATACCTACAACATTCTAATATTCATGCCTATACAAAAAGTTTATAGTTTTCGAGATAATTAACCATTTTGGTATTGTTTCGCTTCTGTGACCTTGACCTTTGAACCATGACCTTTTTCTATACATCAAAATGATCGTTGTATCAATACCTACAACATTCTGATATACATGCCTATACAAAAAGTTTATAGTTTTCGAGATAATTAAACATTTTCGTATTGTTTCGCATCTGTGACCTTTACCTTTGAACCCATGATCTTTCCCTATACATCAAAATGATCGTTGTATCAATACCTACAACATTCTAATATTCATGCCTATACAAAAAGTTTATAGTTTTCGAGATAGTTAACCATTTTGGTATTGTTTCGCATCTGTGACCTTGACCTTTGAACCCATGACCTTTTTCTATACATCAAAATGATCGTTGTATCAATGCCTACAACATTCTAATATACATGCCAATACAAAAAGTTTATGGTTTTCCAAATAATAATTATTATCAGGGGTAAAAAAATTAGGTCACGACCTTCACAATTGACCTTGACCTCATTTTGAAGATACTTACAAGAAGATGTCAAAACTGAAAACCCCATGTCATTATCTGGTCAAACAGTCTAGTTATAACAATTTGAAGCTTTTCAAAATTAAAAGCAAAAACGCGTAACCTGTTTTTTGTCCGAATTTCACAAAATGAACAAACTATAGGCTTAAGACCCTAGAGAAGCCAAATATCACATCAGATTTTTTCTCCAATCAATACTTTCGGAGAAGAAGATTTTTTAAGATTTTTGCACCCCTAGGTCACCTTGACCTAGTAATGGTAGCTATGGCAACGCCACGAACAAATCGGAATTGCACCGGCCCATATATACTTCTCACCAAGTTTCATTGAAATCTGTCTTGTAGTTTCAGAGGAGATGTCGAAAATAGGTGTTAACGACGCACGCACGCACGCACACACGCACACACGCACGCACATACACACGCTGCGCTATGCCATACGCTCACATGACCTTTCGGTCAGGTAAGCTAATAAAACAGATTCACTTACAAATAAAGTCAAAAGAAAACTTGTCACCGTAGGCTAGACAAGATAAGCAAGTACAAAGATATATGAGGATTACCGATTTTCAAATTAAAACTGTGACTGTGGATGGAGTAAATGTCCAGTGGTGCGGTTAAAGAGTCCTTAACTATCCCACTTTGTTCTGCAGCAAGTGATCCATAAAACTTATTTCTATAATTATCTGAAAATATTAAACAAACAATGTAAGCTTTATAAACACATTTTATAAGTTAAATTTATTCAATAATTCCGAAATAATAAAATGTTAAACTAGTTTTCAACGCGTCTGAAAGCTTTTGCAGCATGCCTACAGTGCTCTGTTAGTAATCATAGTCATAGTGTTCTGTTCGTAATCGACCATGTTCCATTTTACCCAGTTATTATTTAGTGTTTTTGAAAAGCGGATTATCATGTTTACCGGCACTAGTTTCAAGCTTGCACTTCAGAGACTTCCGGGGAATGTGAAGTAGATATATGGCAGCATAGATAAGGACAGTTGATAAAAAAAAAATTGAAGTCATCACGCCTGTCATTTGGCTTCAAAGGTAGCCTTTCTTTGGTGTCATAATGGGCGTCCAAATACATTTATGAAAGAGAACTTGATGAAGCCATTTATTTCAAGCTCACTAGGATAGATGACATTGATATATTCGTAAAAGTTTGGATTATTCAGAGAGAAAAAAGTGACCCTGTCATCTATACAGTATATCTTTTTTGTACATTATTTTACTGATTCTATATTACAAAACTCACTAAAAAACTCCAACTTTTTGTTGATGGTATTTTCATTAAATTTTTGTTTCCAGTTTGAGAACTAAGTGCATCTTGTTATAAATCGTAAAGTTATTTTTAATTAAAAGTTTATAGTTATTTTTATACTAATTGTTCTGTTATATTGTAAACTACATGTAATGTTTAAATTATTATTTTTTATCTTTCCAGGACAAAATGTATATACATATAGTTTACCAAATTATACATTCATCAGCCAACAAACCGGCGCTGTACATTTTGGACTTTCGGATAATCTCTCTTTTCTCGACAATGTAATAAAATATTCCACTGAGGTTCACGTATTTTCTACGGCAGCAGATTTAGTTGAAATAAAAAATGGTGCCATGACACACATTTCTTTTACAGACAGTGGTAATCGTAATCCATACAGAACCAACAACTTAGCTTTACAGCCGTCAACTATTACTGCCATCTGCCATGCATCAAATACAGTTGTACTATTCTTTGAATCAAACATGGTAAAGCAATTACAGTTTGGAGCTGGTATTAATGGGAAGGGTCTTTGGACTGACCTTGGATCTGTTTCGTGTTAACAATACATTTGTTTTGAAAATTGTTAATCATTCAAAAAGAAGATTTCTGTAGGTCTATTGATACTGCGATTACTTTATTTGTATTGAAGTGATCTTGGATTTTGGATCGACTCCAGTGTAACTTTCAAATAGTGGGACATATGTGTCTTGGAAGCGTTATTAAAGCCACACCACATGAGGGTAGACGTTCGATCAACCAATATAAAATTCAGTTCATTCACAGTATAGAGGGATTTTAGTAACTCTACTGCCTTTAATTTTCTATTAAAATTCTAAAAATGCTATAAAACAAATATTTTTAAAATAGTTATTTTTACGCTATTTTATCTATTTAAATATTTTTTCTAGCTGCATATTCTAACTTGTTTCACTAAACACAATACAAAATGGCCATATGATACAATTACAATTCCTGTACGGTTATCGCACGTTATCTTCACATAAAACAGTAAGTACGGTTTGACTTTGAGTTCTGCCGAGGCCGCGGTGGCCTAATGGATAAGACGTCAGTCTTCAAATCCAGGTCTCTCACCGCTGTGAGTTCGAGTCCCGCTCAGACCACATGTGGGAAAGTGAATTTTCCTTGACGTTGGCCTTTACTGATTCACATTTAATCAGTATTAACCAGTATAATGGACTGGGGGGAGTGGTACGCTTGTCTGCGGCATACTGACTCTGTGAGCTAGCACGGTAAAGTCGCCCTGAGTGCGCGCTTGTACAAGGCAGACCATACAACACACTCGCACTTCACATGCATACACGGAATTGTTCATAGTTTCATAAAAAAAACAACAGTTCTCGTCGCGAATAGCTGAAAAAATTGCTGATGCGGCGTTAAGCAACATTTAACCAACCAACTAACTTTGTAATTTTTGTTTGTTTTAAACGGCATTTGTGCTTTCTCCAGAAAGTATGTGCACAAATTCTTCGCTTTTGAAAGTAACCATTCATTGTAAAACATTCCGTTTTATGTTTAAAACACGGTTGCTGGCTATATGTTGCTTTTATAAGCTATAATTTCTGATATATATGTATACAGATACAGAGAGTATATGCGAGTCCTTTATTGTTTTAAGCCACATCAACAATCGACTTTGAACTGTATACGATATTCCGGTTTTTTGGTTTTTTGGGGTTTTTTTTCGCTCTATTTAAGAGTTCGTCAAACAAAATTTCTGCATGGTTATTTAGACAAGAAACAAATTCAGAATATGTTTCTTTAAGTGGAAATTTAGTAAAAGTTGGTAACATTCTTTTCTTTTCTGACATAATTCGAGGGTGTTGGATTCAAAAATAGCGGATACCAAGCTCAATTTTTAGTTTTTGAACCAATAATTCCAAAAACAAATAGGCGACTAAAATTAATGGTTTACCAACACAAAAAGGTTACTTGCGTTGGTAAAGAGGTATATAGGGTTTCATAGGCGCCTTTTATTTTTTTGCATTGTCTCTTGCTCAAACGAATGAATGACGTAACGATTTATTTTTAAACACCTGAGGATTTCGCATTCTATAATTAGACCAGGCCGATGAACAACAAGCGCTTCATATTTTCATTGAATAGCAAAGGATATTGAACAAAGCTTAACATCCTGCATTCGCATTTAGAAACTCCCATTTGAGGGGGGAAACCTTGACCATAAACTTAATTAATATCATCAAGACTGGGGAGAAAACATATAAGTGAATTAGGTAGATGATGTAAATTTTAACTAGAAAAATCAATGGAACTTTATGGAAAATATATAGGAAAAAATTGTAGATATAGCTCAGCCCAAACAGTAGGAACGCTAACCCGGCTTTTTCCAAGAATTTCTATCCTTTATCGTTTTGAAAATTGGGATTACTTGTTAACAAGTGGCAAATCAGAATTTCAATTTTAATCAAATTGGTTAAATTAGGGACAGTATAAATTTTGGAATATACTAGGCCTATCTTCACTTTCAATTGCTGGTTATCCAGCATTTATATTTTAAGAAAAAACCTAATGGTTATATTAAAGTTATTGTTTAATACGATTATTGTATTTACCTGTAGAAAATTTAAGATAGGTTGGTGTTAAATTGGAGTGTTGAAAAAGTATAGGCCTGTGACAGTGGTCAAGCCAAAGTTTATACCATGTGCTTGCTAGGGTAGTGTATGTACAGGGTATGTTTTCAAAGTAAAATGCACTCTCTGTCTTTATAAGCTTAATATGGAAAAATAATTCACTTGAATCCGACTTTTAACTTTACTGATTTAGTGGCCTGATGATTAATATCTGGCAGCTTGTAATATCAGAAGGCAAAGGTTGCCACAGTAGAGAAGTGACAGGCCTTAAAGCCTCTGGGCCCCAAATCACATTCCTTAAATAAACGGGTTTATCTGTTGCTATTAATAGTCTGGTAGGGAATTTTGAAAAACCGCTTATTTTTCAAATAATACGTATTCAAAGGTGGCAAGTTGTCATAACCTACTTTGAACTTTACTTTGGTAGAATCGGCTTGTTGCCAGAGCAATGGGTGCAAAGTTCAATTGAAGTTGTCACGGCCATATTGACCTATACACAAATCCAAGGTGGCTTACAGAAGTTTTTCTTTATACATTTTGTTTTTTAAATATGTTAATTTATCTACAAAATGATAAAAAGTCATATTTAACTTATTCAGTCACTTATTTTCAAAGTTTTCCATGAAAAATAATATTAGAGGCTTGTACAAAATTGACCTCTACAAATATGATTAACTGTGACAAATAAATACTAGTATAAATCAATTGTTTATGTGAAAATATTTAACATAACTGTAAACTCCTGATAGAATAATTTAACTGAATATATTACCTATCCACTTAAAAAAAGAAATCAAAGTACTGGTGGTACTAAAAGATTTGGTTAGCTATAATGACTGAGATACTAGTGTTCTAATATCAGTGAACTGTTGAAACACGAACTATTCCCGCTCTCTCTATCTGATACATCAGAACCTTTGTTATCTGCAGACGACACGTCAGATTTTCAAACACTATACGATGTACATGTAGGGCATACCATTTAAAGTGTTTGGCTGTATGCACATGCAATGGGACTGCTGTATGTTTGAATCCATTGAATAATAATGACACGGATAGCGATGTTGATTAATGAAAACGTATCACTTGATGTGAGTGATATATTCCAAAGATTCTTATAACTTTCGGGATAGTTTGTGCAGTACTTTGATTTCAAACTTTTAATAAATTTCAAATAATCAGTTGGATTTAAACAATATCTTTGTTTTCTTTTTACAAAAGAAATATATTCTAGCATTTTGATTCATGCTTTGGTTTTGAATGTATATTCTGCCTTAAAGCTTGTGTCGAAATTTTGAAAAATAACATTAAAATATGTAAATTAATAATAATAATTTTAGCTGAAAGCAGTCTAAATTAGTTTCTTAGTTAATGTTAAAATACACAAATATGGTATGATTGCATGAGAACAGATTTATTTGATTTATTTAAATCTCAGAAAGTATATATTTGGACAACTATAAACCAATAAAACCAATAAAACCAATAAAAATTAATTTTTAGATAAAACACTTATTGACCTTTGACCTTTTATCTTCTAAACCAAGGGTCAATCAGCCTGGCAACAGGTTGATTCTTGACCCCTAACCTATGTTTATATGTGACAGCTATGTTGCCAGCTATGAACACTCATGTCCCCCTATTGTAATTTTTTTTTCACCAGACTATAATGCCACAATTTAACAATCACTTATAATACACCGTACATGGTCAATCAACATAAATTTTGTGCACTTTTAATTTGTGAAATGAACGATTGAAGCGGCATATTGTCGAGTTTAACATGGAGACTGTAGGCCTTAAAATCCTACAAATTCTATGAGATGTCTGACGAAATAGATGATAATTTAAACCTAAACTTACTTTATTTCAATCGTACGTACCATTCTGCGTATGTCCAAACTAAATATAGAACACAGCTTACAAAATAGACGGAAAATGGACCAGGCCCATACCTAAGAATCCGGACTCACGGCGATTTTTTCGCCTCTGAAACTTGGGCACTTTTTGTGTAAAGAAAATTATTTGCTGAATTATAAATCAAATTGTGTATTGCGAAAAAAATCTTTCTTTTTGGTATAAAAAAAATAGTTCTTGTGCACGGGCGTTGTGGTAAATGGGAAGGAATCTTGTGAACAACAAATGTTTTTAATTTTAGTCAGGCGCGTAGCTAGGTGAAAATTATTTAGGATTCAAATGAATAAGACCAATACTAAAATTTCGCACCAAAGGTAGGCTAGGGTGGGTGGCAGTGTTGGGTTAGGTTCGGAGAGCAATTTACCCTTGAACAATTAAAATATTGTAGTCCAACATGGCACAATGATCAGTGACTTGTTTTATCTCTGAATTAAGATATTTAAATGTAACCGGGATTGTAAAAAGCAATTGCAGACGAGTTTCATATATTCTGATTTCTTTATGTTACAGCCGAAATCCGATGATATATTGAAAACAAAATTCCAACGCGTGCCAAATTCAAAATGAAGGGCAAAATACCATGAGCAGAAATGTCATTTCTTTTATTTACAATTCTGTTTTTTAATAAATATTCTGATTTGTTTTAATCCTTGGCGCTATTTCTTCCATACCTGCTCATGTGAGATAGGATTTTAAGCCATGCGAGATCGGCGTTTTTCACATGACCCTGTGACCCCCTGTGTAGGACATGACGGACGTAATATTGCGGGAAAATTGATACGCATCAAGTGTCATGACCCTCATTGTCTTTCATAGGAATTGCAATACAACTGCTTCTGCATGTTTCATCGAAGAGAGATATAGTCATATTGTAAAATTTAAGACGAAAAAAGATACTGAATTATGCCTTACATGACTGGTAAGAAAAGTATGAATAAATGTGAACAAAGCTACTCATTCGGCTGGAATATTACGAAAATGTCATATGAAAAAATTATATATTTATGGGGACAACGAAAAAAGCGACCCAAAAATGCCCCCACTTTATAGCGGAGCCACCCCTGCCCAAACGTGTCAAATGAAATAACAAGGAACTAAAATTAATTAAGTAAATAAAACGGCAAACAATGTATAGAATCAATTAACGGACATTCTTGCCATCTATAAAATAATTACCTTAACATTAAAACACAGCACAGCACACAACAGACATCACGAGAGCCACACCACGAGAGAGAACACATGTGGTTATAGGGGCATAACTACGTGGTGAAACAGTCACGAAAGCGCTTGCATACTATAACGTATAAAATTAATTAAACTAAAGCGTCTATCTGACCAAAAAATAACGCGTACGTACTCTATTCCAGACTGATCGTGTTATCACTGTGTGGGAACGGAAGTTGAGTCAAACTGTACAGTTTTCGGTACAGTGATGACGGCAGTAGCGGATCATTAGTGCAATATTCACTGCCCCCCCCGAAAAAATCATCGCAGCCGATTGTAATTTTTTGGTACTAGCAATTGACATTTCCCCACTGTTTCAAATTATGATTAGATGATAAAAATCGTCCGACTATAAGTATGGGTAATCCACCCGTTTTGTATCCCATGTATTTACGTCAGTAACGAATCAATTTGTGAGTAGCGGATCACGCCACCTAGTGTCAAGAAAACGATAGGGAATCAACTCAAAACATGATTAGTTTGAGTTTTCATCATTCAATTGCAAAAAATACAAATTATGAAACAATATAAAAAAATTTTAACCGTAATATATCAACAAATAACATGATTTAAATAAATAAAAAAAAACCAAATCATCAACAGGTTTCTGATATAAATGTAATAATAAATTAAGTCAATTAACATTGTCTTGAATACTGAAATATAAAAGCAAAGATTGGTGAAGAAAATAAAATAACATTGTGCCTTATGTTTTATGACATACTGTTGTCCATGAAGATTTTATTTTAACAAGAACAGTGTATACAAACAACGATACATATTGGGAGTGTACAATGTGCATCATATGTCCAAAATTGTTACCAGACAAAAATATAGAATGGAATAAAACTTTCATGGTCTTAATCATAAAAGTATAAAGAATATATAGGGTTGGATATTAATTAATGTATTAATTCAATATATACGAATCTTATATTGATTATCCTTCAAGCATGATAATTATGGTTTCTTTAAAACGCCCATTGATCTGGTATTATCATGATAAATAAGATAGCGGCATAGCATGACAATGGACCCATCTTTCTCATGGGGTCAAGGAGGGAAGCTAGGCACTGGTTCTCCAATGGTCTCTGCATTGTTTATTTACAATTTACTACAACATATACATCAGGCGCAAAATTTATTTTTTTCTTAAGAAATATTACGAATCCCCATTTTCATTAGCCTTTAGAGAGGCCCCCTGTTTACAGTTCTCAGCTGATTCGTTATTGCCGTACTTGCACCCTTCGGAAAACGGGTTTATTTTTTATTGTCAAGAACTGTAAACTCAATAAAAGTTTATGTCTTGAAAGAAGATATATTAACGGTTGTAAATAGCTATTGCAATCATTTCAAATTACCTTTGAAAGTATTGAACACGTCGTCCGAATCGAAAGTAAGTGTTTGGAAAACACATCCGTGTCGTTGAGACGCTTATGACATTCGCATGAAAAAGCCAAGAATTAAAATAATAGGACGTTTATTAACATAAATTATATGTAGAATGAAGTAAATTTATCAGTATTACAGAAATATATCCGAATTTTATTGGTTTCTCGTAATGATAGGGAAAAAATCAACTTTATTTTAAAAAATGATCCGCTACTGACTAAGATCCGCTACTGCCGTAAGCACTGTAGCTCTGTTCATTGAAGCGAGAGACAAAATAAAAACAATGTCTGAAACGGTTGGTGGATACTTTTTAACTTGTATTAAGCATATAATGCAAGATCTGGATAGAAATTTAAATGGAGAAATTTGACGATGAAAATTATTTACCATTTTAGGAATTCGTTGTCACATATCTTTATACACTCGACAATAATAACATTTGAACACGAGACAGTGATATAAAATAAAATCGACTTTCAGCTTTCAGGGGCGTAGCTGGGGTGTTTATGATGTGGACGCCTAAAGAGGGCAGGGGGTTTGGGAGCCACCCTGATGCGAATTTTCGGCCCTCCAGGGCGCTATTTATCAGAATTTTTCTTATAATTTTATGCTATGCTGTGGTAATTTTTGTCGTTCTTTTGAGGACTGGTTCATTCTTAAACCTGAAGACGAGGTACAAGGGGATCTGATTTTGTATGGCATGAGCACTACGAAAACAGCACACTCAATAATTAAGAAAGTCAAGTTAAAATGGGAGTTCAATTAATATAGTGGTGAGGTTAAACGGAGGAGAGAAAATATATATGTAAATATATTGCGTTAATACATAATGAAACGTGACGAATGGCTAGTAGAAGTTCTTTAATGTAATCAAATCAGATAGTTTCAATTGTTTTGCCAAGCCGGCAAACTCGAGACAACACCGGAACCGCACCTCGAAGTCAGGTATATAACATTTCCGGTGAAGACCAACGGTTTGGTATAAGAAATTATATTCTCTCTCTCTCGTTTTTTTTTTTTTTTTTTTTTTTTTTTGCGAAAACGATGTGGACGTTTTTGCTACGCCCCTGCATGTAACTATGAAAAATCTCACAACACTTCATAACAACCATAATTTTACATATTTTTACTTACGTTTGACTCCACTGTTTTCATTCCTCGCTTCGATTAACAGAGCTACCGACAACTGTACAGTTTGACTCAATTTCCGTTCCCACACTGTGGTTATTATCCCCCCGCTACCAGTGGTGAGGGGGGATATAGTAATACCGCTGTCTCTCTCTCTCTCTCTCTCTCTCTCTCTCTCTCTCTCTCTCTCTCTCTCTGTGTGTGTGTGTGTGTGTGTGTGTGTGTGTGTGTGTGCCAATTGGTTTCCGTGCATTTAAAAGAGAACCATACATCCGATTGAGCTGAAACTTGGTCAGTTGATTTGTTATGATGATGAGTGGTGTGGGATTGTTCGACAGCATAATCGTGCATCCAAGATGGCCGCCGTTACTAAAAATAGACTTTTTCACCCAATTCATGGTTTCCGTGCATTTGAAAGAAAACCGTACATTCGATTGAGCTGAAACTTGGTCAGTTGATTTCTTATGGTGGTGAGTGATGTGGGATTGCTTGACAGCGTAATCGTGCATCCAAGATGACCGTCGTTACTAAAAATAGACTTTTTCCACCCAATTCATGGTTTCCGTGCATTTTCAAGAAAACCGTACATTCGATTGAGCTGAAACTTGGTCAGTTGATTTGTTATGATAGTGAGTGGTGTGAGATTGCTCGATAGTGTAATCCTGCATTCAAGATGGCCGCCGTTACTAAAATAGACTTTTTCACCTGATTCATGGTTTCCGTGCATTTTCAAGAAAATCGTACATCCGATTAAGCTGAAACTTGGTCAGTTGATTTATTGTGGTGGTGAGTGGTTTGGAATCGCTTGACAACCTTATTGCATATCCAAGATGGCCGCTGTTACTATAAATAGTAAAAACCTATAAATGCACATTATAGCCTTATTCATGTACCGATTTTGTTGATTTTGTGTGTGTTCATGAATTATTTGGTTTCCATGCATTTAAAAGAAAACCAGTCATCCAATTGAGCTGAAACTTGGTCAGTTGATTTATTGTGGTGGTGAGTGGTATGGGATAGCTAAACAGCCTTATAGCATATCCAAGATGCCCGCCATTACTACAAACAGCAAAAACCTATAATTGCACATTACAGCCTTATGTATGTACCAATTTTGTTAAAATTTTAAACATAGAAAACAGAACTCAGGTTATTAAAATATATAACAAGTGTTTCTGTAATGTTTTTAGTTTACCTATTATAGTGTATCTATACTTTAGTATCAGTTTGTATTGAATTCACTGATGTTCACCACTGCGGGGTGATAGTGTTCTCTGAACACCTTGTTTCTGACTAAAAGGGAAAAGTATGAATATGCAAATTTCTTTTTGAAATAGAAGTAAGTTAATTTGCATAAGAACAACTAACAGACAAGAATGAATTTACAATAAATGGTAGTAAAGGAAAGGTAAAAAGGGGCTCGCGAGTTCAGCCATTACCCAAGATAGAAGAAAAGATAGAAAATGTACCGGTACATAAGAGTGAGGTATTGACATGACCCACGTTACACGTTACCAAATATATAATACAATAAAAAACAAACACACTAATCCATGTCCGAATCACAATCCAGAAGCAAAGTAAAAACTGTGAAACTGACAAAGTAGGTTAAACATGCGAACCAGGGAAGGGTAAGCGTCTCCTGTTTAGTTAGCTACAATGTACTTAGCCACGGATGTAATCAAAATTGAGTGAAAGGAATATGGAACTATGGGACGTGAAATATATCAAGGGCAATCCTGGTCAAAGAGACTTCAAACTTATCAACAATAATGTGATGACGGCCATAAAAACATGTTGAGGTCCATGATAAGCCCATGCTTGCAATATCCCTGGCTCAACAATTAATTTGTAAGCAGCTTGTTTGTTGTATAAAGTTCCCATAGTGAGAACAAGCTCTATTATCGTATTTATTGGGAAACAAATGCACCATAAGCAGGAAAAGCAGGTACATTGCTGCATAGAAAAGGAAAGTTGACAATAGAAAAATTAAAGTCATCAGGTTTGCCGTAAGTTTCAAATGTAGCCTTTCGTGTGTGTGTGTGTGTGTGTGTGTGTGTGTGTGTGTGTGTGTGTGTGTGTGTGTGATAATTGAGGTATAAGTCTAAATATGAAGCATAGCTTGGGGAATCAGTCATATCTTTCATTCTTCCGAACTGTATGGCAGTCCGGGTCAGAAATGTTAATTTAGAACAACACACTTTGGTAAAAAAGGGTTCGCATCTAATTTATTATTTTTTATACCTTTTTTTCTGCTTATAGTGTATTTGTTTCACAGTTAATATGTTATGGCAGGGCATGTCCCGACTACGAAAATTTTATACAACGTACATAAATCATACATACATTGTTAATATACTACAACCAAACCTAGGCTCGTTGGAAAAATTATGCTACCAAACAAAACAAATTTGTTGTCAGTCAAAAACTTTTAATATTTTGTTGATGGTACCTTTAGTTTATTGTTTTAGATCAATTTAATATACTAGTAATCTAATATGAGAGAATTGGAAAAGACTACTTTTGCAGGTTACTGGAAGCTGAAACTAAATAACATGCAAGTAGTCAGCAAAAACTAAAAATAACACTAATATAAAAAAATCACGAAATAATATGATAAACATTGATTATAAAATTCATTTAACGACAATCCGGAGACTTTAAGTTATCATACTTCTAAGTTGTGTTGATACTAAAATAAATATTAACGGCAATGTTGATTACAAACTGCAGGTTTACAGCTTACAACAATTAAGTTACAGTGTGCCTATCATTGATTGATTGATTTCAACATAATATAACTTAGTGTTTGGTTTCGCTTGATATCTTGCACATTGTTGTCAAGCATGTTTTACTTCTGAGTTTCAGAACAAAAAATACATAAAACCTCAACCATTCAGAACATAAATAGTCTGCAAATTCAAAATACAAAATATGTAAATTTCAATATCAATCATAATTAAAATCTACCTCACATGTCTGTATAGAATTTTATATGGATTATCTTTGAAAACATAATTACTTTAAAACATAACATTAGAACAATTAAAATGGTCGTTTCCACTCAGTTCCATTTGTAAGGTATATTTTGTTATTCACTTTTATCGTAGTCTGAACTTAAATCCCATTATAACAAATCTTATTGGCCTCCTGGGTTTTTCAATTTTGGTCTGATAACCGATCTGCATGCTATAATTTATCTCATTCAATATGCGATTTATTCTTTTCATTACATGTATTCGAACGTTCGCATGAAATCAAAAATGTGTACTGTGATGCAATTATCACCGTTAAAAAATCAGAAATATATTGAATAGTTATGTTTGGTACCGTAAACAAATCTGTAACATTTTGTTTTGATAAGAATCTAAGAACCTAGATTGAAAGTATTTGAATCAAGTCTCGTTTGGACAGATACCATCACTTAATTTATAACTTATACAGGCCAAATTACAGTAGTAATCAAAAACAAACATACTAATCCATGTCCGAATCACAATCCAGAAGCAAAGTAAAAACTTTGGAACAAGTAAGGTTAGACACGTGAACTTCCACCAGGGAAGTGAGGCTGGGTGCTCCGGAAGGGTAAGCACTTCCGGTTTAGCTAAGTTTTTACGATTTATTCTAAATACCAGTACATGTACACAGTCTATGATCCGGAATAAATTAATTTTTGTAGAATCATTTTGACTGACTGAAAATGTATTTTTATAATAATGATAATAATAATAACGATTACAAGACACGACTAAATCAATAACACAATCCCAGAGGTGGCTTGTGATTTGCAACATGAATATAACCGTCTTCAATCATTCAAATAATTCCCCTAATAACTAGCCTAATCAAATGATGCTTACCCTTCCGGAACACCCGGCCTCATTTCTCTGGTGGAAGTTCACGTGTTTAACCTAATTTGCCAGTGTTTTTCGTTGCTTTTAGATTGTACATGGATAGGTATGTTTGTTTTGATAGATTTATATCTTTGTTATCAAGCTTTTTTCTAAACATGATAATTATGAAAAACGTAATTATTGTTTTGTTTCTTTTGTTCATGCAAAGGTTGTTAGTTTATAAAAGTGCTCAATTTGTTTCAAATGATCACTAGTTGTAAACACGTGGTTTGATTGACGATCCTCAAAGAGTAATGTTGCCACACCACTTGATATTATTTAATCCAGTGTCTAAAGTAGAGAGTTATTACCATTGATTCCTATATGCATTTGTCTTTTTCATGTTTGTCTTTTTCTTTCATCAACTTTTTATATTTTACCTCAATAGGAAACAATTACGTGAATCTACTTCCTTTTTCTTTGTAAATATTCTTACATTATACACATGTACTCGGGTGCCGGGAATATTTCAAGGATAAGAAATAGTATTGCCTAATACCCCGTTAGCTATGGTAACTACACTTAACAGATTAACATCTTTTACCTTATCTCTCTTAATGATGTATTGCATTTTATTATGGGAGACCTTAACGACACGACACGCGTGAGAATAGTGTATTGATTATTTATAAAGTGTAATAGTATTACTTTACACCACGTTTTAATAACATTTTTCTTACATGAATTGAACATCAATTAAAATCCACTGAAGGAGATAAAAATTAGGAAGTGATTTCCTTTAACAACTAAAACACATCATAGTTATTGTTCTCACATAATTGATTGGAATATTTTCTTACAAAGCTTCTGATTTGGAAGACGGTTTAATCGCGATATTTCATTTTTATATATACATGTGTATGTTATAATTTATTTCATTTTATTTCCAGCTGTTTTACAAATGTATGGCGACTGCGGTGGTAACAAATATTAATTTTCATCTTTAGGTCTATTTCTGCAGTGTATTTCGAATTGTAACTGCCAATTCTGATTTATTCCTTGTATGAGAATTATATATAGATAAATGTTATATAAATTTATGAAGTGGCAAACTGGTAACTTGATGAAGTGCAACCAACCGTATCGAACACTTTACTTAGATCTTAAAATTTCATGTTTTAATTACCGTATTCAATTATGTAATGTCGTCAGGAAAGACATCAATTGCGGAGTTAGATAAACATTACACAGTATAACAAGTTGTTAACTAATTGTGTCACTGTATTACAGTTTATATCGATGTAACGTATTGGATAACGATGTGATTCGCTTATCAAAGAGAAATTGTGATTAACTTTGAAAAAACGACAGTAAATAAAAGTAGCAATCAACATTTCATATTGAATAGTGGGAACATGTATTCCCTGCATCGAGTTTCTGAATGTGCCTTTTTGTTTTTGATCCATTTGTGTTATTTTATTTTAATGTTACAACTTGTGTTGTCAGAAAATTATATTGACAAACAATCGTTTAAGTTGGTTTGTGGTATGCAAAGAAATCGTTTTACAAAATATATAAACGTAAGAAGCCGTGTTATATGTACAGGGATATGTGCCCGTCTAGACCAATGTGTGGGGATAAAATTTGACAACGGAAACAACTGTATTATTTATAAAGATTTTCAAGATTGTGATAAAACATATATATCCTCCTGTTTACACTTAAAAAGAGACACCATGTTGGATTTAAGTAAACCATGGGTATGTATTAATCACTTTAATCAAATGAGCATTGAAGGTATAGAGTGAAACAACTGTTGTTTTGTTATTTAAAACTAAAGTAGTTGTATTGTCACGTGGTAATTTCAATTTCTATATAAGATAAGATCTTTAAAAATTCTCTACAAAAGAACTACATTTATCTTTATTTCAGATAATAACTCTTACAATAAGTATGGAACACTATAATGCACGCCTATGATTAGTATCTGAAACGAAAACAAAAGCAAAAATGGCTAAAATCTCCGCTGCAGTAGATGTTAGATAGGTAAAGGTGTCCTTGTTGATTAACAATAAAATTATTTTGTCAGTGATTTAGATGAATGATAGAGTACTACCGTTTATCTTACCGTTGACCTCACATACCAGTAAAAAGTCAGTGCACTTGTTTTACCTCAAGTTGTCTTTCAATATGTCACCGAGAAAATTCAACTCTAAAAATGAATTACAAGTTTCTCGACATACATGTAATTACTTTTACTACTCTAAGTAGTTTTGAACTAAGTTATTCGTAATTAGCTATTTCAATTTGTCTTGTTCATTGAAAAGATATTTAGGTATGTTAATAGGCTTTTTCTAGAGTTATAGAACATAATTTTAATACAAAACATTCCAACTCATTGTTCAGAACACCACATTAATGCAAAACATTCCAACTCATTGTTCAGAACACCACATTATTACAAAACACTTCAACTCATTGTTCAGAACACCACATTAATACAAAACATTCCAACTCATTGTTAAGAACACCACATTGATACAAAACATTCCAACTCATTGTTCAGAACACCACTATATTACAAAACATTTTAACTTATTGTAAAAAGTATAAAAACGTTTGATTTCTCTACACTATACACCTCTATCACTCATTCTAAATTGAAAGAACGTCTTAAAAATTATTCATTTGTCATTCTTTTACAAAAACGGTAAGCCAAGATACAAATATCTGGTGCTGAACAGGGATTCTTGTTATTTTGTCAAGCATCATACGGATTCCAAACAAAAATATACTAAAGATACCATCAACAAAATGTTGGAATTTTTTATAGATAACATATTTGTTGTGTTTGATAATATAATTATCCAGTAAACAATCGGTATACCAATGGGTACAAACTGTGCTACATTGCTTGCTTATTTGTTTCTTATAAAGCAGAATTTATGCAGAACCTAGTTAAATCTGGAGAGAAGACTATCGCCAAATCATTCAACTCCACATATAGATATATAGATGACGTTCTGTCTCTTAACAATCATAAATTTGGGGACTATGTAAATGTCATCTATCCTATTGAGCTTGAAATTAAAGATACGACTGATTCCTCAAGCAAGTTCTGCTTTATATTTAGACTTATACCTGAATTATAACACCAACGAAAGCCTATATTTGATACTTTATGACAAACGTGATCCCTTCAATTTTGTTATTGTCAAATTTACTTTTCAATGCAGCAATATATCTGTTTCTCCTGCTTATGGTGTATTTGTTTCCAAATTAATACGCTATGGTAGAGCTTGTTCCGACTTCGAGGTCTTTTTTCAACGACGCAGGCTGCTTGCAAAAAATTGTTGCTTCAGAGCTATTGCAAACATAGGCGTATCAAGGCCCTCAAAAAGTTTTATGGCCGTCATCACATTATTATTGATAAGTTTGATGTCTCTGATGTTTGATGTCCAGGATTGTCCTTGATATATTTGAGTTCCCATAGCTCCATGTTTCTTTCAAATAATTTTGATTGCACACGTGGCGGGTGTATTTAGCTAAACAGGAGGTGATGATCCATTCGGAGCACCTGACCTCCCTTGCCTGGTGGAAGATTCGGGCACCTGGCCTCCTTTGCCTGGTGGAAGTTCCCGTGTCTAACCTGACTTGTCAGTTCCAAAGTTTTTACTTTGCTTCTAGATTGTGAATCGGACATAGATTGTGTTTGTTTTTGATTTTGATTTTTTTTTAATTTTATAGTCTATTTTATGTATTTTTTTAATAAAATGTTTAATTGGTATTTTTGTATCTATTACATTTTCAATTGGCGAGTAGATGAAAAAGTACCTTAAAAATAAGTGGCGCCCAATGGAAATAAATTCGGTTGAACAAATAAGTCTACGGTATGTGCTGTTTATAGTAACGGTAATATTCTTGAACGGCAAACAGGACCGTCCGGTACAAAGATTAATCTAGTCCATAAACGTATTCTTCCAGACCAAATTTAATTTTACTGAAGGACTGGCACATGTTCGTACGCACGCTTCCCCGTGCCATAAGCCAGTGGAGCTAAAATGCATATTAGTCTTGATAACGCCATTAAAACAAAAGCATTTGTGTTTAAGGCTAATGACCTAATTACATGTAGATAAAATCATTACTATGCCTGTTTAGTTTTGCAGCATTAGACTGTCGTTTCGGAAAAGAATTCCCCATAAGTGGCATATAAATGATAGCTCTGATAAAACTTTTTTGGTGGTAAAAGATGAATATATAAGTGTATTTTTTCTAATAGATATATTTCTGTCCTATCAGTAATGCCTGAATGTTTTTACAGATTTAGAAAGAATAGAAACGAAATTTAAAATGCAGCTGACCTATACATTGGATATTACCTTTGTATCATGTGCTACTTATATACAGTTCATTCCACAAAGAAGCGTCACCCCCCTAATTTCCATATAGAAGCGTCATCCATCCTACGATAACAGTAGGGACAAAATTACAACAAATTTCATATCATTTAGTGATTTACTTAGAATCATGGACATTTCCTGGTATCAACACGAACTTGAATAGCAGCCCTAACACGACGAAAAATGTGCGATACAAATGTTGACATTCTGATTTCTTGATCTGATATCAGTGATTTTGAACCGATGGTCTAAGCTCTGTTGACAATTTTTGATTATCTTCGTCTACTTTATTTTTACGGGAGTCATAAATTTTTAATTTGAGTGATATCCCGGGCCAACCAAGGATAGAAATGTACATTGTTTCAAAAAAGTGCTTTTTCGATTTAGATGCATGAGCAGGACCAAGGTCTTGCTGAAAGAATTTACAATGAATTCGTAAATCATTTATTTAATATGTTTGGTAGCGTTGACTAAGTGTCAGTAACCTGCTTTACTACACCTAAGCTAATGTATGACATAAAACACCAAACATAAACAGGATTTTTTATCTTGAATTGCGTTTAAGAAACTGTGAAATTTCCCTGACTGATCCAGATTATCCTCCTCATATGAGTCCAATTGAAAATTTGTGGGACTCCCTTAAAAAAAAAGGAGCCGAAAATAGTCAGAAATCGTCAACAGAGCTTTGATCAGCCTGTAATCAGAATGTCAAAATTTGAATCGAACACTACCTCACCGTGTTATTCAAGTAAAAGGTGCTACAAAAATACTAGCTGTTAATTAGCTTAGCTTGTGTTCATACCAATCAATGCCACTGACTCTAATTAAATCACTTCAAAATTAAATGCAGTTGCTCGTCTTTTTCCCTATATTTATGGACCAGCTGGACATGTGATAACTGGTGATCTCAATATAATCGAGAACACTAAATTAAGATCTTTACTTTCAAAAGGTCCTAAATATAGAGAAGCTCAACCTTTTACTTGAGGACAGAATTTCAGACTTGTCATGGATTCTGTTAAAGAGTACGCAAGACGTTGGGCTAAATTACAAGATGTTAAGCTTGATACCTTATCCGACTGGATAAAGGTTGTGAGATCTTTTGTTAAAACCAAACTTAAAAAGTCTAAGAGTACTAAACCGTCTTCAGTACTCAAGGATCCAGAAATCAAGGCAATTCTAACAGACATACATAACAAATATGTTGTTGTCCCAGCTGATAAGGCTTCCAACAACATTATTCTCGTTTGTAAGAGATTCTTCCTTGAATGTCTTATTAAGGAGCTTGGTTAAGATAGTATATCAAATAACCTTGCATATACTAGAACTAATTTTACCAAAGATTGAGTTCTTTCCAACCATAGGGGGGTTCTCGAGTCTTTCGGTATCAATCTTAAAGAGGAAGATCTTGATCTTTCTTACTTGTATTGGTAACTCTAACACAAATTTTGACAATCGTCAAAGATGGTCTTCAGTCTTATTCAGTATATTCTACATCTGGAATCAACCAAATGTGGATTCTCAAAAATTTTAAAGAATTACTTGAACATCTTGCTTCTAATACTTTATCTCATGTAAAACGTATAAAAACATTTGATTTTTCTACACTATACACCACTATCCCTCATTCTAAATTGAAAGAAATGTCTAAAAGAAATTATTCACTTGTCTTTCTTTTACAAAAACGGTAAGCCAAGATACAAATATCTGGTGCTGAACAGGGATTCTTGTTATTTTGTCAAGCATAATAAGGATTCCAAACAAAAATACACCATCAACAAAATGTTGGAGTTTTTGATAGATAACATATTTGTTGTGTTTGCTAATATAGTGTTTCAGCAAACAATCGGTATACCAATGGGCACAAACTGTGCAACATTGCTTGCTGATTTGATTTATTATTCTTATGAAGCAGAATTTATGCAGAACCTTGTTAAATCTGGAGAGAAGACTATCGCCAAATCATTCAACTCAACATACAGATATATAGATGACGTTCTGTCTCTTAACAATCCTAAATGTGGGGACTATGTAAATGTCATCTATCCTAGTGAGCTTGAAATAAAAGACACGACTGATTCCTCAAGTTCTGCTTCATATCTAGACTTATACCTGAATTATGACGCACACGAAAAGCTACATTTGAAACTTTATGACAAACGCGATGACTTCAATTTTTCTATTGTCAACTTTCCTTTTTCATGCAGCAATATACCTGCTTCCCCTGCTTATAGTGTTTTTGTTTAATAATTAATACGCTATGGTAGAGCTTGTTCCCACTACGGGGACTTTGTACAACGAAGTAGGCTGCTTGCAAATAAATTGTTGACTCGGGGATATTTCAAGCCTAGGCTTATCAAGGCCCTCAAAAAGTTATATTGCCGTCATCACAGTATTGTTGATAAGTTTGATGTCTCTGTGTCCAGGATTGCCCTGGAAACATTTGACGTCTCATAGTTCCATGTTCCTTTCACACAATTTTGATTACACACGTGGCGGGTGTAGCTAGCTAAACAGGAGGTGCTTACCCTTCCGGAGCACCCGCCCTCACTTCCTTGGTGGAAGTTCACGTGTCTAACCTAACTTGTCAGTTCCAAAGTTTTTACTTTGCTTCTGGATTGTGATTCGGACATGGATTAGTATGTTTGTTTTTAATTTGTTCTTACTAAAATTGTACTAGGGCTGACGTTTCTTTATGAAAATAAGGGGGTGTCGTTTCGTTGTGAAATGAGCTGCAATTTTATATTGCTTTTTCAGTGTAAGACTACCTCTACTGAAACAGCAAGTAAAGCAAGTGATATATCAGCACAGATACCAAAATCAACAACAGGCAGGATGTTCAGTAGAGACACAACGATGGGTAGTACCGTAAAAACGACAACATCCAGCACAGTAACAACGTACTCAGTCACTGGTAAGACCGACCAAACAACACAAAAAGATATGACATCAACAACAGAGTCAATAATGTATAGTTTAAGGTATTTCCAGACAACTGAAGATATATCTGTATCAGAAACAAAAGACATACGTATTGATAGTATATCATCAACAAAAATATCTGACCAAACAACAAAAATTACAACTCAATCGTCTGTACATGCATGTGAAATAGATGCTGCAACAAAATTAAAGGACTCAATCTTACTGATATCTGGATTGCATGTTTACTTCTACAACAACGTTGATGATATATTGAAAGGAACAGGCTTGTCTGTTTTAGCTTCAACTATATTTCCACAAATCACAGAACAGATCACTGCAGCTTATACAAGTCTAACATTTGATCATCTATACGTTATTGTTGGTATGTAAACATTGGGCAATCATTATGTAAAGCAATACTGCATTCAAGTCTGCCGTACAGTACCTAATGGTCTTCCTACTTGTCTAAACTGTATATAGGCAAATATCAAAAGTATTTACACTGTCTTTTTCTTTAAAGTTTAAATTTAATTATGAATACTGCTGATGATCCCAAAATCCTGCATTTTCCTTTATCTAGTTTTTTGAAGGATATTACTAAAACAATGATTCCTGAAAAAAATATTATATGGTTTTTTCATTTTTTTTTTTTATAATTAAATCCTGTTCATTCTTTTCCCTGCGATGGATCTCATGAAACTCAACAAAAATAGAACAAAATAACTTTATGTTAGTTGTTAAAATAAGATAGTTTTTAATAATTTTGTTATTTTCTTCTTGGCCAAATCAATGACGAAAATTTTTTGGTTAAAAGTGTGTGTTTCAATGATTTATAGAACAAAGACACTTGAATTTTAACTTGTTTTTAGATAACTGATTGCAAAATTGTATACCGAAGAATTTGGAAGGACTTAAACAGTTATGGGATGTGCATTTATTTTGTAAAGCCATTTTTCGTTGATCTATATTTTGGTTTACGCCATTGACCTTTTTCAGTTATATAACTTGAAAATGACAATACTAAAAACTACTTATCATAAATACATTCATACAGAATAATGGAAGTGTTTAATTCATGATCAATTTTCACTAATGTTGCATACTTTTGGAAATTATTTTCAAACGAGATTTCATCGAGATTTACTTGTCGCATGTATTGGCTCCTTCAAAGTATTGCCTGTTTACAAAATGAGAACGAAAAGGTGAAAGTGACACAAAAATATCGAAATCATTATCATTTTTGGTTTGAGTGTTCTTCGATAGGCACTACATGTCCTTCACCACTAGATGATAAAACGAATTAAAGTTTTCGTATTATTATTATTATTATTATTATTAATGGCATTTTATATTATACAGGTCAATTCTATTTTTACCTGACTATATTACATAAGATCTGAAAATCTAATTGGTTCAGGCAAGGTCTGTTTAAACTTAATAGACAGGAGCAGTATATTATATTACAGTTGCTGTATTGACATACCAAAAGGTTACCTTATTGCAAACATAACTACATTATTGTTATGATGAATATCCTGTCGTTGTAATTAACATGAACAGTTACAATTTACATTTCAGGGAAAATAATTTACACGTACACATTGCCAAGTTACACTTTTATTGGTAAACAGACAGATATGGAGCATTTTGGACTAAAAAAGGAGCTTTCTTTTATTGACAATATAATTATATATGAAAATGGAGTTCATGTGTTCTCAACATCGGCAGAATTTATAAACATTCACAATGGGCAAACAAACACATTAAGATTCGATAACAATGGCAAACATAATCCTTACAGATCGACCAATAAATCGGATAGACCAATGAAAATAACAGCCGTGAGTCACTTATCGAATAATGTTGTACTTTTCTTTCAATCAAACATTATTCATAAGATAGAATTTGGATCTGGTTCCGGGGGAAAGGGAATTTGGACAAAATTAGGCAGTGTCTTATGTTCTAAACATTTTAGTTAATATTATCATAGAATGATCATACAACACCTCAACTATCAGAGTTACCAACAAAGGCGAATTACGGTATACAGTGCATCGATCCAGTTAGTTTTGCCATCCCTCCCCTTATCTAACTTATAAAATACATTTTGTTGTTGTTGTTTATATACATCTTATTGGCACGCAATATTTTTTCAAAAAGCTATTTGTTAAAATTGACAAAGTAAAAGGATATAATTTGTACGTTGTTTGAGATATGATTCATTGTAGATAATTTGCAAAAATTGAAAAATACGGGTAAATGCCTCGGAAATCACTTTCAAAATACACCTATGTAAATATTATAAAATAATTTGCATAAACTGTGCACTATTGATTGTTGATTTATTTGCTTCATATCAAGCAGAATTTGTTCAGAACTTTGATAAATTTGCAGATAAAACATCGCAAAACCATTAAACTCCACATACAGATACATTATAAATGACGTCCTGTCTTTGATAATCGTAGACTATGTGAATGTTATCTTTCCTAGTAAGCTTGAAATAAAAAGTTCTACTTCTCTATATGGATATATAGTTAGTTATTTACCTCAATTATGACAACCATGAGAGACTATATGTGAAGCTATATGGCTTTAATTATTATATTGTCATCTTTCTTTTACTGTGCAGCAGTATTTGCTCATGTATTTATTTCAGTTATAAACTATGATAGAGCTTAAACCACTACAGGAACTTTTGACTCTTTTCTTTGACTGTATCAAATAACACCGGTTGTATCTGACGTGCCTTAGTTTTATGTTCTTTTCATTCTCAATTTTGATTTGACACGTGACGGATGTAGCTAGCTTAACATGGGTGCTTACCCTTCCGTACCACCGGCCTCATTTACCTGGTTGGAAGCAAACATATTTTACTCAATGTGCCAGCTTTCAAAGTTTTAACTCTATTTTAGGATTGTGATTTGAACACTGTGCGCCAATGTCTGCATAATAAGGCGTTCATATTGCATGCATTGCACTGAAGATACATTTGTATGTACATGTATATGTGAATATATTAAATAAACCTGTATCTGGATTATGGCTGAAACAATTCAATAAAGACGGCGCGGAGATCAATGTTATTTCACTTCTATCGAGGAATCATTAGTTAACACATGCTCTTTATATTATATTATATTATATTATATTATGTTATGTATGTTATGTTATGTTATGTTATGTTATGTTATGTTATGTTATGTTATGTTATATTATATTATTATATTATATTATATTATATTATATTATATTATATTATATTATATTATATTATATATTTTTGCTTGTCTTTGATGTTCTCCTAATCTATGTTTATATACTTATTTATTTAATCAATTCAATAAACTATATATCCATTAGTTTATTTATTTAATATTGTAACTTCGTGTTGATTTATATTTTGTAACATATTATATTGAAGGTGACTGGTTTATATAAGAGTTTCATTCTTGTTCCGGAATCCTCAGTGTATCTTTTTGTAATTATGTATCATTTATTTCATCAAAATAAAATATTGTTTAAACTAACTAATTACCCATGAAATATATCTCAACCGTTTTTTAAACCCCGCCCTTCTGCTCCTCACCTAATGACTCCCCCCCCCCCCCCTCCCCCCCCCCCCGATTTGAATATCCCATAACAATAGTCCCGCTCAGGCTACATGTAGGAAAGTGAATTTTCCTTGCCATTGGCCTTTATTAGGTCATCAAGTGTCAGGGGTCTGCGGCGTACTGACTCGATGAGCTAGCTCCCTAAAGTCGCCCTGAGTGTGCGCTGGTACAAGGCAGACCATAAAACACACTCGCACTTTACATGCATACACGAACTTTTTCATAGATTAATCCATAGAGATTCGTAAAGCAGTTCTCGTCGCGAATAGCTGAACAATTGCTTATGTGACGTTAAGCAGCATTCAACATCAACATCAAATAATTGTCAAAGAAAAAGAGGGGTCGATGTATAGCTTTTACTTAGAGGGGCTTTTCCGACTCCAGACCCCTGTGCTTTTGTTTGGATAAAACTATACATGATATTATATATGCACCGAATGGAAAATCTGCACTATGTAAACCTGCAATTGTACAGTCATGAAAAACACTTCGTAGTTCGCACCAGTAATATGTTGCAGGTGTAAGGTGGTATTTTAATGGCGTCTGAACCTGTCTGAATCTCCCCGATACAACACAACCACCCCCTCCCCCTAACGCGATGCAGTACACGATAGAAGACACTGCACTGTAAGGAATATCCGTCAGTGGATCCAATGGCAACTTCGACTGAAGGATTATCATCAGTGATTTCAATATCTGGCAGCCAATAGACTGAAGGTTTATAATCAGCGGTTTGAATATCTGCCAATAGATTGGAGGTTTATAATCAGCGGTTTCAATATCTACCATGAGATTGGAGGTTTATAATCAGTTGTTTCAATATCCGCCAATAGATTGAAGGTTTATAATCAGTGGCTTCAATATCCACCAATAGATTGGAGGTTTATAATCAGCAGCTTCAGTATTCACCAATAGATTGGAAGTTTATAATCAGCGGTTTCAATATCCACCAATAGATTGGAAGTTTATAATCAGCAGCTTCAATATCCACCAATAGATTGGAATTTTATAATCAGCGGTTTCAATAACTGCCAATAGATTGGAGATTTTTAATCAGTGACTTCAATATCCACCAATAGATTGGAGGTTTATAATCAGCAGCTTCAATATCCACCAATAGATTAGAGGTTTATATTCAGCAGTTTCAATATCCACCAATAGATTGGAGGTTTATAATCAGTGGTTTCAATACCTGCCAATAGATTGGAGGTTTATAATCAGCGGTTTCAATATCCACCAATAGACAATAGATTGGAGGTTTATAATCAGCAGTTTCAATATCCACCAATAGATTGGAGGTTTATATTCAGTGGTTTCATTATCCACCAATAGATTAGAGGTTTATATTCAGTGGTTTCAATATCCACCAATAGATTGGAGGTTTATAATCAGCAGCTTCAGTATCCACCAATAGATTAGAGGTTTATAATCAATTGTTTTTATACTAGCCAATAGATTGGAGGTTTATAATCAGTAGCTTCAATATTCACCAATAAATTGGAGGTTTATAATCAATTATTTTTATACCCGCCAATAGATTGGAGGTTTATAGTCAGTGGTTTCAATATCCACCAATAGATTGGAGGTTTATAATCAGTGGCTTCAATATCCACCAATAGATTGGAGGTTTATAATCAAGTGTTTCAATACCTGCCAATAGATTAGAGGTTTATATTCAGCGGTTTCAATATCCACCAATAGATTGGAGGTTTATAATCAGTTTTTTTTAATATCCACCAATAGATTGGAGATTCATACTCGGCGGTTTCAACAACTGCCAATAGATTAGAGGTTTATAATCAGCGGTTTCAATACCTGCCAATAGGTTAGAGGTTTATAATCAGCGGTTTCAACACCTGCCAATAGATAAGATGTTTATAATCAGTGGATTCAATACCTGCCAATAGATTCCAAGTTCATAATCAGCAGTTTCAATATCCACCAATACACTGAAGGTTTATAATCAGTGGTTTCAATATCCAACAATAGATTGGAGGTTTATAATCAGTGGTTTCAACACCTGCCAATAGATTAGAGGTTTATAATCAGCGGTTTCAACACTTGCCAATAGGTTAGAGGTTTATAATCAGCGGTTTCAACACCTGCCAATAGATAAGATGTTTATAATCAGTGGTTTCAATACCTGCCAATAGATTCGAGGTTTATAATCAGCAGCTTCAATATCCAATACACTGAAGGTTTATAATCAGTGGCTTCAATATCCACCAATAGATTGGAGGTTTATAATCAGCAGCTTCAGTATTCACCAATAGATTGGAGGTTTATAATCAATTGTTTTTATACCTGCCAATAGATTGGAGGTTTATAATCAGTGGCTTCAATATCCACCAATAGATTGGAGGTTTATAATCAGTGGCTTCAATATCCACCAATAGATTGGAGGTTTATAATCAGTGGCTTCAATATCCACCAATAGATTGGAGGTTTATAATCAGTGGCTTCAATATCCACCAATAGATTGGAGGTTTATAGTCAGTGGTTTCAATACCTGCCAATAGATTGGAGAATTATAATCAGTGGTTTCAATACCTGCCAATAGATTCAAAGTTTATAATCAGTGGTTTCAATACCTGCCAATAGATTAGAGGTTTATATTCAGCGGTTTCAATATCCACCAATAGATTAGAGGTTTATATTCAGTTTTTTCAATATCCACCAATAGATTGGGGGTTTATAATCAGTGGCTTCAATATTCACCAATAGATTGGAGGTTTATAATCAGCGGCTTCAATACCTGCCAATAGATTGGAGGTTTATAATCAGTGACTTCAATATCCACCAATAGATTGGAGGTTTATAATCAGTGACTTCAATATCCACCAATAGATTGGAGGTTATAATCAGTGGCTTCAATACCTGCAATTAGATTGGGGGTTTATCATCAGTGGCTTCAATATTCACCAATAGATTGGAGGTTTATAATCAGTGTTTTGAATATCCACCAATAGATTGGAGGTTTATAATCAGCAGCTTTAATATCCACCAATAGATTGGAGGTTTATAATCAGCAGCTTCAATATCCACCAATAGATTAAAGGTTTATAATCAGTGTTTTGAATATCCACCAATAGATTGGAGGTGTAATAGGGTCGTGGGTTACAGCTCTACCTAAGCTTTGTGGTATGACCTTGAGCATGTACAAGGAACAAGTTATAAAAAGTGTTTACCCCAACCAACCCCAACTGGGAAATTAGCCAATGGCACATCTACTCTAACCAAAAACTGTAACTAGGAAGTTTTTATAAAGATCTCTTAAATACTTTTCAAGAAAAGTGGTGGAATAAATGTTATTACACTTTATGTAAAATTCTAGCAATTTCATTGCATAAGAGCTATGTAACAATTTGTACTGTCACATAAAATTTATAATGTCACATAGCACTGTGCGTGACTATGTGACAGTACTTTTGTTCAAGTCACCTCCCTTCACTGGATCACGTCAGCGAAACATGTTTTCAGTTGTGTCTAGGCAAGCGTCTTATTATTGTTATTGATATTGTTTACATTCGTATTTAACAGCGAATTATGTTTGCTGAGATTGACAATGGGTATCTTGCCAAATCATCAGTCTAAAGACTCTACATCAACTAAACGGACCACAATATTGGAAATGTATTTGATGGAAATGGAAAGAGAGGTAAACCTAGATTCTGCGGAATCTAAAGTATGAGCGCCCCCCCAAGCCACCCCCTCGGGTGACAACCCTTCTGTCGGGTGACAATTCTGGATGTCCACATACCTAGAGGGCAATTATTGTATATTGTCACCTCTCGAAAAGCATTGTCAGCCTCGGCAAACATTGCTTCCTCGAGGTGACAATATGTACTGTCACTCCGTCAGAAATGTAATATTTATATATTGGTGGAAGAAACAGAGTAAACACAATATATCCCCTCTAATTTGTGTTGGAGACATAAATTATCAATTACCTTCCTGATGGGGCGCAGAAAGAGTTTCAACTTTTAATTTTTACAAACTACTGATCAAGTACTCTGTTTTGTATATCTTGCAAGTAGTTATATATAACAAGAAGCCAAATAAGGCATGTAAAGTTCAACCCATAACATTCATTACAACTAAGACTTAATAAACTCTAACTGGCTAAGATGAAAAGCACTTAAAAATTATACTTTATCCAACATACATTTTGTATTTAGTAAGAGACCTTTAAAAATTGTCAAAGTTACAGAATATCCTATATATGGTCGGCTACTGTAGATATATACTCTCTATATATCAAGTTTGAATTAAATTGGTCCATAAATAAACATGTAGAGGACATTTATCCAGTATTGGAACCCATCTTGGGATTCCAGATCAGACCCCCGTGAAAAAAAAAACCCACTAATTTATAGGATTCCAGATTAGACCCCTGTGAAAAAAAAACACTAATTTATTTTACCTAGGGTCCTTCAACAGCAAATTTGGTTATATATATATATATATATATATATATATATATATATATATATATATATGCTTGCACAGGTGCTTTGTTATAAGCTCAACTAGTTATAACCAGGTAAACCAAAAATAATGGCACAAAAATGAATTTATCAGATTTATTGATGACAATCAATATCACAGTTTGAGTTTCTTGGATGATGCCCTTTCTGAGTTTTCCTTGGATCTCTTTAGTGACTTTTTACTTTTAATTTGTGTTGATACCTCTTCCTGAAGTTGCATGAAAAATGATTTAGATGAGGTCAAAGAGGACTTTGTCTTCTTATCATCCTGTAAATATAAAGGTTACATATATATATAAAGTGTCATTAGCTTTGTGATAGAATTATATATACATTATATAACTTGATGAGTTTTAAAAAAGGTGGTCTACAAAGTAGCTGGAACTATGAAATGGAAACAAGCAATTTTTAACATGTGTCACTTAAATGCCAAAAGGCAAAAATGCATTTTATCTAATCTTGGTTTTAATGTGATGTCGCAGGTGAACCTTTGACTTCAGACAGGCACATTGCATATCTGCAATTTCTTCACCAAAGTGATGTTTTCATTTCTGAATGAGTTTTGTTCTCATTTACACTATTATTTATTTTTAACATGTAGTGATAAGTATTAAGATTGGATATGAGAATTGAGAAACAGCTTTTGTACATTCTGTAAGGATATTAACTGCAACTTTATAAAACTGAATATGTAGGAAGCATTGGCTATAAGTATACCCAGAGGAACATTTAATGATCAATAAACAATGCTGAAAAGTCATATTATCCATGTTATTATGCAGAAATGAAATCTTTTTTTAAAGAAAGGAAATGCACTGCTTAAAGGGGAGTATGTGGTAGTTGCTATGGATCTAAAATGATTCATGATTTTCTGTCTGATGACAAGAAGATAATAAGCTAATATAACACATTGCATTTGTAAACATTGAGAAAATCTGTACACAGACCAGTGTGAGTATAAATTGATATCTAGAAATGTAGATCTAATTATGTATTGTGAATAGGTTATTATATGAGACAATAACAAGAGCACCGCCGAGCGTAGCATTATACGCCCGTGTTATATTGATCAAGTAGTACTATTTACTGAGAAGTATAAGTACAACTAGGATATATGTATGTAAAAATATATTGCTAAATGGATAGTGGTAGACTGCTATATAATTCATATTCATTTCCAGGAAGGAAGAAGTTTAAAATATAATGTTAGGTCATGCCAGTGTTTTCATGTGTTAAGCATTTGCATGCAGGAAGATTTTAGGAAACAAATACATTTTTTGTCTGAAATGTTTTGAGAACCTTTTTTTAACCAACCTGAAATAATTTATATCTATAAAGCTTAATTATAATTTGAACTGTTGTCGTGATCTGTGCAGTATGATAAAAAGGTGTTTTTGATTGTATTTGGATATGTTTTTTTGGTTAATAAGATTTTGGAAATAGGATAGTAGGTTTATGAATACAGGGTAGATGCTTAACAAAGATAAAAACTGGCATGGCTTTACATTTTCACAATATTCTGTATATATAGTATTATCATATATATTATAGATATTAACTTTTAGTTTAAATGGCAATCCATATAATCTTGTGGTCCGAATAATAGACTTCTCTGGTTCCACTTTTAATATCTTTTTCATCCAAATTATGGAATATCAGGTCAAGTGTAGAAAAATTCGAACTTGCACCAGATATTAACATCGTAAATGTGTATACCAAATTTCATTTGAATCCATAAATAGTGGTAGGCTCTAATGATCGGAAACCACATGGTCATACATACAAAAATTTCTAAGTTAAAAAAAGGGGCATAACTCCTCCAAAAATAATCCGAAAAAGTTGTAATTCGAACTTGCACCAGATATTAACATCGTAAATGTGTATACCAAATTTCATTTGAATCCATAAATAGTGGTAGGCTCTAATGATCGGAAACTACATGGTCATACATACAAAAATTTCTAAGTTAAAAAAGGGGCATAACTCCTCCAAAAATAATCCGAAAAAGTTGTAATTCGAACTTGCAACAGATATTAACATCGTAAATGTGTATACCAAATTTCATTTGAATCCATAAATAGTGGTAGGCTCTAATGATCGGAAACCACATGGTCATACACAAAAATTTCTAAGTTAAAAAAGGGGCATAACTCCTTAAAAAATAATCCGAAAAAGTTGTAATTCGAACTTGCACCAGATATTAACATCGTTAATGTGTATACCAAATTTCATTTGAATCCATAAATAGTTGTAGGCTCTAATGATCGGAAACCACATGGTCATACATACAAAAATTTCTAAGTTAAAAAAGGGGCATAACTCCTCCAAAAATAATCCGAAAAAGTTGTAATTCGAACTTGCACCAGATATTAACATCGTAAATGTGTATACCAAATTTCATTTGAATCCATAAATAGTTGTAGGCTCTAATGATCGGAAACCACATGGTCATACATACAAAAATTTCTAAGTTAAAAAAGGGGCATAACTCCTCCAAAAATAATCCGAAAAAGTTGTAATTCGAACTTGCACAAGGTATTACCATGGTAAAGCTGTATACCAAATTTCATTTGAATCCATAAATGTTTGTGGTCTCTATTGAACGGAATACAAATTGTTAACAGACGCCCGCCCGGACAGACAGCACCGTAACATAATACGTCCCGCCATATGACGGGCTTATAAAAACCTTTGTAGCAAAATATAACTAAGCTTTTAAAGGCTATCAAATAGAACAACCACTCAAAACAAGCTATCTTTTTCATTTTTGCTCCATATAAACATGCAAACAAAAATATGCAAAAATAATGGTAGGTGAACTCTTGTTCAATATATGCAGTATTCCAAAGATTTTGCATTTTTTACCCCAAAAATCTGTATAAATTGAAACATCAGCCTAAAACAAACTCAGATTCATAAAAATACACAATGCACATACATGTATTTAACCTGTTCATAAATGTCAAAGTTGGAAGTTCATTGCACATTTATTAAAATAATTTGTAAAAAAAGCACTTGAGAAAGTGCTCATTTTACCCCATTTTCTCAAAACTTTCACACATTTTGAGATACAAAATAATCTATCACTGGAAATCTTATAAAAATCTGCCAAAAGTTTAACCATGTACTTCACAAAAACAAGGAAAACTGATATGTCATCAGGATATTATCAGATTTAAAAATAAAAAATTACCCCTACTCTCATTATCTTTTAAACTTTCCTTTGAACAAATTGAAAAAAACAATCCCCAAAAGTTTTTCTCTTTTCAGTTACTTCAAACATTAGCATCAGATTCTTGAAATTACACAAAACAGTTTATTATTACATTATTTATCAATGTTTTATGATCTGGATATTTAAAATATATTCATATTATTGTAAAAGTATCTGCAAATTATAAACGTAGCACTGTCGTGCTGTTGTACAGCGTAGTTGGGAAAATTGTGTTGTGGCAAGACAGAATATAACCGAAAATTCGGGGGGGTGGGGGGGGGTGGGGGGGTGGGGGGTGTCGATCTATGTGTAACGGGAACGTTACTTTTTAAACCCAAGATTCAACAGATTAGAGAACAGTATAAAAATTAAATACCGAATTTATTCGGCAAACAATTAATATGTAAATAACAACTACAGGCCTAAATGCTAAAGCTATATTAGCGTGTGTGGGGATGGTCCTACCTGAATGTAAATATAGTGGACTGTGGAATGTAATATAAGCGTCGCTGGCCTTGTCTGTTGCCGTCGGGCAGATCTCTCCCCGACTCCCGGGCACGCGCTTTTATACTGCCTAGGCAACCGGACGGTCCAACCGGGATGACGTACCCGGCTACCGGGTCAAACCCGTAACACGAACTTGAAATGCATAATGGCGGAAAAACATCGCCTAAAATAGAGTACTTAGACTAAACAGATAATGACCATCCCAGTCACACTCCCCCCTCCTTAAGACCTAATGTACCATAATCCGACGGATGTTTTTTTTTTTTTTTTTTTTTTTTTTTGGAAAAAGAAACAATGTACCAAACCATGTATTGCTGAATTAAATGGTAGAAAATAATAATTTCATAAATATATGAAAAAGACAATCGGTAATTAAAATTTAAAAAAGTTGTACCCGATCGTTTTGTCATTTTGGATAGAGAGAAAGTAGAGTTTTGCAGATCCTACCGTCGCTATGAGGGGGTACATTCTAGCGGTTGTATGTAACTGGATCATTTGCTGTTAATCTGGGTTTTAATTAACTGCTGATTATCACTTACAATATTCCCGTTTCATGTTAACGGTGAAGTACAGTTGTTTTACCAGTTCCGAATTTTTACTACCGAATAATCTAAAATTTCAATCCCGTTCAATTAAAGGAATCGCAAAATAACTTTCTAAATTTGCTTCTACTTGAATGTATGGGCATTAATTGTTTAAATAATATCAACTTCAACTATGTGCAGGACAGGTCGACAGATTGTTGGTGACCTAGTTTAACGATGTAAACAAATCGTGATCACGGAAATGCTTTTTTCAAGAAAACATACTACCACGTGTTTTTGATGACAGGTGTCGATATTTTGGAATCAGTAAACATTTGTATTATTACACCACATAAATTTTATTTCCTCTGCTTGTGGATGACGTCTGCAGCAGCACTTATATGAAACCCTGTTCGGAACTGGTAAAATGACTGTATTTAAAATTTGAACACAACACTGTACAAATTATCTCTCTTTCACGAAAGTAAAATCTAATCAATAAACATTTTAAAATATGACACACTTGCCTCAACATCAAAATACGTTATCATAACCTTCAAAATAAATTTAAATTTCCGTAGATTTCACGAAGAATTAATTAAACAACCTGCCGTTGCTGTTCATTTAATAAAAAGTTATGATTTTACATCGTACTTCTCGAACTACTTTTTATTGTAAACATGAGATCAGTTCGCCAAATTGCAAAAATTATTAGATGCATCCCGTCGCAATATTTTACTAGATTCCGAAATGTATTCCGAAAATTTATTCCAAATGTGCATATGTAACCAAATGCATTACCCGTCTCAGAATACATATCTCACGATAAAACAGATATACTTCTTTCACGCTCATTTTCCAGGCGCACTATTTCCAGGTGTACTCATATCTTATAATTTCATAGCAAAGAAGCTCGATATCTTGGAAGAAAGCGATGGCAATGTACACGTTCACTTTGTTCACGCTGTACAAAAATTAAAAACATCCAAGGAGAAGAGCTAAATATGACAACATATGTTCAACATTCTAATATCTCATATATTATGTGCTTTAATTTCCATTACACTGTGATATTTTAAAGAGAAGTAACTCTAAATCATGGTTAATTAACATTTTGTGCATCAGAATCTCTTCATTTAAGTTGTCGCACTACTTAAATGATAACGTAAATAGAGTAATCTCCCCTGAAAGTTCGGATTCAGTGCGCAATGAAAAATCCCTATCTGTCTTTATATTCAATTCATTATAAGACAGGTTATATATCTCACTAACAGGGTTTTACACAAATTTTTAAAAATGTGAGTTTTTGGAACTCCAATAAAAACCAGAGGCTCAGTGTGCCTGAGCCTGTATCGCTCACCTGACTAAAATGCTTTTAAAGCAAATTTGTATATATGCTTTTCCCATAGGATCCAATGTGAAACAATGTTCTCCGCTGGCAGCCATGTTTTATGGCAGATCAGAAAAATTTTGGCAATCTATGTAAAGGACCTTCTATACATCATTCCTGTAAAGTTTGGTTCAATTTGCTTCAGTCATTTCTGGGGACATAGTCTAAAATGCGTTTTTCCCATAGGGTCCAATGTTAAACTATCTTATACATCATTCCTGTAAAGTTTGGTTGAATTTGTTTCACTAGCTTCAGAGGAGATAGGGTCCAATGTGAAACTATGTTCTCCGCTGGCAGCCATGTTTTTTTGCAGATCAGAAAAATTTTGGAAATCTATGTAAAGGACCTCCAATACATCATTCCTCTAAAGTTTGGTTAAGTTTGCTTCAGTAGTTTCAGAGGAGATAGCCAATATGTGTTTTTCCCATAGGGTCCAATGTTAAACTATGTTCCCCGCTGGCAGCCATGTTTTTAGGCGGATCAGAAAAATTTCGGCAATCTTTGCAAAAGACCTTCCATACATCATTCCTTTAAAGTTTAATTGAATTCGCTTCAGTCGTTTCAGAGGAGATAGCCAAAATGTGCGTTTTCCCATAGGGCCCAATGTTAAACTTTGTTTGGCCCTGGCGGCCATTTCTTTTGGCGGATCAGAAAAATTTGGGCAATCTTAGTAAAGGACCTTACATACATCATTCCTCTAAAGTTTGGTTTAAATTGGCTCAGTGGTTTCAAAGAAGATAGCAAATATGTTTTTCCCATAGGGTCTAATGTTTAACTATCTTCTACGCTGGCGGCCATGTTTTTTGACGGATCAGAAAAATTTTGGCAATCTAAGTAAAGGACCTTCCTCACACCATTCCTGTAAAGTTTGGTTAAATATGCTTCAGTCATTTTTGAGGAAATAGTCAAAAATGCATTTTTCCCATAGGGTCCAATGTTAAACAATCTTCTGCGCTGGCAGCCATGTTTTTTGGCGGATCAAAAAAATTTCGGCAATCTAAGTAAAGGACCTTCTATACATCATTCCTCTAAAGTTTGGTTAAGTTTGCTTCAGTAGTTTCAGGGGAGATAGCCAAAATGTGTTTTTCCCATAGGGTCCAATGTTAAACTATGTTCCCTGCTGGCAGCCATGTTTTTAGGCGGATCAGAAAAATTTCGGCAATCTTTGCAAAAGACCTTCCATACATCATTCCTGTAAAATTTAATTGAATTCGCTTCAGTCGTTTCAGAGGAGATAGCCAAAATGTGCGTTTTCCCATAGGGCCCAATGTTAAACTTTGTTTGGCCCTGGCGGCCATTTTTTTTGGCGGATCAGAAAAATTTGGGTAATCTTAGTAAATGACCTAACATACATTATTCGTGTAAAGTTTGGTTTAAATTGACTCAGTGGTTTCAAAGAAGATAGCAAATATATGCTTTTCCCATAGGGTCCAATGTTAAACTATCTTCTGTGCTGGCGGCCATGTTTTTTGACGGATCAGAAAAATTTTGGCAATCTAAATAAAGGACCTTCCTTACACCATTCCTGTAAAGTTTGGTTAAATTTGCTTCAGTAGTTTCAGAGGAGATAGCCAAAATGTGTTTTTCCCATAGGCTCCAATGTTAAACTATGTTCCCCGCTGGCAGCCATGTTTTTAGGCGGATCAGAAAATTTTTTGCAATCTTTTTAAAAGACCTTCCATACATCATTCCTGTAAAGTTTGGTTATATTTGCTTCAGTCATTTCTGAGGAAATAGTCAAAAATGCATTTTTCCCATAGGGTCCCATGTTAAATTATCTTCTGCGCTGGCAGCCATGTTTTTTGGCGGATCAAAATAATTTCGGCAATCTAAGTAAAGGACCTTCTATACATCATTCCTGTAAAGTTTGGTTAAAATTGGTTCAGGGGTTTCAGAGGAGATAGTTAAAATGTGAAAAGTTTACAGACGGACTGACTGACAGACTGACGGACTGACGGACTGACGGACGACGGACGCCGAGTGATGGCAAAAGCTCACATGGCCTTTAGGCCAGGTGAGCTAAAAAAAAATGGGTTCAGAACAAGGGATGTTATTGTGGACAAAAAACGTATCGCCATATTGCCAAAAATTTACGATATCATCACAATAATATCACAATATTTATGGATGAATATGCTGAAAAGTTGGACTGGGTTTTCACTGGACTGCAATAAAGTTAAACATAATAAAAGTAGTGTTGGGTACCACGAAAAATTTTGTACCGCGGTATACCACGGTATTTTAACAAGTACCGCGGTATGTACCATGATATACCACAGTATTCTTGAATGGGAAATTCTTACTTCAAATGGAGCATAAATATGAATCAATTTGACCAGATCAGTTAACAACACAAAATAAAATTTAATTTATATTCTTTTGCTATTTGTGATTTGAACATGGATTAGTATGTTTGGTATGCTACTTTGATTGCAGATAGATGATAGTTGAATTTGTTATATAGCAACTCATTTGCTATTAATCATCCATTGTGAAGACGAAGTTGTGAACAGGAAATAAAACTACTGCAATCTTGTAACAAAAAGCTTTAATGAAATCTGGAACAAAGCACATTTACAGTCATGTTGCGTGTCGCAAATGTCATAAAAGTTAAAACATAAACCATGCTCATCACCACTGAAATTGTCTGACTAGAATATAGAACTTGACTAGAAAATCCAACCACGCTAAAAACCGAAATGTTTCTAAATGGCAGATTTCCCCCGAGAGTTTTTTATAATGTCAAATTTTCAGTTGCCATGTTGACATCTGCCATAAAGCAGTCGTATGTAATAACGACATCGTGTAAGATATCAGTTGATTAATAACTTTTAGAAATTTTACTTAATCTGTATTTTTATCGTATATTAAAATCATTAAATGCATGTAAATTAATTTAAAATGATTCTAAATGATTTAACTTAATCGAAAATTGTTGTTTTTTGTTTTATATGATCGTCAATTACCGTAGATTCGTGTTTACGGAAATCGCTGAAGTACCGGTATTTCAAAAAGTGTACCGCGGTTTACCGGTTTACTTAAAATGGACCGGTTTACCGGTATACCGGTAATAACGCACACCTCTAAATAAAAGAATATAAGATATAAAATTGCAAAATTTATCAAAGTTATTGAAGATTCATGGCAAAACCACGTGTTTAATCTGCTTAAGCATGATCAATACACAAGTGATGCAATGATTTCAAAGAATTTTGTTGCAAGTAATAGGGTTCTATGATATTGTGATGTATGCTTTTTCCACAATACTGCCATCGGCAAAACCTTGGCGACGATAAACATGATGACGATATATAATAACATCTCTAGTCCGAACCTACAAATGTGGGTCCTATAGCTGAATTAAATTAAAAGTATTAATTATATATTTATGATTATATATAGTCCTGGTGTCGCGATAATTTTGAATTTTGAAACTTGTTACAACTGACTGTGAATGCATTGTATTGCAATGCACAGATGCATGAATCACACCCTATCACTTTTTTGTAATTGTATGACAGTCATGGATACTGGCCACGTTAACCATGCTGGTAATCAAAGTACTGAAAGTACTGAAATTCACCAAAGATTAGAGAGACAGGGAGTTCAGTGTCTCCATCAATGTAGTGTCAGGTATATGAAGTTATCAGGTAACTGAAAGGTGGTTATTATGTTCACCTTGCAGTGCTCCCAAGGCAACACAGTGGGTTCACGTAGTGTGCAATGTGCAGACTATGAGCATGGGGCTGAAGTTATGTCTTAATTTTCACACATTGGACCAATTAAGGATTAATGTAGAAAATAGTTCAATACAAATAAATGCATGTATGGAACCATAAAGAATGGTCAAACATTACTTCCATCATCATGGAGACCCTTATCTAAACAAGAGGCTCATGGGCCTTAATGCTCACATGTGGCTGAGTACATATCTCATGCAGAGGTTCAATGGTCAATGATATTAATTAAAGAGAATGTTCAAATTTTCAGCAGTAAGAACCAATTATATGTAAGGATTTTTGAAAATGTATTATAACTTGTCCTAAGAATGCTACATATAACATATATGAAATCTAGCTACAATATATTATTAGGAAACAGCTAAAATGGTAAAAAAAATGTTTGAACCCATGACCTTAATATCAAAATGATTGTTAGGTCAATACCTACAATTTACAAGCCTATACAAATTGCATCTATAACCTTGACCTTTGAACCTATGACCTTCGTCTATATATCAAAGTGATCGTTAGGCCAATATCTACAATATTCTAACATATATGCCTATACAAACAAGAGGCCCATGGACCTTAATGGTCACCTGTGACCTTAACCTTTGAACCCATGAGCTTCATTCATATATCAAAATGATCATTAGGTCAATATTCTAATATACATGCCTATACAAAAAGTTTAGTTTTTAAAATAAATAATCATTTCAGTACTGGTTTGTATCTGTGACCTTGACCATTGAACCCATGGCCTTCATTCAGATATCAGAATGACCATTGTGCCATTAATTTCAATATTCTTATATACATGCCTATACAAAAAGTTAATAGTTTTCAAGATAATTAACCATTTAAGTTTTAATTTGCATCTGTGACCTTGAGCTTTGAACCTGTTAACTTCATTCATATTTCAAAATGATCATTAGGATAATACCTACAATATTCTAATATACATGCCTATACAAATGTTTATAGCTTTTAAGATAACCATTTCAGTACTTGTTTGCATCTGTGACCTTGACCTTTGAACCCATGACCTTTATTCATATATCAAAATGACCATTGTGCCATTACCTACAATATTCTAATATACATGCCTATACAAAAAGTTCATAGTTTTTGCAGATAATTAACTATTTTTGGTATAGTTGTACATCTGTGACCTTGATCTTTGAACCCATGACCTTGATCTATGTATCAAAATGATCGGCATGTCAATACCTACAATTAACTGTAAATCCTATGCCAAAAGTATTTAACAAGAGGCCCATGGGCCTTAACGCTCACCTGAGGAAGAGTAAATATCTTATGCAGAGGTTCAATGGCCAATGACATTAATAAAAGAGAATATCAAAATTTTCAGCAGTAAGGGCCAATAATATGCAAGTATTTTTGCAAATTAATTATAATAATTATTATATAAGTATGCTATATATAACATATTTAAAGTCTAGCTACAATATATTATTTATAAACAGCTAAAACATCTGTATATTAAAATCTGCATTAGGCCAATACCTACAATATTCCAATATACATGCCTATACAAAGAGTTTATAGTTTTTGAGATAATTAACCATTTAAGTATTCGTTGCATCTATGACCTTGACCTTTGAACCTATGACCTTCATTCATATATCAAAATGATTGTTGTGCAAATGCCTACAATATTCCAATATACATGCCTATACAAAAGTTTATAGTTTTTGAGATAATTAACCATTTAAGTATTCATTTGCATCTATGACCTTGACCTTTGAACCTATGACCTTCTTTCATATATCAAAGTGATCGATAGGCCAATACCTACAATATTCTAATATACATGCCTATACAAAAAGTTTATAGTTTCTGAGATAATTAACCATTTAAGTATTAGTTTGCATCTATGACCTTGACCTTTGAACTTCATTCATATATCAAAATGATCGTTGTGCAAATGCCTACAATATTCTAATATACATGCCTATACAAAAAGTTTATAGTTTTTGAGATAATTAACCATTTAAATATTCGTTCGCAGCTATGACCTTGACCTTTGAACCTATGACCTTCATTCATATATCAAAATGATCCTTAGGCCAATACCTACAATATTCCAATATACATGCCCATACAAAAAGTTTATAGTTTTAGAGATAATTAACCATTTAAGTATTCGTTCGCATCTTTGACCTTGACCTTTGAACATATGACCTTCATTCATATATCAAAATGATCCTTAGGCCAATACCTACAATATTCCAATATACATGCCTATACAAAAAGTTTATAGTTTTTGAGATAATTAACCATTTCAGTACTTGTTTACATCTGTGACCTTGACCTTTGAACCCATGACCTTTATTCATATATCAAAATGACCATTGTGCCATTACCTACAATATTCTGATATACATGCCTATACAAAAAATTCATAGTTTTGCAGATAATTAACTATTTTGGTATTCTTGGACATCTGTGACCTTGACCTTTGAACCCATGACCTTGATCTATGTATCAAAATGATTGTCATGTCAATACCTACAAATAACTGAAAATCCTACGCCATTACCACAAGAAATGTTGAAAAAATAGCATTTTTATCAAAGGTCAAAAACTGGGACATGACCTTGACCTTCGACCTTGACATCAATTGGAAGAAAATTGCAAGACAAGATCAACAGTGAAAACTCCATACAATTATCTTCAGCCGTTATTGAGTTGTTACAATAAATGTCTCATTTTAAAAATTAGTGTGACCTTGAGCTTTGAACCTGTTAACTTAATTCACATTTCAAAATGATCATTAGGATAATACCTACAATATTCTAATATACATGCCTATACAAAATGTTTATAGTTTTTAAGATAACCATTTCAGTACTTGTTTGCATCTGTGAGCTAGACCTTTGAACCCATAACCCTCATTCATATATCAAAATGATCATTAGGCCAATACCTACAATATTCTACCATACATGCCTATACAAAATATTTATAGTTTTCAAGATAATTAACCAATTCTGTATTAATTTGCACCTGTTACCTTGACCTTTGAACTCATGACCTTTATTCATATATCAAAATTATCATTAGACCAATATCTACAATATTCCAATATATATGCCTATACAAGGAAGTATGGTTTTTGAGATAATCAACCATTTCAGTACATGCTTGCATCTGTGACCTTGACCTTTGAACCCATGACCTTTATTAATATATCAAAATGACCATTGTGCCATTACCTACAATATTCTAATATGTATGCCTATACAAAAAGTTAATAGTTTTGCAGATAATCAACTATAACAGAAATAGTTGTTCATCTTTGACCTTGACCTTTGAACCCATGACCTTGATCTATGTATCAAAATGATTGTCATGTCAATACCTACAATTAACTGAAAATCCCATGCCATTATCACCTGAAATGTTTAAAAAATAGCATTTTTTTATCAAAGGTCAAAAACAGGGACATGACCTTGACCTTGACATTTTTTTAGAAGAAAATAGCAAGACAAGATCAACAGTGAAAACTCCATACAATTATCTTCAGCCATTATTGAGTTGTTACAATAAATGTCTCATTTTCAAAATTACATAATTTTATGCAAAAAACGCGTAACCTATTTTTCGTTCAATTTTCATGAAAAACACAATTTTAATGTTCCCAGGTATGCTGAATCCAAATATTCAATCAAAATTTGCCTGCACCTTCTGGTTCCAGAGAAGAAGATCTTTTTGTTATTTTTAGTAACGGCGGCCATCTTGTTGGGCGTGGCCAAACCCCGGACACAATTTTGAAAGGCTGTTACCCAGGCATGATAATCACCAAGTTTTATCAAATTTGGCCCAGTAGTTTTGGAGAAGATTAAAATGTAAAGTTTACACACGACGCACAGTGATAGATTGCAATAGCTCATCTGAGCCTTTGGCTGAGGTGAGCTAAAAAACATATGAAAATTAAATAAAGTCATTAATTTAATTCATTTACAGTAAAACCCCGAATTATCGCCCCGCTATTTATCGCCAAACTCGCCTATCGCCAAAACATTATGTAGTCATTAGTAGAAATTGCTGACTTTTTCACATCTTTATGGGGAGTTGATGTTAAAAGGTGTACAGTGGATAATTTAATCGACAATAAGGAAACTTTTCAAGAATTTGACAATAATGATGATGGCGGAACACCGAAAAAATGGCACAGGAGTGCTATGCATTCAGAAATGGAAAGTGTACATGTTGGAACAAAATGGGATATAATGGCTTGTAGATTAAGAAGTGAGTAACGGTTAACTTTGAAATTTCTTGCTTTTTATTTAGTTCTTCGATCCACATCAGCATTTGTAGTTGACACGGACGCTGGTAGTGAAAAACATGATCGTAATGCAAATTTTAAGCTACTTTTACATAGACGGGCTTAGCTACATCGGGCAAAATTGCAGTGTTTTTCTGTGTTTTCCGTTTGAACATTTTATAAGGATTTTAAATTATGTCCAAAAATTGAATGCCAACTTAAAGAATATTTATCTGGGAACAAAATGACACCATGATCACAATGATCGGACACAAATTAAAAAAGTAATGTAGAGTTTTGTCGGAGCACCTACACTTGAAAGATCCGATTCGTTGTTCCCCTTTACTCTTTTTTATATACTTATCGGTATTTTTTAAATTTTATTATCAAACTGGCCCCTGTGGACTGCACAGGTTCTGAATCAGGTCTCTGATTCGTTTTCTTTAGGTGTATAGTTGAGAAAATCGCTAATATTACTCTGGCATTCAGCCATTATGACAGTTCGTGCAAGCTACATGGGCATCACGTATCTAAATGATTTAATACAAATACGACTACGAACCAATCAAATTTTTGCCGGAAATTTATGAATACTATATTTACACACCGATGTATTTATAGTACACGAGGGAATTCCCATATTTAAAAGTTTTCAAAAAATCCTTGTCTATTAACACAATTTTCAAAGAAGTTTTCTCAGTTTATTAAAATCGGTTAACAGAATTTTTTGCATCCTTCAGGACACATATGATCAATTTTTTGCGTCCAACATAATTTATTTTGCTTAAAAACACACAGAATTGTGCGTCAAACCCTGCACTACAAACTTCAACTTCTAGCCATAGATTGTGGACATATGAGGGTGACAATTTAAAATAATTATAGACTGTGCATGGATATCCAATCTATTTCAATTTCATCATTTGAAAGGTAAAATTTATTATCTGAAGATATCACTTTTTTAATTTCAACTTGATATACATGTGTAATACATATTTCCTATATTACTATCTGGATGAACATGATTTATTAGAAATAAATTTCATTTACTTGGTATCAAAAAATATGTTTTAATTTTTTCTATTGCTCCTACCCTACTTTTTTTATTATACTTGTATTCAGAAACATGACGAATCACTCAATAAACTGTTATGTCTGTTATGAATTCATTTCCAAAGGTAAAATCAATTTGTGCAGTAAGCATGATTTATGTCCTCATGGTATGGATAACACCAGCTGACCAGGTCAGCATCCATTTTAAGTGGGAAAACTATTGAACTGTCATGTGCACCACATTCAGGTAAGTTTGCATGCCAAATTCAAGATAATTAACCAGTTAAGTATTTATTAGCATCTATGACCCTGACCTTTGAACCCCTGACTTTCATTCATATATCAAGATGAGCACTATGCTATTACCTACAATATTCTAACATACATGCCTATACAAAAAGTTAATAGTTTTGAGATAATTAACCTTTTCAGTATTCGTTTATCTCTGTGACTTTGACCTTTGAACCTTTGATGTTTATTCATGTATCAAAATGATTGTTAAGCCAATACCTTCAATATTCTTATATACATGGATATACAAAAAATTTATAGTTTTCAAGATATATTGACAAATACACTAATTTTAGAAATTTCCCCCTCAAGAACCTTGCCATTTCCCCCATTTTGGTCCCTACAGCTATGATTTGTGCAAATCTGAAGCTAGGTGTCATAATGTTGTTTTACATAGTAGTTTTGGAGGCTCTGGTAAGCTCAAAACTTCAACTTGGGTCTGTCAATGCAACTTGATTCTAGGACAGAATATTGTCAGTGCTTTACAATATCATTATCTACTCCACTCAGTGTCTCTTACTAGATCTATTTCAATAATACCGTAATCCTTCCTATGTTTTCGGACCTCACCCTAATTTTCAAATTTCCTCTAATTTCGAATGGCAATGAGTGACATTATCAATGAATTTCTTTGGATGAAAAAAAAACTTGAGGAAACTCCTCTGATTCAGTGTATGACAACAATGGGAATCCCCAATCTCCTGATATTTTTATTTGCCTAAAAACTGGACGATAGACACTATGATGTATTTGTTGTTTTTTCAAATGATAATTATTTAAAACAATGTATTTATAAACTATTTTGTTACAGGAATGTTAACTTCAATCTTATTGATCACCTGATAAAGCGGCGAACCCCAGCCCATGTTCCTGTTCTTAAGCGTACAAAAATGTGAAATATTCTTGAGTAAGCTGAAATATTCTTGACTATGTACTGTAGAAAGTGACAGGAGACAAAGCGTGATCATAGTGAACCGCAAACATTAGGAATTCATAAAAAATGGCATCCCTCAATATGTATTGCACATTGAATCACAATTATTGGTCAACAATCACTTCAAAAGACATTTATGTGAAATAAACATTACAAGAGGCAACTTTTACTTATACTTTATTTTAATATTTGTAAGGCCGCTGGGACATACTAACAATCACCCACATTTTTTCAAATGTATAATTTCAAATGTCCTCTAAGTGTCTGGACACTTGACAATGAAACTATCAAAAATCTGTCCAAATACATGGAAGGAATACCGTAACCTAAATATACATATACAGTTTTCTCCCATGACAAGTCATGTAATATAGAAATATTCCATTGGAGATACCCATGGTTAATATTTCTATCCTCTATGAGTCGTGCGTGCAAATTAGCGCTGGTGGCGTCATAATCAGAAGACAATTGCATGACGTCATCATGTTGGGAACATGACGTCATTTTGCGGGAAAAAACACTCAAGTCTTCAAAATTTAGAAACTTTGAGTGCGTTTTAAATGTTTATTCTGAATGTTTAGAATAAATAATTTTGTTTTGTAGTTTATACATTTTAATTTGTATAAACCAAAATCGGGTACGATCTTTCCGATGGTGATATTTATTTTTAAGCAGAATGATGAATAATAAGTTAATTTTTTCCATCATGGCGTCGATGTCTATGTAAATTGAATTTGAAGCCAAATATCGACATTAAAATGGGAGAAAAACAATCCCTTATGAGTTTATCCATGTAGGATAGGGAAATCTCACCCTCGGGGTTGAACATTTCTGGTCAGGAAAGCCTCGTCTCTGACTGAAATGTTCAACCCCGAGGGTGAGATTTCCCTATCCTACATGGATACTCATAATGGATTCTTATAATATACAGTTATATATATATATATATGTATGGGTCAAGTGTAAACGGTAGAATTTATACAACATTTCTACATGATATATTCACCTTAATCACAGTCACACCTCCTCTTCTTGTTTTGCTTTGCTTTTCCATCTGTTTCATTGCATTTTCTTTCACCTTTTTGTTTCCAAATGCTGGTTTCATTTTTTCTAATAATTTTTGTCTCTTCTCTTTTTCTTTTCTTTTAATTCGTTTTTCTATCTTCTTTTTTCTTCTCTCTCTCTTCTTATCTGTTGAAGATTTTTCAGTCTTGCCTTTAAGCTCACCATCAACTTTCTCCTAGATTACATAAAGTATATTAAGGAATATAAACAATGGTAAAAGTATGTGTTTATCAATTTTTATCATTCCATAATTACAAGTTTAACCTCAATTGTTCTATGTCCCAGGGACTAAGGTCTATACATGTATATTCAAGTCACCAAGGTATTTGATCAACAAAATTAAGTATTCATGGATTCAATATTGAAATAGAAATTTAAATATAAAATATATCATTTTATGGCATTAAATGGGTAGAATTTAAATAAATGTAAAGAATAAACTTACTTTACTTTACTTTTAATTTGGGTCAAAAAATTTTCTCAAAAAAAAAAAAAAAACCAGTTACATATGTTAAATGCCTAACTATCAATCTACTATCTATATTTCAAATTTGAACAAATCAGGTGAAAATAGAATGCACACAATGGTTGCTTGTGTTTTTACTATTTATAGTAATGACTGCAATCTTTGAAGTCGGGCAGGGTCATCTGGTACAAACTGTAGTCTAAACCATCTAGACAACTTCCATATCAAATTTGGTTTCAACTGCAGTGGTTTTTAGAGAATTGACAAAATATTATACCTCATTTGCATAATTTATAGAAATGGCAGCCATCTTGGAAAACCTATGTAGGCCATGAATGCTTGTACACATTGTCTTGTGGTGATACTACATTCATGTGCCAAATATGGTATGTTTATGTCAACTAAAAAAGAAGTTATGGCTTGGATAGGAATCTACACAGACAGACCCACAAGACAGACAAACCAAGAGACAAACAGACAGACAGCGATTCCTAAATACCCCCTGCCCCCTGAACTTTGAACAGGGGGTTTTAGTTTCAGTTTTATTTAGTGTTTAACATCAAGTTGAATACATCTCAAATTTTTCTGAATTCATATACTAATCCATAGCTATATGTCAAGATTGAAACCAATTAAGTGATAAAATCTACATTGGAAAAAGAGATTTTGAACCAAATGGGATAAAACAAGATTGTCATGCCAACATCAGTTGGTCATTTCTACCAACAATTGCTATATTGACGACCATGCTTTTACACTGGCCGCCACCACGGTACCAAAGCAGCGCCAAGGCAACTAACGATGTACTAGTGTTAGTGACATTATTAAATAGCACGATTCAAACCTAGTTTTTATTCTTTTTGTGTGTAATTCAAGCATGCCAGACTTTGTTGGAACATTGTGGGTGTGGCTGGCGATCCGTCAATTGTTTAAAAACTATATACTAGTAAATGGATATGGTCTTATTGCATTGACAGTGTTTTAGGCTTGTGTTTTTACTATAATTTTACTATCTGATGTATGTATCTGCTTGTTTTAATTAATTCAATATAGTTTTGGGAGTTAATTAACACAGTTTAACTATGAACAAGAGGCCCATGGGCCTTAACGCTCACCTGTGACCTTGACCTTTGAACCCATGAGCTTCATTCAAATATCAAAATGATAATTAGGCCAATATTCTAATATACATCCCTATACAAAAAGTTTATAGTTTTTGAGATAAATAATCATTTCAGTACTTGTTTGTATCTGTGATCTTGACATTTGAACCCATGCCCTTCATTCATATATCAAAATGACCATTGTGCCAGTACCAACAATATTCTAATATACATGCCTATACAAAAAGTTAATAGTTTTCAAGATAATTAAACATTTAGGTATTCATTCGTATCTGTGACCTTGACCTTTGAACCCATAACCTTCATTCATATATCAAAATGGTTGTTAGGCTAATACCTACAATATTCTAATATATATGCATATACAAAAAGTTAATAGTTTTCAAGATAATTAACCATTCAGGTATTCATTCGCATCTGTGACCTTGACCTTTGAACCCATGACCTTCATTCATATATCAAAATGATCGTTAGGATAATACCTAAAATATTCTAATATACATGCCTATACAAAAAGTTTATAGTTTTTGAGATAATTAACCATTTCAGTACTTGTTTACATCTGTGACCTTGACCTTTGAACTCATGACCTTAATTGTTATATCAAAATGATCGTCATGTCAATACCTACAATTAACCAAAAATCCTACGTCATTATCACCAGAAATGTTTAAAAAATAGCATAGACAAGATCAACAGTGAAAACTCCATACAATTATCTTCATCCATTATGAAGTTATAACAATAAATGTCTCATTTTAAAAATTACATAATTTTACGCAAAAAACGCGTAACCTATTTTTCGTCCAATTTTCATGAAAAACACAATTTTAATGTATCTAGGTATCCTGAATCCAAAAATCTAATCAAAATTTGCCTGCACCTTTTGGTTTCAGAGAAGAAGATTTTTTTTGTATTTTGGCTATTTATAGTAACGGCAGCCATATTGTTGGGCGTGGTCAAACCCCGAACACAATTTTGAAAGCCTGTTACCCAGGCATAATAATCACCAAGTTTCATCAAATTTGGCTCAGTAGTTTTGGAGGAGAAGATTAAAATGTAAAGTTTACGCACGACGGACGGTGATAGAGAGCAATAGCTCATCTGAGCCTTTTGGCTCAGATGAGCTAAAAAGCGTGGTGTACAGTTAAAATCAGGGGAAAATATTCAGTCCTATGTAAGAAAAAGTCCACCATTTTGTAACATAAACACCTCAACTATCATTGAGCACAGAGTGCTCTTTGTTTGGGATAGTTTGGTTTTTTTTTTAAATATGGATGTGTATGAAGAAAACACTTATGATCTATTTAAACTGTAATGGTTATTTCTGTCATGTGTAATATTTGTGATTAAAATACAATTTAGACATTAACTGATCGGTCAACTGTCAGTGGTCTCCAGCAATTAACAAAAATTTTCAATGAAAATACAAATAGAGAAGTCATAATATTTTGTTATTAAATCTACTTTAACTGTATTGTCTAAGGTAAACATGTAGAATTGCTTTAATGTTACTCTGAAGCCTGAGAAATATCAATTTTCCATTTGTCACACAAAACCGGTCAAAAACTCCCGTCTTGATGACAAAGAGGAATACTTAATGTGTGCCAAAGACATGTCCCTCTAGGGGGTTCTTGGGGCACGCCCCCCCCCCCCCCCCACCCTGAAAATTTTGAAAAATCAAAGCATGGAGGTGCAATCTGGTGCATTTTGAAGTTAAATTTAAACTTCTGTGGCCATGATATAAAAACTGCTGATGTTGTTTACATCTAGTCGGTCAGTGTTGAAATATGTAATATTAAGACCACTCAATAAAAATTTGTATACAACTGTTGATTTTATTACATAAAATAAGGAATAAAAACAATGCCATATGCTTATAGAACATTCATGTTAAATACATATCACTTACACTTACTCTAATATCTTAGTGCATTGTATGTTGCACTCTTAGCTTTTCTCAAGATTTCACTTGACTGTTCAGAAGTACTTTATGTGTCATTAAATTTGATAAATTTTTTTGTGCCCAGACTTGAACAAAACTCATTCTTATTCTTGTTGACCACACTAAATATCCTCTCGCAGTCAGCATTGCTATGAAAAATACACATGATTCCTCTCATAACAGATACAATGATACAGAACCTTGTCTTTGAAAGGAAACTTCTGTGTAATGTACTCACAGGCAGACATATAGTATTTACGTACACATTTAAAGAATAAATGTAAGTCCACCTCATGCCAGTGCTCATTTATATATTTCCTTGCTGATGATCCTATATATAGTTCATTGTCAGTTTTCTGATTTTCTATTTTCTGAAATTGGATCTCAGAAATTGAGTTTGCTTTTGTCATTGTGTCTGGTTTTAGAAATTTTATGAGTAGCTCTGTCACTTGAGATACCATTACATTTACAAGGATCTTCTCTCTGTAAAAACTGGTTAGCATGATTAAACAATGGAATAACACTTTCAAGGAAAAAAACCAGTAAAGTTTGGTGTTCTTATCCTGCAGAAGACTGTTAATTCTGAATATTCTTTCTTTACAGAATTCTTTTTTAGCTTTGTATTTGCTGCTTTTCTTCTCTCCACTAAAACATTTGGACTTTTTGAACTTGAGCTACCTTTTGAGTTTGAAGTCTTAGCGTTATCTATACTAGCTGTAGTATTAGGTTTTGGAATTTTGGCAGCAACTGATTTTTCTGCAATTGTTTGCTGTTTAAACAGATAAGATGAAAGGTTAAAATCCTTATGTTGACTTAAATGGCCTGTGTCTCTATGCTTACTTGCATCTTCAGATGTTTGACTTTTAGAATTACTTCCTTCTGTTTTTGACTTACTAGTGAGAGTAGATGTTACCGGTCTAGAACTTGAACGACTTTTATTTAAATGTACTTTCAATCTTTCCAAATTCTGTGCGTCTGTCCTGAAGAAGCTGCTCAAAGGTTCCCATCGAGTCATTAATCTTGACAAGCACTGACCCAGGGAGAGCCACCTTGTTGAAACGTGTTTGATTATCTTTTTTGTGTCAACGTTACACAACACCTGAAATTCCTTTAAGGTTTGTTTACGTTTGCTACTTTGTTCCAAATGGTAGTACATGTATATGTCTATCAACAGTTCTTCTACATTATAAATCAGAGATCTGGAAGCCTTTCCTGCAGCAACATGCATCAGGTGACAAACACATCCATTATTGTGTACAGCTGGGTTTATTCTATGTATAGATGCAGTCGCTCCTTTGCTTTTGCCGCTCATTACTGTTGCCTTATCACAAAAGAAGGAAATGCAATTTTCCCATGAAATGTCTTATCACAAAAGAAGGAAATGCAATTTTCCCATGAAATGCCTTATCACAAAAGAAGGAAATGCAATTTTCCCATGAAATGCCTTATCACAAAAGAAGGAAATGCAATTTTCCCATGAAATGCCTTATCACAAAAGAAGGAAATGCAATTTTCCCACGAAATGTCTTATCACAAAAGAAGGAAATGCAATTTTCCCATGAAATGCCTTATCACAAAAGAAGGAAATGCAATTTTCCCATGAAATGCCTTATCACAAAAGAAGGAAATGCAATTTTCCCATGAAATGCCTTATCACAAAAGAAGGAAATGCAATTTTCCCATAAAATGCCTTATCACAAAAGAAGGAAATGCAATTTTCCCATGAAATGCCTTATCACAAAAGAAGGAAATGCAATTTTCCCATGAAATGTCTTTTTTTTCTAACTCATTATCTAAAATCTTAAATATATTATCACCAGTTGCAGATTAACTTAATTCTTAAATATCCAATAAAACAGTCACACATGGCCAGTCTCATTTACTAACCCCACACATATTGGAAACAATTTAATGTCATCATAATTGTTACTAGCATCAGTAGACAGGCTCAATGGGTTATATTTTATTAGCTCTACCACTTTATTAACGACAGTTTGACCCATGCAATAAATAATTGCAGTTGTTTTAGTCCGCCCACATCCATATTTTTCGGCTATTTTTGAATCTGGGAACATATTTTTTAAAATTTTTCCTGCATGGTCAGAGGCGCATATGGGAATATTGTGTTCCCATATTTCTGTGAATAACACCTCAGCTTTAATGATATTATTATCATTGGAAGAAGTTGATGGGGATAAGAAATTTGATATACTTTTGCAGGACCTGGCTTCTGCTAATTTAACATGTTTGTCAGATTTAACATGTCTCTCAACTTCATTTACACCTCCGTGGCAGATTCCAAAATCAACATTACACAGAGTGCGATATGCATGGGATTTATCGATCAGAGATTTCTTTATGACACCTGGATATTTCAGGCTGTAATCATCTTTAAATTTCTGAAGAAGTCTGGGTTTTTTGGCCTTGGAGCTTGCCATCATTTCCACGATTTCTGATAATTTACTGGTATCAAAAAAAAGTTCTGAAAGAGCTACTTCATATTGCAATGCTAAACATGGAGAGATCTTTCAGACATCTCAATGACAACCAACTGGTTAAAAAAGACTTGATCAATGTCATATTCCGAAATGAATACGATAAGGGCATATTTTTTAAATGCGGAATTTTCGTTCTGGATGCGGAAAGCGGAATTTGTTGTTAAAAATCAGAATAATTCCGGTTAATGTGAAATGGTTGGCAGCTTTGTAACATTCGTTGTTTTATAGATGATATAAATGTAAATTTATGTTATTGATATCTTGCTGATTTAATCTCAAAATTAGATATAGTTTCAAATTGTCATGAATGGATAAAATTGTTGCTGTTACACCAAGTCACGAGATAACAAAGAAACAAAGATTGAAGTGTCACATGTTTCATATCTAATTCAGACATTACTCAGGGATTTATCAGGGTCTTTTGGGAAAAGGCCCTAAACTAAAAATTGGGAAAAACTATCAACTTTTTGCTCATTTTGGGAAAACTTTGACATCATTTTTGTGCCATTAGTAATTAAATCTAATGCTTTTAGTGTATTGAGTTGATTGAAGATTGAGAAAAGCAGCCACATTAATGGCCAGACTTCAGCTATGTGTCTGGTACAATTTTCTAATTGGGAATTTTCTCAGCCCATTTTGGGAAAAAATCAATGTTTTTCCATTGGGAATGGGTCCGAATTTCGGCCCTAAATAGGCCCTTGATAAATCCCTGTTACTTTCAGATAAATGTCAATTTGGTCAGAGTAATGTCAGTCTGTATTGTAAGTTTTTTTTTAATTTTTTTTTTTTTTGGTAATTTAAACTATTTATGAACAGTACACCTAACAATAATCTCTAAATGAAACTTTTTATATCAACTATTAAATCAGATGTTGTAGATTATGAACATAGCACATGTGGTAGTCATACACAATTATATTTATTATGAAATATTATAGTAATATCCAAAACAAAGTACTTTTTATGAAAAACTTTACAATTTATGTTTGTTTCAAGAAATACACTGCCACACATGGTTCGTAAATATTGTCAGAAAATTGCAAAAGTAATCATAATTTATTATAAATATTCCAAGGTGACTGTTGTACAAACATTGTTGTCAACTGGTAATAAGGTTATTTATTTTTATTACGTCAGCTGCTACTACCCCTAATAAAGACTATTTATACCTGTATTTCTTCAGGAGCCAACAACTTATTATCACTGACTGACACTGGAGCCACCTCTTCAATTGATATTGATGGTAGGTTGGTAACAATTTTGACATCAGCTGTTGCCTAGAAAAAGAAACAATATACCCATAATCAATAACATGTAACTAAACATTAATGTATAATGTAAACATTTGTTTTGTAACTATTGGTAATAATACCTTGTACAGAATAAGTACCAGTATTGAATCATCACTTACAAACTGCTAACCAACTCTCAAATATACAGTTTAATCTCACTATTTTGAATGCAGATATCTTGAATTTCAAACTTTTTAAAAGAGTTTAAATTGAGTTATTCCTTATTCAATCAAAATAAGTTGAGTTATCACTTAGTTAACTCAGATATTTGGAATTTTCAGATTATCAAATGATTTCTTAGGTCCCAAGATTGAAAATTAAATGAAAATATTAGTCAATAACATGTGATTGTCATTCACATTTGTTATTGCTGTTCACATTTCAAACATCATTTCTCTAAAAAGTTAGAGATTACAAGATTCTACTGTATTTAAAATTTTCAACAAGAGGCCCATGGGCCTTAACGCTCACCTGAGGCTAAGTACATATCTCATGCAGAGGTTCAATGGTCAATAACATTTATTAAAGAGAACTCCTAATTTTCAGCAGTAAGGCAGAATTAAATGCAAGGATTTTTGCAAATTAATCATACCTTGTCCCGAGATTGCTACATATAATATATGTATAATATATTAATATATATATATATATATTATTATAAACAGCTAAAAAAGTAAAAACAAAAGTATGAAACTATGACCTTCATCTATATATCAAAATGATTGTTAGGCTATTACCTACAATATTCGAATATACATGCCTATACAAAACGTTAATAGTTTTCAAGATAATTAACCATTTCAGTATCCTTTCCCATCTGTGACCTTGACCTTTGAATCCATGACCTTAATCTATATATCAAAATGATCGTTAAATCAATTCCTACAACACTGTATTATACATGTCTATACAAAAAGCTTATAGGTTTTAAGATAATTAACCATTTCAGTATTCTTTCGCATCTGTGACGTTGACCTTTGATCGCATGACATTAATCTATATATCAAAATGATTGTAAATCAAAACCTACAATATTCTAATATACATGTTTATACAAAAAGTTTATAGTTTTTGAGATAATTAACCATTTCAGTATTCTTTCGCATTTGTGACCTTGACCTTTGAACCCATGACATTAAACTGTATATCAAATGATCGTTAAATCAAAACCTACTACATATTCAAATATACATGTCTATACAAAAAGTTAATAGTTTTCGAGATAATTAACTATTTTGGTACACTTTCGCATCTGTGACCTTGACCTTTGAACCCATGACATTAATCTATATATCAAATGATCGTTAAATCAATTCCTACAATATTGTAATATACATGTCCATACAAAAGCTTATAGTTTTTAAGATAATTAACCATTTCAGTATTCTTTCGCATCTGTGACCTTGACCTTTGAACCCATGACATTAATCTATATATCAAAATGATTGTTAATCAAAACCTACAATATTCAAATATACATGTCTATACAAAAAGTTAAAAGTTTTCGAGATAATTAACCATTTACGTATTGATTTGCATCTGTGACCTTGACCTTTGAACCAATGACCTTAATCTACATATCAAAATCGTTACATCAATTCCTACAATATGTAATATACATGTTTATACAAAAAGTTAATAGTTTTCTAGATAATTAACCATTTCGGTATTTTTTCGATCTGTGACCTTGACCTTTTCAACCCATGACCTTTATCTATATATCAAAATGATCGTTAAATCAATTCCTTCAATATTGTTATATACATGTCTATACAAAAAGTTTATAGTTTTTGAGATAATTAACCATTTTGGTACACTTTCGCATCTGTGACCTTGACCTTTGAACCCATGACCTTAATCTATATATAAACATAGCACTGTCGTGCTGCGTACAGCGTAGTTGGGAAAATTGTGTTGTGGCAAGACAGAATATAACCGAAAATTCGGGGGGGGGGGGGGTGTCGTTAATCTATGCATATAGTCCGACGGATGGGGTTTTTTTTGGAAAAAGAAACAAATTTTTTATGTACCCAAACTATGTATTGCTGAATTAAATGGTAGAAAAATTATTTCATAAATATATGAAAAAGACAATCGGTAATTAAAATTTAAAAAAGTTGTACCCGATCGTTTTGTCATTTCGGATAGAGAGAAAGTAGAGTTTTGCAGATCCTACCGTCGCTATGAGGTGTACATTCTAGCGGTTGTATGCATAACTGAATCATTTAGTTGTTTTACCAGTTCCCAATTTTTACTACTGAATAATCTAAAATTTCAATCCCGTTCAATTAAAGGAATCGCAAAATAACTTCTCTATTTGCTGTTTCTTCAACCGCTTCCTAAATGTACGAGATTGTTGGTGACCTAGTTTAACGATGTAAACAAATCGTGATCACGGAAATGCTTTTTTCAAGAAAACATACTACCACGTGTTTTTGAGGACAGTGTCGATATTTGGAATCAGTAAACATTTGTATTATTACACCACATAAATTTTATTTCCTCTGCTTGTGGATGACGTCTGCAGCAGCGCTTATATGAACCCTGTTCGGAACTGGTAAAACGACTGTATATAAAATTTGCATACAACACTGTACGAATTATCTCCCTTTCACGAAAGTAAAATCTAATCGATAACATTTTAAAAATATGAACAATTGCCCTCAACATTAAAATACGTTATCATAACCTACAAAATAAATTTAAATTTCCGTAGATTTCACGAAGAATTAATTAAACAACCTGCGTTGCTGTTCATTTCTTAAAAAGTTATGATTTTACATCGTAGGACGCAAATTTCTCGAACTACTTTTTTTGTAAACATGAGATCAGTTCGCCAAATTGCAGAAATTATTAGATGCATCCCGTCGCAATATTTTACTAGATTTTGAAATGTATTCCGAAAATTTTATTCCAATGTGCATAGTAACCAAATGCATTACCCGTCTCAGAATACATATTTTACGATAAAACAGATATACTTCTTTCACGATCATTTATCAGGCGCACTATTTCCAGGTGTACTCATATCTTTTAATTTCATAGCAAAGAAGCTCGATATCTTGGAAGAAAGCGATGACAAAGTACAGGTTCACTTTGTTCACGCTGTACAAAAATGATCGTTAAATCAATTCCTACAATATTGTAATATACATGTCTATACAAAAAGCTTATAGTTTTCGAGATAATTAACCATTTCGGTATTGTTTTGCATCTGTGACCTTGACCTTTGAACCCATGACCTTTATTAATATATCAAAATGACCATTGTGCCATTACCTACAATATTCTAATATATATGCCTATACAAAAAGTTAATAGTTTTGCAGATAATCAACTATAACGGAAATAGTTGTGCAACCTAGACCTTGACCTTTGAACTCATGACCTTGATCTATGTATCAAAATGATTGTCATGTCAATAACTACAATTAACTGAAAATCCCATGCCATTATCACCTGAAATGTTTAAAAAATAGCATTTTTTATCAAAGGTCAAAAACAGGGACATGACCTTGACCTTTGACCTTGACATCTTTTGGAAGAAAATAGCAAGACAAGATCAACAGTGAAAACTCCATGCAATTATCTTCAGCCGTTATTGAGTTATAACAATAAATGTCTCATTTTTAAAATTACATAATTTTACGCAAAAAACGCGTAACCTATTTTTCGTTCAATTTTCATGAAAAACACAATTTTAATGTTCCCAGGTATGCTGAATCTAGATATCTAATCAAAATTTGCCTGCACCTTTTGGTTTCAGAGAAGAAGATTTTTTTGTCTTTTTGCTATTTTTTAGTAATGGCGGCCATCTTGTTGGGCGTGGCCAAACCCCGAACACAATTTTTTAAGGCTGTTACCCAGGCATGATAATCGCCAAGTTTCATCAAATTTGCCCCAGTAGTTTTGGAGGAGAAGATTAAAATGTAAAGTTTACACACAACGGACAACGGACTGTGCCTTTGGCTCAGGTGAGCTAAAAATATCTCAAAAACTTTCATTTGCATTTCAGACACCAGACTAAGATTTAAGCCTTCATGAGCAATGCCAAGTGTAAGAGTCCAGTGATGAAATCACTTTTTTTCTCATAATCATACACCTGTGAAAAAATGAACAATTTTGGTTTGTATCATCAACCTTCATCAGGTTAAACTGTTTTACTGGTAATACTGACCTGTTTGGGAGTAAAATGAAAGTTTGATAAAGCATCTAATTTGAGAAACAATGACTGCATCATTTTCTTTATTTCCTCATGAGCTGGGTCTTCCTTTTCCTCCCCTTCTTTCTGAACAATAAAACAAATCAACTGTGAACAGTAATTAAATTATCTATACCAAGCAAGGTACAACAAAGAAAGTTATGCTTAAAGCAATAAATGACCAGGAATGATATTACATACAGCTTGACCTTTGACCTATTAACTGGAAAATCCATACTAGGCAAAGATACAATCACAAGCAACTAATATAATACAAGTTTCAAATGAATGTCATATATGGGTGGTTTTTAATTACCAGATCTACATGTACATGTGATCTTGAATTCAGCTAGTGACTCAAACTCAATCCTATATAAGTATGATAAACATTTGACATTAGCAAATAATTAACAAAGTTTCAATTGAATCCATAAACATTTACTGGTAAAAACTCCAATGACACTTATTTTCTATTCATGATAAGAGCCATGGCCTTAACAATAGTGATTCCCAAACAAGTGGTTACCATACACTATATCTGTATAGAACTTGTACAACAAGAACCTGTCCCCTAACCTTTAATTTAAATATTAATTTTAAAATGGACCAGTAGACTTGACCATATACATAGATTCTACCTGTTCTATTTGTAACCAGAGGCTCAGGATGAGCCTGTATCGCTCACCTGACTAAAATGCTTTTAAAGCAAATTTGTATATATGCTTTTCCAATAGGGTCAAACTGTAAAGTTTGATTCAATTTGCTTCACTAGCTTCAGAGGAGATAGCATATATATGCTTTTCCCATAGGGTCCAATATTAAACTATCTTCTGCGCTGGCGGCCATGTTTTTTGGCGGATCAGAAAAATTTTGGCAATCTAAGTAAAGGACATTCTTTTCTTTACATCATTTCTGTAAAGTTTGGTTAAATTCGCTTCAGTCATTTCTGAGGAGATAGCCAAAAATTGTTCGTTTTTCCCATAGGGTCCAATGTTAAACTATCTTCTGCACTGGCGGCCATGTTTTTAGGCGGATCAGAAAAATTTTGGAAATCTTTCTGAAGGACCTCCAATACATCATTTCTATAAAGTTTAGTTAAGTTTCCTTCAGTAGTTTCAGAGGAGATAGCCAAAATGTGTTTTTCCCATAGGGTCCCATGTTAAACTATGTTCCCCGCTGGCAGCCATGTTTTTTGGCGGATCAGAAAAATTTCGGCAATCTTTGCAAAAGACCTTCCATACATCATTCCTGTAAAGTTAAATTGAATTTGCCTCAGTCATTTCAGAGGAGATAGCCAAAATGTGCGTTTTCCCATAGGGCCCAATGTTAAACTTTGTTTGGCCCTGGCGGCCATTTTTTTTGGCGGATCAGAAAAATTTGGGCAATCTTAGTAAATGACCTTACATACATTATTCCTGTAAAGTTTGGTTCAAATTAGCTCAGCGGTTTCAAAGAAGATAGCAAATATATGCTTTTCCCATAGGGTCCAATGTTAAACTATCTTCTGCGCTTGCGGCCATGTTTTTTGACGGATCAGAAAAATTTTGGCAATCCAAATAAAGGACCTTCCTTACACCATTCCTGTAAAGTTTGGTTAAATTTGCTTCAGTCATTTCTGAGGAAATCGTTAAAAATGCATTTTTCCCATAGGGTCCAATGTTAAACTATCTTCTGTGCTGGCAGCCATGTTTTTTGGCAGATCAAAAAAATTTCGGCAATCTAAGTAAAGGACCTTCCATACATCATTCCTGTAAAGTTTGGTTAAAATTGCTCCAGTGGTGTCAGAGGAGATAGTCAAAATGTGAAAAGTTTACGGACGGACGACAGACGACGGACGACGGACGACGACGACGGACGACGGACGACGGACGACGGACGACGACGGACGCAAAGTGATGGCAAAAGCTCACATGGCCTTTGGCCAGGTGAGCTAAAAAGTTAAAGTTATCTTATTTTAACATGTTTCAAACTTTTATTATATAAATCTTAAACTTGCATCTGTGACAATGACCTTTAAACAGATGACCTTCATTCATATATCAAAATGATCTTTATGTCAATACCTACAATATTCTAATATACATGCCTATAAAATTTATAGTTTTTGTCATTAATCATTTCAGTATCTGTTTGCATCTGTGACCTTGACCTTTTAACTCTTGACCTCTATTCATATATCAAAATAGTCTTTATATTAACACCTACAAGACTCTATTAAACATGCATATACAAAGTTTATAGCTTTTGAGATAATTAACCATTTCAGTATTTGTTCGCTTATGTGGCCTTGACCTCTGAACCTATGATGTTCTTTCATATATCAGAACGACCATTAGGCCAATACCTACATTATTTTATACATGCTTATACAAAAAGTTTATGGTTTTTGAGATAATTAGCCATTTAAGTATCCGTTTGCATCTGTGACCTTGACTTTTGATCCCATGACCTTCATTTCTATATCAAAATGATTGCTAGGCCAACCAATACCTACAATATCCTTACAGAATGCCTATACAATTTACAGTTTCTGCATGAATTAACCACTTCAGTATTTGTTTGTATCTGTGACCTTGACCTTTGAACCCAAGACCTTCATTCATATATCAAAATTATCATTACATCAATGCCAACAATATTTTTATATATATGCCTATACAAACAGTGTATTATTTTTTAGAAAATTAACCATTTGGGTATTGTTTTGCATCTGTGACCTTGAATCCATGACCTTCATTCATATATCAAAATGATCGTTAGGACAATTTCCCCTGTACCTTGTTTTTTCCCTTTATTTTGGCCCCTTACAATTTGTTCAAAACTGAAACCATGAGCCCTATAAATGTTTTACATGAAATATCTAAGCTATATCTCTTGTATGTTCAGAGGAAATGATTTTTAAAGATTTTCAAAATTTCTCCCTTTATGGGACCCCAAAGGAACATACTACCTTTATTTGTAGAAATCTGAAAGCCCTTTACCTACTGCTAAATATCATCAAATTTAAACCAGCAGTTTTGGATGAGTTGGTTTAAATGTGAAAAGTTTATACATGACGCACGCCAGACAAATATAAATGGCAATAGCTCATCTGAGCCTTTGACTCCTTCTCCCATCCCGTCTTGATGAGCAGAAGAAAACAAAGTATATATGTTTATACATTTTATATACAAGTGTAAGTACTGTCCATACATTTATATACAAGTGTAAGTACTGTCCACACATTTGTTCTTAACAACATGTTATTACTGGTTACCTGTTGTAGTTTTAGATACTCCTGCTCATAGATTTCACCTAAACTTTGTTTACTTTTCTCCTGATCTAGAACTATTCTTTTCTTGTACTCAAATGGTTCTTCCTTAGTTTTCACTTTCCTTTCAACATCATCCCATACCTGAAATAAATAAATAAATAACCACACTAATTTGCTTTTGAGACAGACATACATTCTTGTAAAATTGTTATTCTGAACAATTGTGACAAATATTAGAAAAAATTGTACCATCAAGAGTGTTAACAACATTTTCAATGACTTGACCTTATTTAATGTGACCCATTTAAAAACTTGACCTAGCTTTTGTAACAAGAGGCCCAATAGGGCCTGTACCGCTCACCTGGCCCGTAAACAGCACAAAGAACACAATATATACTACATTTAAGGAGCAATAACTCTGATGTGGATATTTAGATATTTATGAAACTTGCAACTCGCAACTGTGACCTTGACTTTCCAACCAATGACCATAATCTATATTAAAATGATCACTGCATCAATACCAACAACATTCTAATATACATGCCTATACAAAAAGTTTATAGTTTTCGAGATAATTAACCTTTTTGGTATTGTTTTGAAACCGTGACCTTGACCTTCGGACCCATGACCTTAATCTATATATCAAAATGATCATTACATCAATACAAATAATATTCCAATATACATGCCTATACAAAAAGTTGATAGTTTTCAAGATAATTAACGATTTTGGTATTGATTTGCTGCTGTGACCTTGACCTTTGGACCCATGACCTTTTTCTATACATCAAAATAATGGTTGTATCAATACCTACAACATTCTAATATACATGCTTATACAAAAAGTAAATAGTTTTCAAGATAATGAACCATTTCAGTTTTCTATTCCATCTGTGACCTTGACCTTCGAACCAATGACCTTAATCTATATATCAAAATGATCGTTACATCAATACCAACAACATTCCAATATACATGCCTATACAAAAAGTTGATAGTTTTCAAGATAATTAACGATTTTGGTATTGTTTTGCTACTGTGACCTTGACCTTTGGACCCTTGACCTTTTTCTATACATCAATACCAACAACATTCTAATATACATGCCTATACAAAAAGTTAATAGTTTTCAAGATAATGAACCATTTCAGTATTCTTTCGCATCTGTGACCTTGACCTTTGAACCAATGACCTTAATCTATATATCAAAATGATCGTTACATCAATACCAACAATATTCCAATATACATGCCTATACAAAAAGTTAATAGTTTTCAAGATAATAAACCATTTCACTTTTTTTTTCGCATTTGTGACCTTGATCTTTGAACCAATGACCTTAATCTATATATCAAAATAATCATTACATCAATACCAACAATATTCTAATATACATGCTTATATAAATTGACCTTGACCCCATTTTGAAGGTAATTACAAGAATCTGATAGCCTGGATTAAATAATAGTTCAACATGTTCAAGATAAAAAAAACTACAGTGGACAGCAACAAATATGGATATCTTATCATGAAAACCTACATAAAAACAAAACACATGTATCATTAGTTACATAGCAAGGATATATGTGACACAAATGTGTAGTCAATAAAACACTAAACCAGATAATCGCTAAAAGTAATGACCAACTTCACATACATGATACAATTCAACATTATTTCTGTAAGCAGCTGATCAATATATTACAGATGAAAGAACATTTAATTATTTAAACAATAAAGTAAAAATCATTTCCATGTACTTTATTTTAAAGGTTTATTCAATAATAAAAGATTATTCTGTGTTATAACCTAAAATAACTAAGTATAAATGTACTGATATACTGAATCATGTCTTAGAGAGGTTAACAAGTAACAATTAAGTATGACGTTAATCTTGAGAAAAACATTAAAGTATCAAGCTCTGTTCTTACATCAAACAGATTTCAGTTGAAAGGCCAGTTTCAATTTTTTCCATTAAACCTGTGATTTAATCTTCAGGGCCATTCAAGAGGGATAAGTCAAATTTGGTCAGCAGATGGGGCTTGTCGTAACCTCAAAGAACTTGCAATTCGGGGCTGACACAATGAATTAGTAATTAAATGGTGTTTTTAACTTAAAACTATATAATTTTTTTGTATTTATTTGATAGAAAATTGATTTTTCTAGATGACCATAACTATTAACACTCCTCCTAACAAATTAAAATGTTGAAATCATAGACATAAACTGTGGTATTGTGAAAGGTCAAAATGAAGTAGGCGGTGCTCTCGGCGTTTACACCCAGTAAATTAAATTGACAAAATTGCATCCCACACCGACTGAGTAAAAAATTATCCTTGCAATTGATTGCATTTGGAACACAGGTCATTTTGATACCAGATACAAACCATCATTTGCACCGGTTATTACACAGAGAATATTGTCAAGTTGACCCTGCGTGCTGCTGATTTGGAAAACAAAACGTGCTATCTATTGCATCTAGACATCTTCTAATTTGTTTATTTCTACTTTAAATATTTGTTGGTGTGTTTTTAATATAATCTTTAAACAACTGTGTTTAATTTTAGTTCAATTTTGTAGAAAAATGCCACAAAAATCAAACATTCAGATCGCCAAGCTGGCCCCATGTAGTCGACTCGATATGTGACTCAGAAATCAGCTGATATTGGATTTTTTTAACACTTTCATTACATTTAGAGTCACAAGAGGAACAATTTGCTAGAAAACCTTCTGAACAACAAGTAACTGATGTTGAATTACCTGCTGCAGTGCATGCAAATTTTAAAACAATGTGTGTTTACTGTTTCAGATCAGGCAGTTGCATCACATATTTACAGGTACACAGCCTGTTAAGGAGCATAATTATAGTTTGTTAAATTTCAGAAAGTTTGCAGAAGAGGAAAAGCAATGATATGAAAAAGTTCAGTTTAGTTATGGGTTAGGTTATTCAGAAACAGAGCAAAATCACAGGAGATGGTGTTGACAGATAATGTGGTCCAGGCAGCAAATGCACAAATTGCAACAAGAGGGCCAATAGGGCCTGTGATGCTCAACTGGCAGGTAATTTACATTTTTGATAAATAACATGCAAATCTTGCTAAATGGCATTTCACCTCCTTTTTACAGTTGCAACTGGAACCAAAGTGGTTGGAAAATAAATCTGAATTGGTCTTTCATGTTTTTGCTACTTATAGGAACAGAAGCCACCTTGGATTTTGGCTGATATGCCAGACACAACTTTTGGATTACTGTTACTTTTCATGCTGTATTAGGTTAGAATTGACCAATTCAGGAGAAAATTTTCAATGATTTGGTTGAAACAAACATCTTGTTCGTACACTGTGTAAAAATTGGATCAACAATTTTTTTTCCAGGAAAGGTAAAAAATTATGTCATAACCTTCACAATTGACCTTCACCTCATTTTGAAGGTAATTACAAGAATATTTCAAAACTGAAAACCCATGTCATTATCTGATCAAATAGTGAAGATATAACCATTTCAGCAATTTTTCGCATCAGTGACCTTGACCTTTGAACCCATAACCTTTTTCTATACATCAAATTAGTAGTTGAATTAATATCTACAACATTCTAATATCTATGCCTATAGAAAATGTTAATAGTTTTCAAGATAATTAACCATTTCAGTATTATTTCGTATCTGTGACCTTGACCTTTGAACCCCTGACCTTTATCTATATATCACAATGATCGTTACATAAATACCAACAATATTCTAATATACATGCCTATACAAAAAGTTTATAGTTTTTGTGTTAATGTTTTTGATGTTGTTTTGCATCTGTGACCTTGACCTTTGAACCAATGACCTTTTACTATATACCAAAATGATCATTGTATCAATACCTAAAATATTCTAATATACATGCCTATACAAAAAGTTCAAGATATTTAACTATTTAAGCATTGTTTTGCTACCGTGACCTTTGGACTCATTACTTTTTTCTATACATCAAAATGATAGTTGTATCAATACCTACAACATTCTAATATACATGCCTATACAAAAAGTTTATAGTTTTCCAGATAATATTTAAAATCAGAAAGGTAAAAAATTAGGTCATGACCTTCACAATTGACCTTGACCCCATTTTGAAGGTAATTACAAGAATATGTCAAAATTGAAAACCATGATAATGAACCATTTTGGTATTGTTTTGCTACTGTGACCTTGACCTTTTGGATCCATGACCTTAATATAAATATTCATCATTGCATCAATACCAGCAATATTCTAATATACAAGCCTATACAAAAAGTTTATAGTTTTTGAGATAATTGACCATTTTGGTATTGTTTTGCTACTGTGACCTTGACCTTTGAACACATGACCTTAATCTATACATCAAAATGATCATTACATCAATACCAACAATATTCTAATATACATGCCTATACAAAAAGTTTATAGTTTTCCAGATAATATTTAAAATCAGAAAGGTAAAAAAATTAGGTCATGACCTTCACAATTGACCTTGACCCCATTTTGAAGGTAATTACAAGAATATGTCAAAATTGAAAACCATGATAATGAACCATTTTGGTATTGTTTTGCTACTGTGACCTTGACCTTTTGGATCCATGACCTTAATATAAATAATCATCGTTGCATCAATACCAGCAATATTCTAATATACAAGCCTATACAAAAAGTTTATAGTTTTTGAGATAATTGACCATTTTGGTATTGTTTTGCTACTGTGACCTTGACCTTTGAACACATGACCTTAATCTATACATCAAAATGATCATTACATCAATACCAACAATATTCTAATATACATGCCTATACAAAAAGTTTATAGTTTTCCAGATAATATTTAAAATCAGAAAGGTAAAAAATTAGGTCATGACCTTCACAATTGACCTTGACCCCATTTTGAAGGTATTTACAAGAATATGTCAAAATTGAAAACCCCATGTCATTATCTGATCTTGTAGTCAAATTATAACAATTTGAAGCTATTTTACGATTTTTGACAAATTAAACACAAAAACGTGTAACCTATTTTTGTCAGAATTCCACGAAATGTACAAACTAAGAGGTTAAGACCATCTAAAAGCCAAATATCAAATCAGATTTTACCTCCAATGACTGGTTCTGGTTTAGGTTTTTTTATTTTTAATAACAGCAGCCATTTTTGATATCTAATCGCCATGATTTGTAACTCTAGCAAGGACCTTGCACAGCAAATTTGGTTTCAAAAGGCCTGGTAGTTTCAGAGTTTTTGCTGTTAACGGACGCACGCAGGCACACACGCATCATGCCAATAGCTCATCTGGCTTTAGACAGTTGAGCTAAAAATGTTGTAATTAATGCAATTCTAGATCATTTAGCTATCACTACTACTACTGTTGCTGATGATTCTACAGCTACAAATGCCATAGGTTTTTATAGCATCGATGCTAATTTTTAATGTTTTCTCTCCACAGTAACCACAGCAAGTATAGATGTACCAGCAGAAAACATACTTGATAACACAGAAAATTCAGAAATGGATTACAGATATTCTTGTACTACATGTATAAGAGTTCCTGTTATTCAAACATTTCATATTTTAAAGTTGACACATGTACATGTTTTTGAGCTTTTTATGAAATTTATCACAATCCATTCACTTTTATTCACTTTTATTGTGCAAGAATCTATGTAAATATCTTTTACTGTAATTGAATTTAAGCCAAACTTTAAATTATGGATCATTGCCGCACACAGACAGTTTCACAGTACCATCCTTGTGTGGTGGATGATGTATTGGCATTTAAATTATATACAGTGCTCCCTCAAGATAACGCCACCTTTGGTTCAGACAGATTTTGGCGGTATAACGGGGGTGGCGTTATATCGAATTCATCAAAACATCCCGAACTTCACAAATTTCAGATCAACTATAACTATATGCACATGTGCATTCAGACCCCATAACGATAAATTAGGTAAAGAAAACAAAAAACTGTGCTCGTGTCGCTACTCCTTAATCATTTCATTGCCGATTTTCATTAGCAATAATTAAAACAAATACATGTATTATTAAAATATTACCTTTTTTAATGAAATATGTACAGAAAATAAGCAGTTGCTGATACTCGCAACTTCATGACATGTGGTTTTTTTTATTTGCTGGTAATGACTTAATACACTATAGTATACAAATCGAAAACTGGAAAAAGAAGACGACACAGTCACAGTTTTTATAACTTACTACAATACAGGCTATACATGTCAAGATCATTTTATTAAATTCTATCAATCAATTTATCACATATGAACAACATTCATTTGGCAGTGTTATCGGGGTAATATTATTCATAAATAACAATCCGTTCTACTACATGTGTGGCGGATGGCGATATGCGAATTTGGCATTATAACGGGTGCAAAATATAGGAGGGAAATCCGTACTAAGAAGCAACATGGCGGTATACGAGGCTGGCGTTATAACGGGGGGGCGGTATATCGAGGCAGCACTGTAATACATTTGACATAGTTTAATATTCCTGTTTGCTGAGCAATGATTAGTTAGAAATTGTATCAGTTCACTTTCTGAAGTAAGGTGGTTTTCTATAGGCACTCTGGTTTCCTCGAACAACCCTAAACTGACCACCTCAACATAAGTGAAATAATTTGACTGGAATGCAAAACTTTCTTACTCCACTCCTGATAAAATCTTAGTAGTAAGATTTGTGTAAGATTCTATTAGTCTCTCAACATCTAGGATCAAATGGTGCTTGAGACAGATCATAGTGTGAACAAGTTTGTCAGTTTTCATGCTGGAGGGAAGGTGGTTTTACTTGATGTTATACTGGTACTGCATTAAATTATTCTGTTTTAATTACAGTTGACTCTCATTATCTCGAACTCGACAGGGAAATGCAAAAAGTTTGACTTATCCGGAGTTCGGCAACAAAAGGAAAGTAACTCATACATGCCTACCGGAAGTCGCTTCCAATTTTATCTTGTTCATCTTGGTTATCATTTAACGAAGAAATTGAAAAAATAAAAAACTTTCTCATATCTAATGGTTATCCAGAAGATTTCTTTTACAAAATTGTGAGAATATTCATTTCGGACAAAATTTCGGGAAATTATAATATATTCAGGACTAAAACTAAAGAGGATATTAAATACACTTTCCTTTTACCGTTTATTGGCAACACTTCTTTATATTAAAGAAAAAACTTCAAAACATTTTCAAATGTAAAAATATACAGATCAATATAGTTTTTTCATCATTTAAAGTGAGAAATTACTTCTCGCTTAAAGACAAAAGTAATAGCGTCCTGAAGGCATCTGTAATTTCAATGCTTGGAGGATCCAAGTGTTACCTATAAACTAAAAGATTCCTTCAGAGACGCATTACTGAACATAATAAAACCGGTAGTGCCAAATTCAATCATGTAGAAAATTGTAAGAGATGTAAAGAGTTCAGGATCACCAAGTGTTTTAAAACTCTGAATAAAGGTAATTCAGACTTTGACTTGGTGAACCTGGAGGCTTTACATATCAAAGATGAAAGGCCTACCCTAAATAAACAATTAGCAGGTGATGGGACAACTTTCTTATTGAATGTGTTCCAATAACCCTTAGGCTAAATCCTAATTGGTTTTTCACTTAATCAGGTGACACTTTTGTGTAATTACATTGTATAATTTGTAAATAATGTGTTATACATATATCTTGTATTTGTAATTTTAAGTTAGTTAAAATGTAAGCTTGATAAGGAATACTGTGTATTCGAAATATATTGCGATATGAAGAATCATGCTGTTGTTAGTTTTTATTTTAAAATTATCATTACTTTAAGGAAAAATAAATGCTAACTTAACATAATAAATGCATAATTATTTTTGTGCATTACACTGGCACTTGTTCAACATAACCTCTGAAGTGTTGTTAGGGACATGGCCTCTTACTGTTTAGGTTAGAATCCCAGGACAGATTTTTGTGTGAGAAAGTTGGTCAGTTTGTTGTCGAATGTCGTCGGTTTTCTTTAGGCTTAACAGTTTCCTCTCCATCTCTAAATATGTTTGATAGTGAAAGAATCTTGACTTTTACTCCCCTTTTCCCAATAGATAGCATCATTAGGACTGAAGGTAGATACATGGACTTGATTCATGTCATTTTGGAGATGGTCAGAATTAGATTCATATTGCATTTGTGCATTTATTTAGTACTTTTGCTGAAAAAAATCTATCAGCAGCACTTGATCTGTAATAAAATGTACACAGAGACTACAGAATAAACTGTTACACCCAGTAAAACTGACCTGGCCACCATATAGGAAAGAGATTTTAATAAACTAGTTATTAACTTGGATGTGGGAACAATATTTCTTCCTTTTCCACTGAAAAGAAAATTATGTAACTTTCTCTTGTTTATCAAATTTGAAGAAATATTTCCCCATGGAGAATAATTTTGTTTAATTAATAAGATTTAAATATTAAATAAAGCTTTTAATAATTTTAGCCAATTTTTTACATAGATTTTAATTGCCATTAGATATTGCAAAATAATTGAAATAGTTGAAATTGTAGCCCAATAAAACAAAGATAATAGCGTATGATCTACAGTTTTGGACATTTCAGGAATTTTTTAAGAATATTTTTGCATATGTTTCTAATTTATGTTAATAGTCATTCCACTTTTCCTCTTTCTTAATTTCGCTACATTAAAATGAATATCAATCAATAAAATAGTAAAATAGTAAAATCACTTTATTTTAATTTTATTAACTGACAGAATAGCATCCCACACCAATTTCGGACAAGTCTTTCATAGCTACTTTCAAAACAAAACATATTTCATAATTTCATGTAGACTTTTAGTTCATTTTGAGATAAAGAATGCAACAATCTAGAGAATTAGTGACAAATTCATTCGGAACATCCTCTGGATGTGAAATGATAAAGGCGACAACTTTCTCATTTTTTGCAGCGTATTACAGCACTTTTGAGGAAGGACAGAAAGCTTCATACGATTTTGATAAAACTTTCAGAGGTTATGTAGTCTGATGCAATCTAGCTATCTAAATTGCTGATTTTTTGGGGAAAAGTCCGGATCATACTTATTTTTGGGGTTAAAAAAAATGGACTTTTAAGAAAATAATTACGTTTAACACACTCCTGTTCAATAACCATTCATTGTACAAAAAAGTCGTCCATTGACCGACAAAAGTTTAAGATCTGACGAAAAAGACGGTATTTTTATATTTTTTCTATCTTGCACATAAAATCCACAATAACTGTTTAAAGTCGACCCTATCATCCAAAATAAATTTAACATACCGTTTTGAATTCGTACCCATAAGTAACCAATTTTTACCAAATTATTGGTAGGTTTGGCACTTATCCGTTAGGTCTGTGTTAACTTTTGAGTGGCAAGTTCTGTGGATGAGCTCTACTAATAGAAATCCTCTAGATTGTTCCATTCTTTCCCGCGAAACCCCTAAAGGTGTCGCCAACTAGTAAATTGAAGAAAACAAGAGACCCATGGGCCTTAACTCTCATCTGGGTGAATGTTCATATTTCATGCAGAAGTTCAATAGTCATCAACATTATTTAAAGAGAATATTCAAATTTTCAGCAGTTAGGGCCATTATGCAAAAATTTTTGCAAATACACTATAACTTGTCCTATGAATGCTACATCTAAAATATATAAGGTCAAGCTGCAGTATATTTAAAAACAGCTAAAATGGTAAAAGCGAAAGTACAAACATAACAAACTAGGCCACTTCATTATTTGTTTGCATCTGTGACCTTGACCTTTGAACCCATGACCTTCATTCATATATCAGAATGATCTTTATGTCATTACCTACAATACTTTAATACATGCCTATACAAAAAGTTAATAGTTTATCGAGATAATTACCCATTTCGGTTTTCGTTTGCATCTGTGACCTTGATCTTAAAGCCTATGACCTTAATTTGTATATCAAAATGATTGTTAGGCCAATAACTACTATATTCTAATATACATGCTTATACAAAAAGTTATGTTTTCAAGATATATTGACAAATACAGTAATTTTAGCAATTTTGTCATAAGAACCTTTCCATTTCATCATTTGGCCCCTACAGCTATGATTGGTGCAAATCTGAAACTTAAGTATGTTTTACAGGAAATATCTTAGCGCTGTATTGTTTATTAATGATTTTCACAATTTCCCCCTTTCTTTATGCCCCCCCCCCTTTTGTGCAAATCTGAAAACCCTTTACCTCGACATCATTACTGCTAATTGGCCAGTAGTTTTAAAGGAGTTGATTAAAATGTAAAAAGTTAACACACTATGGATGACACAAAACAGATGAAGATGGCAATAGCACACTTGAGCCTTTGACTTCTGTGACCTAAAATATTTATTGTATAAAATGTATGATCATTTCAAGTAATAATAATCCCATCTATTAGCATACTTAAACTTTTGAGACTCACTTCTGTTTTTGATCACATACCAAAATTTCAACTCAAAGTCATTTAATTAGTGTTATAAAAATTCAGCATATTGGGACAGAAGGCAAACAAATAAATATTCATCTATCCTGAATTGGCTTCAGGAGAGATCCTCTAGCACTGTTACACACCAGTCAGTAGAGGTTAAGTACATATCAAGCAAGGCTCGACAAAACAAATATGTATATTGCATAGGAATAAGTGACACAACTCTTGCTCATATTTTTACAAACTGAAGAATTTTAATTTTTAATTTTATCTTTTTCATGAAAAACTTTAACTATTCAATCTTTGTATTATCCTTAAGTTTAACTATTTTAATTTAGGGTCTTTTACATTTTTATACAAATTTATGTGCACATTACGCCAGTTGAAAGCCTCCAGTAAATTAAGTTGTTATAATTTAATTTCAGGTTTAATACAGTGCAACTTCCGAAAACCGGCCGCCCGTGGGACCGAGGAATTTGGCCGGTTTTCAGAGGGACTGGTATTTAGAGGGCCTATGAATCCGGTAGATCCGATCCGGTCCAAATCTCATCCATTTCCGAATTTTATCAAACTATGTTTTGACATTTAAACGTTAATGTCAGTGTATTAAATTTAGCATTGATCGTAGTTGTAATCTGAAATTCCATTCTTGATTTTATCAAGTAACTTTAGTTTAAATCTAAAACTAAACATCTGACAGATTAATACTTACAACTGCAGTTCTCAAAATGTATATTGTAATTGGCTGCCTGTGTTGACTCAAACCGTAAGTGGGAGGTCATGGTTTCGATCCCCGTCCGGGTCTTACCCAAGACTTGAAAGTGGGTAGTGACTGTTCTTTCGCCAAGCACTCGGCATTACGAAATGAAAGTCACGGTTCTTTCGGATGGGAAATTAAAATAAACGAGGTCCCGTGTCACGGTGGGCTTGGCACGCTAAAAGAACCCTGCTGTATAATGCCATCAGCGCCTATAGCTGGCGATGTCTCGATATAAGTGAAATATTCTTGACTGGGACGTTAAACACCATTACTCAACTCTCAACTCATCATCTGCCTGTGTTGACAAGGTGCACAAGGTATGGCCAGTTTCCGGATCGTGGTGACAGGAACGTTTTGATATTAAATAGTAAAAAATATTCTTGAAAGTTTCACATTAAAAAAAAATATTTTAGTGATAGAATCTACTGATTTATTTGGATAAAGAAAAAATATTCTTAACCCTCTGGCTGCCACGATACCATATATGTCCTCCCCCAGCCCGCTGCCAAGAGGACATATATGTCCTTTTTTTCTATGATTCCAACCACAATACTTTAAACCCTATTTCTTATTAATCCACTTTATATCTTATTTTCATAATAACAAAGTAAGATGGTAATTAACTGACATAACGGTTGCATGACGTCATCACAAAAATTATGACGTAAATATAGCAAAATTATGATGTAATCAAATGCTGCTGTCGTACATCATTGCTACTGTAGAAAATGCAGTCGTAAATGCCATGACCAGTGACTGAACAGCCATGCGTGCTGTTATATTTTCCTTAAAACTAACGGACCGATCTCATTTGATAAAATAATTAAATTAATAATTATTTTCAGGACAAATTAACAATTAATTAAACCTTCGGCAACGAGAAAAACACTGATCTATTTAAAACTTATTTTCTTACAAATGCATTGGGTCATATATAGAAGAGCAAATAAGTGTTAAATGGTTATCTTTTCGGAAAAATGAAAATCGATGAACGGCCACTCGACAGTTTGAGATGAGATGAAATATGCTTGAAATTAAAGAAATTAAATGTCGCTTATAATAATAATAATAATACAAGTTTATGTCAGTACGTAATGATATGATTTTTTTTCATCAAATATTTTTTCGATGTAGTACTTTTCAGATCTCCAAATGCGTTGAGCTTTCTCTGATTTTCATTGATATGTTGAGAAATGATAACATTGTATACGATTATCACAACTATTTACAACTGTATACACTGTTTCACCGCAGACGTCTATCACAAACTTTGTTCAAAATATACAGTTTTATATTTAAACTCTGTACGTACGTCATACATAAAGTTAGTTCTAAAATATTCAGAAAATTCATTTTAATTATTGGGTACTGTGGTATAAGCACGAGGTATATGTATTACAGTTACCTATACCTTAACCACCCCCTTATAATTTGAAGTCCTCGCATATAATTTTTAACTTTTACGAATCATTTAATCGACTTTTAGATTTGATTATGAATATTACAACATGTGGTCTGTCAAATTATATAATTAGAACACCTCTTAAAGGCTTCGTCACACACTGTGCAAATGTACCTGACTAAATGTTTGGATTGATTGTGAAAAGTAATTTGTCTCTTCATATGACTACAGGTACCCGGGGAATAGATTTTAAGCATTTTATAAAAAATACAGCGTATCATATATATATATATATATGAAATGCTTAAAATCCTGTACATATGACACGTAAGACGGTAAAGAAAGCTTCTAGAAGGAACTCTCCATTGGTTGTCATATGAAATGGTTTATAGTATGTGATGAAAAAAAACCTACGAGTACATAAATATATTAACTAACATTAAAATTGTATATCAGTAATGTATCGCTTAATTCACGTCTGCAATAAAAGAATGAAGTTGTTTTTGGATATAATGTAGGTGGCAATATATTTTATTTATTTTATTTAGCATTTACACCAAAAACAAGGTCAAGCTGATTACAATATACAACTGCGTTCCTGGGTCATAAGCTAAAAGGACCCTTATAACATCCCATTTGTCATGCAGAAAACACATTTTGAATGCAATAAATACAGTATGTTACAAAAACATGACTGTGTGATTTTGCATGTTTTCCACAACTATTGGGGTTAATTCACTTTTATTGCTATTTCATATAACCTTTTGTTAGTTTCCAAAGATTTTTCATCTGAATGCCTTTTTTTCATATGGACGGTCAAATATAAAATACGGAATATAGTAGACACAAAAATTTGAAGAATACATGCACACATTATTGTATAGATGATGATACATGTTATACAGTGCATAACTGTCGAAAGTTTAACACTGAGTTAATATAAAGTAGTCTAAGATTGGCTGCTAAGTGGCAGAGATATGGATGGCTTAGTGACCATAAAAGTGGCCGAGATAAAGAAAAGTTGGCGAAAATTATCACTAAAAATGAACTGAGATGAGCTGCACATTGGCACTAATTCGTTTTCTTAGTGTTAAACTTTCAACTTTCAACAGGCCTGTATTGTATATGGGCATGCTACCAAAAGGAAAATGGGGCTCGTTAGAGATCAGGGAGGGATCCGCTGCGCTATAGAAAATGCCCCTTGTTGGTTTTCCTGTGCATCATCATCCAAAAATGCATTGTCACGGATTATGCTACCTCCTTATCGATCTACGCTGTAGCCATAACTAACAATGAGTTATGTTTTTATCTGATTTGTGCTAGCTATATTTCGCAATCAGGATGCTTTTAGCATCTATTTATGTTGCAGTTCCCAACGGTCAGCGGCAATGTGAATAAAAGTTATACATGTATATGTTTAAGGGTCAAAAAGTGTTCCACAAATATCATGTATGTTGAGGTATGCTATTGTCACTTTTTCAATTGTGTTCTTTTCATTACCGTTTACTTTACTTGAAAATAATTAATCACGGCTTTCATATTCAATAACTTAAAACATAAAACGTGTATACATGACCTCTGTAGATAGTTCATTGGATACTTTCGGGAAAGTCGCTGACGATAAAGAAACCTTGCTAAATAGTGCACTCTACATTTCTAAATTTGTGCATCTTTTATACCTCACGGTTCTGGTCAGACTTCAATAATTTTACAAATATCACGTTATACACAACATTATCAGTTAATTTAGAACATATACCAAATAGAAAACAAACCTCTTAGGAAATTAATTCAAGAGAAATGTGCTAAAATGATTTGTACGAATGGCCCTGACTGCCACTATCGTCCTTTCACGACTGCCGCTTGGTGTTTTCTTCAACAGTTGTTTGAACTTGATATCAAATTAAACAAACTTGAATCTTGAATGTAAATAAATAAACATCCATAAAAATTTATCTGACGTGTGTACCTGTTCTATTAACACTTAAGAAATATTTTCATATCAAAACCATTGCATAACCTCGTTGTATTTAAGAAACTATTAGATGCGATTTTGGCGTTTATTTTATCATTTTTTCCAACCCATCTTTAAAATTCTCTTTAATTAACTTACGGATTGTGCACAGCATTTCTTGTTTGATTATTTATTTCTTTTACAGGAGGATCTATTACTAACTCTCCTCCACTAATAGCATACACAAAAGAAATTAAATACTGCCCATCATGTGCAGATTTTATTTCACCGGTATTCTTGACTTTCATCAAGTGGCACAGGTGTCGGTAATGCTCCTTGTATAATGCGCATTTCAATATTGCATCATGGCCAACTTAATTTTTAATAGTGAATTTTTAAATTAATTAAAACTGTTAGCTCAAAATTTGAGGATTCGATAGTATTTCAAAATTCATGTTGCATGAACATTAATAAGCATCTCATTTAAATCACCTGGTTATTATCATTATACAATTTTGTTAAAACTAAATTTTACGAGATCAAAAAAAAATTTCGGGATAGATCTACTTGCCTAATAGAAATTCAACTCTGTGTTCAACTTGGTTTTATGCTGGAGTTATACTTTTCAAGATATGAACCTAATGAGAAAAATCTGCGAATAATGATGCGTAAAATATTGTAAATTTCATCAAAATCGGACAAATAATGACCTTGGAATGAATGTTTTACGACGTATGAAATCAGGTGAATGAAGACAGGTTCTCCTTTTCTCTGAACGTCGTCATTTTTGATGACGCAATCATGATGACGTTTTAACCTTGGCACAGTGCTGACGTAATTTCAACTGTTCCGTGGCAGCGAGAGGGTTAAATATTTCTGAAATATTTCCGCACCGCATAATAAAACGTTCCGATCACCATGATCAGGTAACCAATGACCTAATTCAAGTGAGGGGTACTCTATAGGTAGAAATCTCGAAATGATGAAAAACTAAGAATATCATTTAAAATACATTTATTAATCTCACAAAAAAAACAAATAATAATAATAAACAAAATACAAATGTAAATAAAATAAACGCAGGTTTATTATACACTATTTCATCAGCATGAAAGCACTAGATTAAAATCAGTACAACATGTGTACATTATCACACGCTGTTATTTCAGTGATTGGATCAGTTAACTGACAAGAGAAAATCACTTTCCGTTACGGTTCAACGATGCATGTGACACCTGACGTCGGTTTTTGGAGGCAAATTATTGAGATGAAACGTAAATTCGGCACTTAAAAAAGGCCGGTATTCGCGGAATTCAGAGGGGCCGGTTTATGGAAGGTTTTTTTAATATAAACAAAGAAGGATAAATTCGGGACCGGCCCCGCGTGTTCGGTATACAGAGGTGATCGGTTTTTGGAAGGGCCGGTTTTCGGAAGTTGCACTGTATACATTTCTTTTGTAAATACCTCATGTAAGTTTTGTGTTCCTTTGATATGGCTGCTATTCAATTTTATATCAGTTAAAGATAGGATATCAATATTTCATTCATTCTGTAACTGGAGGAAGGAATCGCCTGTAAAAGCACTTCCTCACAGAGCACCTAAGCTTAGGATCGAACCTGGTCCTCCCAGGTGAAAAGTGATCAAGGCTAACAGATGGGACCAGAAAGTCTGGCAGTAAATCACTCTGACTGTTATATTCTATATGATTTTAAAAGATGTTATTATATACTTATTTTAAAACCATTTATATTAAATATTTTTGTGATAAATGTTAATATTAAATGTCATTTTTTTAAAGAATTTTAATCAATAAATCTTTAATCAATCATCACCACTTTTTCACTAAATACAACCAATACAATAAATCAATTCATCTCTCGGTATACATGTACATGCAAATTATATTTTTGTATAATTTTTTTTTATCAATTTTACTTTTTGGAGCCAAATTTCTCCTGTGTAGAACACAAACAAGAATAATGATTGTGCTGGACAGGATGTTTTATAACAGACAATATATGTCTTACCTTGTCTTTTATCCTCTGTTTAATTATATCTTCTAGTGTTTTTGTAGTTTCCTCTGTAATCACTGGTGCTGTAATATAAACATTATACATTGTAATACTGCATTTAGAGTGTTCTAACATTGGAGGTAATAACTAGAAATACTTTGAGTATGGTAAAACTCAGAAAGGATATCCCCTGCCACAGATTCCCCTGCCACAGATTCCCCCGCCACAGATTCATGTCCACGCCATGAATGTTTTGTTCTCATACTTTCTATATTACAAATTTTGAACAAAACGAGGGTAATACAATTACCGAGTAAGTGCAGAATCAGCAGCTTGTCTCGGCTCCTCGGCAATTATATTTCGGTCCATAACTATCTATAACTTGGCCCCTTTTCAGCAACTGTTGTCCATCTCTCGGCAGTTATTCTACCACTTTTCGGCCACATAACCAATCATCTCTTCGACACTTTTTCGACCACTCAGCTCCTTGGCACTTTTTCAGCCGCTCAGCCCCTCGTTAGCTTCTTGGCCACTCAACCCTCATTAGCTAGAAAACATCGATTCAGTAAACATGCCTGCAGTCACATATATTACCATATTTTAGAGAACAAAATCAAGAGATTATCTAACTCTGGAGTTAGTTGAAGAGATTTTAGTAGGACAATTAGCAGATAGGATATTATTCATACATGTTGCTCAGCCTTCATTTGTGTTGGCACCAAGAAGGTGTTGAAAGTCATGCATTGAATCCCTGGTATCTGATGATGACTTGGGATTAACAGATTAGGATTATGACAACTGATGTTTACCCGTTTTTTAAATCCCATTCCATAATGGAATATAAAAGATTTATGAAATTCTAAAAAAAATATTATAAAGATCTATTCATTTTTTTTTTTTTTCATTTGCACTTAAAGTCCTTATTATTACTGACTGATTTTTTTAATCTTTATACAACTCATCTCTGTTAGATGTCAATTGCTGGACCATTTTCACTAGTGTCAGAGACTCGGCTACCGAGAGGCCAAATGAACTGCCAAACTGGGACAGTTCAAAGTGCCGAGGGGCTGAATGAGCTGCTACGACTCTGTTGTCGAGGACCCAAGCTTTGGACAGCTCCAGTTGCAGCGTGGCAACTTTGTGTGTTATTATGTTGGACTTTTAACCAAGAGAAGTACAAAAATTGGAGTGTACTATGCAAACTTGCTTCACCAGCTAAGAACTGCCATCCATGAAAAACGTCTAGGTACACTCTCTAAAGGTGTTTTGTTGCAACAGGACAATGCACGAGTCCACACTTACAATGATGCAATGAATGCTGTAGAGTGAAAGGGGTATGAATTAATACCTCATCCTGCGTAATTGCCCGACCTAGCTTTTGGTGACTTCTTCCTCTTCCAAAAATTGTAAAATTACATCCGTGGACATCTTTTCAATTCTTACGAAGCAGTCATGAAGATAGTCGAGGAGTGGGTTAATGGAAAAGATCCTAACTATTTCAGTTCTAAGATAAGGGATGGTACCAACTAGGTTGGTCCACCTGATACACGCTATGGGGCAGACGTATGCTGTGTTACGTGAACTGTTGGATAATAGCCTGACCGGTTTCGGATTTTAGAAATCCTTCATCAGAGACAATGATAATTTGGACTTTGTGTCCTGCTTTTATACTAGATTTTTTGCCGGATATGTATCCGGCGGGCGCTGATTGGTTGAACAGGTTAATTGGCGGTTATATATCTGCCGTGTTGCCGGATATATATCAGTCGTGTCGATGATATGACAGGATTGACGGATATGTATCCGATATGTTCATTATGTAACCATTGTGTGCCGGATGTGTACCCGTTTTGTTGTCGGATATGTATCCGTTTCTTTGTCGGTAATGTATCCATTACATTAATGGATATATCTCCGATGTTCGGTGTTATAGGCATGTCTCAGCACGGTAGGATTTCCTGCTGATTAGATAAAGTACACCAATATTTGTATTTTTAACAGAAGACAACAATTAAAAATAGGTTTTCATATTTTTAATACTGTTATTTGTATTGTTTACAATAAAATTCATAGATTCTGGACTTTGATTGTTATCTTTTTGTTGTTATCTTCTATGATCTAGAAGCGCGGTGACCGCCGTGTTTGGTCCAATATTGTACTACGCATCTAGCGGCGAACAGGATCTTATCTGTTGCCACCTCTTTTCTAATCCTACCTGGTGGTGGTGTGTGGGCCATCCAGCTGTGGTGGTGGATCTGAAATGGTGGAAGGCCATCAGTTATGACCCCCATTTCAAGGGTGTCCAGAAAAATCTTTTATGTATTCGTCGTCTATACTGCCTTTGTACCGACGACAGGTATGTTCTGGTGCTGTTTTCTGTTTGTGCTTGACCAGGTCATCCTTTCTAGTGTAGGATCATGCACAGTATGAGCAACTATGCTTTTTCTGCATACCATGTATAGATTTTTTATGCCAGTATAAGTTAGGAGCATGTTAAAAATACAAATATTGGTGTACTTTATCTAATCAGCAGGAAATCCTACCGTGCTGAGACATGCCTATAACACCGAACATCGGGAGATATATCCATTAATGTAATGGATACATTACCGACAAAGAAACGGATACATATCCGACAACAAAACGGGTACACATCCGGATACATATCCGACACACAATGGTTACATAATGAACATATCGGATACATATCCGTCAATCCTGTCACATCATCGACACGACGGATATATATCCGGCAACACGGCGGATATATATCCGCCAATTAACCTGTTCAACCAATCAGCGCCCGCCGGATACATATCCGGCAAAAAATCTAGTATAAAAGCAGGACACAAAGTCCAAATTATCATTGCCTCTGATGAAGGATTACTAAAATCCAAAACTGGTCAGGCTATTATCCAACAGTTCAGGTAACACAGCATACGTCTGCCCCATAGTGTGTATCAGGTGGACCAACCTAGTTGGTACCATCCCTTATCTTACTTACCTTTTACCACTTGATACAACTATGGGAGATCCCCAAGCTAGTCATTCCATAATGGAATAAATGACAGACTCTCGGCAAGGCGACAACACTCCTTCATTTATTTCAGTTCTAAGTTGATGGCACTATTGGTCTAAGTGCATCAAACTACAGGGCAGTTAAATCCAAAAAGAGGTAGATCTCGACCAGAAATAAGTTAGGCTGGTTTCTTGTTGACTCATCCATGTACCAAAGTGTCAATGTGATAATAGTTTCTATGAAATCTAATCCAGGAGAAGTTTATAATCTGATATAGTCAAACCATTTTTCTTTCACTTTAATAAAGCAGGAGTTCAAAATTATGTTTTGTAATGGAAAGTCCAGAACATTTTGCCTTTATTTTTGGCAGGTCCCACACAAAGTTTTGGAGGTCTATTATCTGCATTGAAAAGTCCATCAGCAATTATGTTATCATATAGAAAAGAAGTAGTATTACCAGTGGGTATCCTGGTATAAAATTGCAGGTCCATTTGACTTTGACAATTAAAAATATCAAGGGTTCCTGTGTAAAATTAATATGCCTAAGACTTTGGTTGGGAAGTTCTGAAACCCCAATAAAGTACTTTGAGAGTGGTTAATAATGATAAGGTTTTAAGTTAAGGAATTCAGTAGCAGATAACAAAGATAGATATTGTTTATATCTCTGAATTCAGTAGCGGATGACAAAGACAGATATTGTTTATATCTCTGAATTCAGTAGCGGATGACAAAGACAGATATTGTTTATATCTCTGAATTCAGTATTGGATAACAAAGACAGATATGTTTATATCTCTGAATTCAGTAGTGGATAACAAAGACAGATATTGTTTATATCTCTGAATTCAGTAGTGGATAACAAAGACAGATATTGGTTATATCTATAAATTCAGTAGTAGATAACAAAGACAGACATGGTTTATATCTCTGAATTCAGTAGTGATAACAAAGACAGATATTGTTATATCTCTAAATTCAGTAGGATAACAAAGACAGATATTGTTTATATCTCTGAATTCAGTAATAGATAACAAAGACAGATATTGTTCTATCTCTGAATTCAGTAGTGGAGATATTGTTTATATCTCTAAATTCAGTAGGAAACAAAGACAGATATTGTTTATATCTCTAAATTCAGTAGTGGATAACAAAGACAGTTATTGTTTATATCTCTGAATTCAGTAGTGGATAACAAAGACAGATATTGTTTATATCTCTAAATTCAGTAGGATAACAAAGACAGATATTGTTTATATCTCTAAATTCAGTTGTGGATAACAAAGACAGATATTGTTTATATCTCTGAATTCAGTAATAGGATAACAAAGACAGATATGGTTTATATCTCTGAATTCAGTAGTGGATAACAAAGACAGATATTGTTTATATCTCTAAATTCAGTAAAAGGATAACAAAGACAGATATGGTTTATATCTCTAAATTCAGTAGTGGATAACAAAGACAGACATGGTTTATATCTCTGAATTCAGTTGTGGATAACAAAGACAGATATTGTTTATATCTCTGAATTCAGTAATAGGATAACAAAGACAGATATTGTTTATATCTCTGAATTCAGTAGTGGATAACAAAGACAGATATTGTTTATATCTCTAAATTCAGTAAAAGGATAACAAAGACAGATATTGTTTATATCTCTAAATTTAGTAGTGGATTACAAAGACAGATATTGTTTATATCTCTGAATTCAGTAGAGGATAACAAAGACAGATATTGTTTATATCTCTGAATTCAGTAGTGGATAACAAAGACAGATATTGGTTCTATCTATAAATTCAGTAGTGGATAACAAAGACAGACATGGTTTATATCTCTGAATTCAGTAGTGGATAACAAAGACAGATATTGCTTATATCTCTGAATTCAGTAGTGGATAAGAAAGACAGATACTGTTTATATCTCTGAATTCAGTAGTGGATAACAAAGACAGATATTGTTTATATCTCTAAATTCAGTATTGGATAACAAAGACAGATATTGTTTATATCTCTGAATTCAGTAGTGGATAACAAAGACGGATATTGTTTATATCTCTGAATTCAGTAGTGGATAACAAAGACAGATATTGTTTATATCTCTGAATTCAGTAGTGGATAACAAAGACAGATATTGTTTATATCTCTGAATTCAGTAGAGGATAACAAAGACAATATCTATGAATTCAGTAAGAGGATAACAAAGACAGATATTGTTTATATCTCTGAATTCAGTAGTCATGGTAGTGGATAACAAAGACAATATCTCTGAATTCAGTAAAGGATAACAAAGACAGATATTGTTTATATCTCTGAATTCAGTAGTGGATAACAAAGACAGATATTGTTTATATCTCTGAATTCAGTAGTGGATAACAAAGACAGATATTGTTTATATCTCTGAATTCAGTAGTGGATAACAAAGACAGATAATATCTCTAAATTCAGTAGGATAACAAAGACAGATATTGTTTATATCTCTGAATTCAGTAGTGGATAACAAAGACAGATATTGTTTATATCTCTAAATTCAGTATTGGATAACAAAGACAGATATTGTTTATATCTCTAAATTCAGTAGAGGATAGACAGACAAAGACAGATATTGTTTATATCTCTGAATTCAGTAGAGGATAACAAAGACAGATATTGTTTATATCTCTGAATTCAGTAGTGGATAACAAAGACAGTATTGTTGATATCTCTGATGTTTTCTGATGGTTTCTGCTATACACTTACGTAATCTAGTTGTATGATCAAACATAACATGTTCTTCTAGGAGACTGTTTTCAGGACGTAGGGATGAGGTAACTTCTCCAGACATTTGCCACGACTTCTCCTTAAGACTAACTTCTTCCATCTCCTCTATCTTTTTCTTCAGCTGTTAAAACATAAGGTAGAAAGAATTGTAACTAAACAATAAAAATATATGTACAGGGTACTTTATCAATGAACAAAGGATGACAATGGAGTATTACTTGTGATGGTGAGTATGCTCATGGGGTATTGTCTTTGATATTGGGAATGCAGAACAGTGGAAGAATATACCCCTAAAACTAGATTCATACCTTGCCAGATTTAAGTATGTATTTACTTTTGAGAACACATAGTGCAGTTCTGTTTCCATGTGCTTATTATAGAAACTATGTACACAGATGAATAAGTGTGTTCCCTTAATTCCATCCCTTACATAAGAACCTATGCATGTTGGAAAAAAAAACTTTTCATAGCCACCCTAAAAACCCAAAGAAATGTTCAAACATTTAAATCAGACACCTTTTCCTGTCGTTTTTCAAATGATGATTTCTCCTCATATTTTCTTCCTAATATTTCATGTACATCCTCCCCTTCACTGTCACTGTCTTCTAATAATTTTTTTCTTTTTGTGTTTAAATCTACATCATGTATATCTTTTCCTTCCATAGTCATGATATAGTCATCATCATCATCACCACTGTTAATAAAAAATCATACAAAATTCAAGTTAAAAGAACTTAAGCAATTTGTGACTGAAAGATTGTTATCGATATATGATAAAATCTTTTTTTTTATTTATTTATAATTTTTAAGCATTTTAATAGAATATAAGACAAGGACACCATACAAGCACACCTTCACTCAACATTCTTTGTATAGTAGTATACAGTTAACATATAAAATCAAGATATTTATACTTGATGTAATGTAATCAATTTTGATACATTATATTTTAGGTATATTCAGTTATACATGTATTTACATTTATTATGTTGATTGTATTAAACTCTGTTTGAGACCAAATAATCTGATAGGAGTATAATTACATTTGCATTGTGACATCACTCATCTCTTGCTTAGGCCTATAGCCGTGACATCATTGATCGACTGTTACAGCAATTGGAATTGCATGTCGTACACGACAGTGTTTTTAAATTTATTTCAAGTTTCAAAACAAAAATAAAATTTTCAAAAATTGCGAAATGTAAATATAACCATTGAACTGTCTTAGACACATGTTCTCAATCAGGAAATCTCACAACCTATATTTTATGGTGATCTTGTCCTCAATCAGGAAATCTCACAACCTATATTTTATGGTGGTCTTGTCCTCAATCAGGAAATCTCACAACCTATATTTTATGGTGATCTTGTTCTCAATCAGGAAATCTCACAACCTATATTTTATGGTGATCTTGTCCTCAATCAGGAAATCTCACAACCTATATTTTATGGTGATCTTGTTCTCAATCAGGAAATCTCACAACCTATATTTTATGGTGATCTTGTCCTCAATCAGGAAATCTCACAACCTATATTTATGGTGATCTTGTCCTCAATCAAGAAATCTCACAACCTATATTTTATGGTGATCTTGTTCTCAATCAGGAAATCTCACAACCTATATTTTATGGTGATCGTGTTCTCAATCAGAAATCTCACAACCTATTTTATTGTGATCTTGTTCTCAAAACTTCAACAATGACAATTTCAATCTATCTAAAGGAAGATTATCAAAAAATCTATTTAAGTCTATAAATACTGGTAAATACTGTCAGTTTATCAGTCTACTTGAGTGATAACTTACTTGAAGTTCTTGTTGTGGTCAGTTTATCAGTCTACTTGAGTGATAACTTACTTGAAGTTCTTGTTGTGGTCAGTTTATCAGTCTACTTGAGTGATAACTTACTTGAAGTTCTGTTGTGGTCAGTTTATCAGTCTACTTGAGTGATAACTTACTTGAAGTTCTTGTTGTGGTCAGTTTGTCAGTCTACTTGAGTGATAACTTACTTGAATTTCTCTTTGTGGTCAGTTTATCAGTCTACTTGAGTGATAAATTACTTGAAGTTCTTGTTGTGGCCAGTTTGTCAATCTACTTGAGTGATAACTTACTTGAAGTTCTTGTTGTGGTCAGTTTATCAGTCTACTTGAGTGATAACTTACTTGAAGTTCTTGTTGTGGTCAGTTTATCAGTCTACTTGAGTGATAACTTACTTGAAGTTCTTGTTGTGGTCAGTTTATCAGTCTACTTGAGTGATAACTTACTTGAAGTTCTTGTTGTGGTCAGTTTGTCAGTCTACTTGAGTGATAACTTACTTGAATTTCTCTTTGTGGTCAGTTTATCAGTCTACTTGAGTGATAAATTACTTGAAGTTCTTGTTGTGGCCAGTTTGTCAATCTACTTGAGTGATAACTTACTTGAAGTTCTTGTTGTGGTCAGTTTATCAGTCTACTTGAGTGATAACTTACTTGAAGTTCTTGTTGTGGTCAGTTTGTCAGTATACTTGAGTGATAACTTACTTGAATTTCTCTTTGTGGTCAGTTTATCAGTCTACTTGAGTGATAACTTACTTAAAGTTCTTGTTGTGGTCAGTTTGTTAGTCTACTTGAGTGATAACTTACTTGAAGTTCTCGTTGTTGTCAGTTTGTTAGTATACTTGAGGTTTTCATTGTGTTCAGTTTGTTAGTATACTTGAGTGATAACTTACTTGAAGTTCTTGTGTAATGGTGACAATTTTTATTCTCTGCTCATGTCCCATTTTATTAGTACTCAGGCTTTGTAGCCGTATAACGCTTTGTTGTAGCTGTTGTTGTTCATTTATAATACCTCTTCATTTCATAATTTAGGTTTATTAAAGTTTGTAATTGTCAATTTAGACATTTAATTTTCCTGCCATTTTGTGCCGTCTTCCAGGCAATTTAATCCAGTTGAGTCGTACCTTTGATACCGGTACCCTTTGTAACGTACCCAATCACTGGCCAAACTTTCTCGCTGACCTGGGGTCACTCAATTACTAGTATATATACAGGTGCGTTCACAGTGTTTGGTCACTTTTAGCGACTACTACAGTTCCTCAAGGTTGGCGAATAACCTGTAACTGTTTTAGTTACTGGCTGTAAACAGCCCATATCCCTACATTATGGCTGGGGGACTCTGTTTAGTATTTTTGGCTAGGTCCATTTACGGTTCCTTATTTTTTCTTTATTCGTGGCTAGGTTTAAGTATTTTTCCTTTTCATTTTTGTCTAAAAAGTAGGAATTTATTCTCTGTTACAATTTCCTGTAGGCTGAACTTATTTCCACTTAGGCTCGTTTTCAAAATGACTGGAGTATTGTTTCCATCTCATTTTTCCCATTTTCGTCACCAGTTATCTTTCCCATTCCATATACTTTTATAATGCTTTTTATACATTAAAACAAGATTGCTATGTTTATTTGTAAAACTAACTGTTTATAACATATGAATTAGAACATAAATTAGAATATATATAAAGGAATTTGCTGAAAAAATTGCATTAGTTTTATTTTTGTAATTAAGAATCATACCATGTCCTAATAACAAACCCTGTTGCAGAGCTGAAATAACATATTCTTGAGTTTCTAGTTACACTTGTTGTTGTCAGTTTGTCAGTCTACTTGAGTAATAACTTACTTGAAGTTCTTGTTGTTGTCAGTTTATAAGTCTACTTGAGCGATAACTTACTTGAAGTTCTTGTTGTTGTCAGTTTGTAAGTCTACTTGAGTAATAACTTACTTGAAGTTCTTGTTGTTATCAGTTTTGTCAGTCTACTTGATTGATAACTTACTTGAAGTTTTTGTTGTCAGTTTGATAGTCTACTTAAGTGATAACTTACTTGAAGTTCTTGTTGTGGTCAGTTTGTTAGTCTACTTGAGTGATAACTTACTTGAAGTTCTTGTTGTTGTCAGTTTGTCAGTCTACTTGATTGATAACTTACTTGAAGTTCTTGTTGTGGTCAGTTTGTTAGTCTACTTAAGTGATAACTTACTCGAAGTTCTTGTTGTTGTCAGTTTGTCAGTCTACTTGAGAGATAAATTACTTGAAGTTCTTGTTGTTGTCAGTTTCTCAGTCTACTTGAGTGATAACTTACTTGAAGTTCTTGTTGTTGTCAGTTTGTCAGTCTACTTGAGCGATAACTTACTTGAAGTTCTTGTTGTTGTCAGTTTGTCAGTATACTTGAGTGATAACTAACTTGAAGTTCTCGTTGTTGTCAGTTTGTCAGTCTACTTGAGAGATAAGTTACTTGACGTTCTTGTTGTCAGTTTGTTAGTCTACTTATGTGATAACTTACTTGAAGTTTCTCTTGTGGTCAGTTAATCAGTCTACTTGAGTGATAACTTAATTGAAGTTCTCGTTGTTGTCAGTTTGTTAGTCTACTTGAGTGATAACTTAATTGAAGTTCTTGTTGTTGTCAGTTTGTTAGTCTACTTGAGTGTTAACTTACTTGAAGTTCTTGTTGTTGTCAGTTTGTTAGTCTACTTAAGTGATAACTTACTTGAAGTTCTTGTTGTTGCCAGTTTGTTAGTCTACTTAAGTGATAACTTACTTGAAGTTTCTCTTGTGGTCAGTTTATCAGTCTACTTGAGTGATAACTTACTTAAAGTCCTCGTTGTTGTCAGTTTGTTAGTCTACTCGAGTGATAACTTACTTGAAGTTCTTGTTGTGGTCAGTTTGTCAGTCTACTTGAGTGATAACTTACTTGAAGTTCTTGTTGTTGTCAGTTTTGTCAGTCTACTTGATTGATACAACTTACTTGAAGTTCTTGTTGTGGTCAGTTTGTCAGTCTACTTGAGTGATAACTTACTTGAAGTTCTTGTTGTTGCCAGTTTGTTAGTCTACTTAAGTGATAACTTACTTGAAGTTCTTGTTGTTGTCAGTTTTGTCAGTTTACTTAAGTAATAACTTACTTGAAGTTTCTCTTGTGGTCAGTTTATCAGTCTACGTAAGTGATAACTAGCTTGAAATTCTCGTTGTTGTCAGTTTGTTAGTCTACTTGAGTGATAACTTACTTGAAGTTCTTGTTGTTGTCAGTTTGTCAGTCTACTTGAGTGATAACTTACTTGAAGTTCTTGTTGTTGTCAGTTTTGTCAGTCTACTTGAGTGATAACTTACTTGAAGTTCCCACTGTGGTCATTTTATCAGTCTACTTGAGTGATAACTTAATTGAAGTTCTCGTTGTTGTCACTTTGTTACTCTACTTGAGTGATAACTTACTTGAAGTTCTTGTTGTTGTCAGTTTGTTAGTCTACTTGAGTGATAACTTACTTGAAGTTCATGTTGTTGTCAGTTTGTTAGTCTACTTAAGTGATAACTTACTTGAAGTTCTTGTTGTTGCCAGTTTTACTTAAGTGATAACTTACTTGAAGTTTCTCTTGTGGTCAGTTTATCAGTCTACTTGAGTGATAATTTACTTAAAGTCCTCGTTGTTGTCAGTTTGTTAGTCTACTCGAGTGATAACTTACTTGAAGTTCTGGTTGTGGTCAGTTTGTCAGTCTACTTGAGTGATAACTTACTTGAAGTTCTTGTTGTTGTCAGTTTATCAGTCTACTTGAGTGATAACTTACTTAAAGTCCTCGTTGTTGTCAGTTTGTCAGTCTACTTGAGTGATAACTTACTTGAAGTTCTTGTTGTGGTCACTTTGTCAGTCTACTTGAGTGATAACTTACTTAAAGTCCTCGTTGTCTTCAGTTTGTTAGTCTACTCGAGTGATAAATTACTTGAAGTTCTTGTTGTTGTCAGTTTTGTCAGTCTACTTGATTGATACAACTTACTTGAAGTTCTTGTTGTTGTCAGTTTATCAGTCTACTTGAGTGATAACTTACTTGAAGTTCTTGTTGTTGTCAGTTTGTCAGTCTACTTGAGTGATAACTTACTTGAAGTTCTTGTCAGTTTGTTAGTCTACTCGAGTGATAACTTACTCGAAGTTCTTGTTGTTGTCAGTTTTGTCAGTTTACTTAAGTGATAACTTACTTGAAGTTTCTCTTGTGGTCAGTTTATCAGTCTACGTAAGTGATAACTAGCTTGAAATTCTCGTTGTTGTCAGTTTGTTAGTCTACTTGAGTGATTACTTACTTTAAGTTCTTGTTGTGGTCAGTTTTGTCATTCTACTTGAGTGATAACTTACTTGAAGTTCTTGTTGTTGTCAGTTTGTCAGTCTACTTGAGTGATAACTTACTTGAAGTTCTTGTTGTTATCAGTTTTGTCAGTCTACTTGAGTGATAACTTACTTGAAGTTCCCACTGTGGTCAGTTTTGTCAGTCTACTTGAGTGATAACTTACTTGAAGTTCTTGTTGTCAGTTTTTTCAGTCTACTTGATTGATAACTTACTTGAAGTTCTTGTTGTTGTCAGTTTGTCAGTTTACTTGAGTGATAACTTACTTGAAGTTCTTGTTGTCAGTTTTGTCAGTCTACTCGATTGATAACTTACTTGAAGTTCTTGTTGTTGTCAGTTTGTCAGTCTACTTGAGTGATAACTTACTTGAAGTTCTTGTTGTGGTCAGTTTGTCAGTCTACTTGAGTGATAACTTACTTAAAGTCCTCGTTGTCTTCAGTTTGTTAGTCTACTCGAGTGATAAATTACTTGAAGTTCTTGTTGTTGTCAGTTTTGTCAGTCTACTTGATTGATACAACTTACTTGAAGTTCTTGTTGTTGTCAGTTTATCAGTCTACTTGAGTGATAACTTACTTGAAGTTCTTGTTGTTGTCAGTTTGTCAGTCTACTTGAGTGATAACTTACTTGAAGTTCTTGTCAGTTTGTTAGTCTACTCGAGTGATAACTTACTCGAAGTTCTTGTTGTTGTCAGTTTTGTCAGTTTACTTAAGTGATAACTTACTTGAAGTTTCTCTTGTGGTCAGTTTATCAGTCTACGTAAGTGATAACTAGCTTGAAATTCTCGTTGTTGTCAGTTTGTTAGTCTACTTGAGTGATTACTTACTTTAAGTTCTTGTTGTGGTCAGTTTTGTCATTCTACTTGAGTGATAACTTACTTGAAGTTCTTGTTGTTGTCAGTTTGTCAGTCTACTTGAGTGATAACTTACTTGAAGTTCTTGTTGTTATCAGTTTTGTCAGTCTACTTGAGTGATAACTTACTTGAAGTTCCCACTGTGGTCAGTTTTGTCAGTCTACTTGAGTGATAACTTACTTGAAGTTCTTGTTGTCAGTTTTTTCAGTCTACTTGATTGATAACTTACTTGAAGTTCTTGTTGTTGTCAGTTTGTCAGTTTACTTGAGTGATAACTTACTTGAAGTTCTTGTTGTCAGTTTTGTCAGTCTACTCGATTGATAACTTACTTGAAGTTCTTGTTGTTGTCAGTTTGTCAGTCTACTTGAGTGATAACTTACTTGAAGTTCCCACTGTGGTCAGTTTTGTCAGTCTACTTGAGTGATAACTTACTTGAAGTTCTTGTTGTCAGTTTTTTCAGTCTACTTGATTGATAACTTACTTGAAGTTCTTGTTGTTGTCAGTTTGTCAGTTTACTTGAGTGATAACTTACTTGAAGTTCTTGTTGTCAGTTTTGTCAGTCTACTCGATTGATAACTTACTTGAAGTTCTTGTTGTTGTCAGTTTGTCAGTCTACTTGAGTGATAACTTACTTGAAGTTCCCACTGTGGTCAGTTTTGTCAGTCTACTTGAGTGATAACTTACTTGAAGTTCTTGTTGTCAGTTTTTTCAGTCTACTTGATTGATAACTTACTTGAAGTTCTTGTTGTTGTCAGTTTGTCAGTTTACTTGAGTGATAACTTACTTGAAGGTCTTGTTGTCAGTTTTGTCAGTCTACTCGATTGATAACTTACTTGAAGTTCTTGTTGTTGTCAGTTTGTCAGTCTACTTGAGTGATAACTTACTTGAAGTTCCCACTGTGGTCAGTTTTGTCAGTCTACTTGAGTGATAACTTACTTGAAGGTCTTGTTGTCAGTTTTGTCAGTCTACTCGATTGATAACTTACTTGAAGTTCTTGTTGTTGTCAGTTTGTCAGTCTACTTGAGTGATAACTTACTTGAAGTTCCCACTGTGGTCAGTTTATCAGTCTACGTAAGTGATAACTAGCTTGAAATTCTCGTTGTTGTCAGTTTGTCAGTCTACTTGATTGATAACTTACTTGAAGTTCTTGTTGTTGTCAGTTTTGTCAGTCTACTTGATTGATAACTTACTTGAAGTTCTTGTTGTTGTCAGTTTTGTCAGTCTACTTGAGTGATAACTTACTTGAAGTTCTTGTTGTTGTCAGTTTTTTCAGTCTACTTGATTGATAACTTACTTGAAGTTCCCACTGTGGTCAGTTTTGTCAGTCTACATGATTGATAACTTACTGTAGATTACTTTAATATTGTGAGTATCAAATTTGGCGTACTTACATCTGAGCTTCATTTCGCGGATATGCGTATTCGCGTCCACAATCCAGGTGCATATTTAATTTGGCGTCTACTTCGTGTCAGCTTTATAGTTATCTACCTTTCTTTATGCCACTTGTTTTGTTGGTTGTTTCTTTATGTTTCAGTTTCGACAAGACTTTTTTGGAAACGATTGAAGGGAAAGGTTTATTAAGCCTGTTTAACCGGAAATTTTAATGGAACCTTTTAAGTTACGGCGAAGTTTACGATTTACTTCATTGCATCTAATATGGCATGCTATATAATTTTTGCGATTCTGGGAATATTCGCGTGATATTTGAATTCGCGACTGAGAGTCCTCACGAAATTACGCGTTAATAAATCTCTCGCGATAAAAAAGTAATCTACAGTACTTGAAGTTCTTGTTGTTATCAGTTTTGTCAGTCTACATGATTGATAACTTACTTGAAGTTCTTGTTGTTGTCAGTTTTGTCAGTCTACTTGAGTGATAATTAACTTGAAGTTCCCACTGTAGTCAGTTTTGTCAGTCTACATGATTGATAACTTACTTGAAGTTCCCACTGTAGTCAGTTTTGTCAGTCTACTTGAGTGATAACTTACTTGAAGTTCTTGTTGTTGTCAGTTTGTTAGTCTACTTGAGTGATAACTTACTTGAAGTTCTTGTTGTTGTCAGTTTTGTCAGTCTACCTGATTGATAACTTACTTGAAGTTCTTGTTGTTGTCAGTTTGTAAGTCTACTTGAGTGATAACTTACTTGAAGTTCCCACTGTGGTCAGTTTGTTAGTCTACTTGATAACTTACTTGAAGTTCTCATTGTTGTCCTTATCTTTCTTACTTTTCTTATTCACATTATCATCATCATCATCATCTTCTGGCGGGTCAAAGAAGTCTTCATATGTAAAATTACGAGTACTTTTAACCTAAAATGAAATAATCATTGATGAAATTCAAATTAGCTAATTCACGCTTTTAAAGTTATTCAGGTCAAATTAAAAATCATTTGTTGATTTCCACAAATATATTTAACCCTGCAACATGATGTGCAAAATGGAGATAACAAAGCAAAATGTTTTAATCATTTCTGGGTATACAAAATATCTAACAGAACATCAATAATTTGACATTTTATCATTATACTCAGTGTATGTCTAGTTAGGTGTTTTGATACAATTTGTTGAAAGATTCAAGGGTGAAATTTGTTTTTTAAAATACATTTTATCTGTGTAACCCCCATCCCCATTTACATTCTGTATTATATATATATGTATGTACAAGTATCTGTATAACATCTGTATGTACTATACAACTTTTATACAATCACTGATTTGGTCTTACATACATGTAAACCTTATATCGACAAGAAAAATGTTTACATTACAGTAAGCTAGCATGATCTGTCAACCTCTCATCAAGTCTGATTTTGGGTGGGGCTATATGCGTGGAAGGTATGGAATATTGTCAAAAAGGCTAAATGTTCTGAAAGAATGAATGGTGCTGTTCCAAGCTGAAAAGTGGTGTTTTGCTATATTAAATGTTTGTCATTTTGCTAATTCCAAGCAAAAACATCAATGATTAATATTGTGAATACAAGAAATAACATTCAATTTAATGTGGTTTACTGGATATAAACAAGATTTTAGAAGTGGTAATTCTATCATAAATTGCTTCAAAATGTCATGAGAAATGACACTTCCAGAATCTTGTTATAGCCTGTAAACCACAAAAAATGAATGTTATGTCTAAAATAAATGTTTTAACTTTTAAACCTTATGGGAGATGATATTCCATTTACACATATAATAGCATCACAATACATACATTTTCACTGTCACTATATTCATCAGATGGTAGATCTCCAAACATATCATCATCATCATCATTATCAGAACTTTCTTCTTCAATACTACTTCCTTTCTGTATCTTTGCTTCTCTCTTTCTCCTTCTTTCTTCCCTGGCATCTTCTTGGTCTAAAAAAGATTCTAACTGTGCCAATTTGAAGAATTTATCATCTACTATGCTACCACTTTCTTCGTTCTTTTTGATACTTCTATTTTTCTTGAGACTATCTTTAAACCTTTTCATTTCCACATTTTCCACATCATTATTCCTCTGTATCAAGTTTCGTTTTCTGCTTTCTGACATCACTATGATGATCCGACACATCGTTATCCTCTCCACTTTCTTCTTTCTCTTCATCATTACCAAACTCTTTATCAAAGCCATCAAAATCAAAATCTAAATCACTGTTATCATGATCCTCATCACTATCAGTTTTTAATCTTGATTTAATCTTCTCTAATTCATTATCTGTATTATCAGCATCACTGTCATTATCATCCATTAATTCAATGTCAACATTTTTTGCAGTATTTTCATCCTTTAAACCTTTTGAATGATTAATTTTACCTCTTTCCACTAAAGACTCGTCAGCATCACTTAAATGTTTTGATTTCTTTCTGACATCTCTTGATATTTCTGAAATATTTCGATTATTTATCTCTTTAGATTTCGAAAATAAAATATGTTCTTTTTTAGTTATTACTCCAGCCACTTGTGACAAAAGTTTATTCACTGCATAATGGTTTTGTAATTCAAGCTCTTGCCAAACCTGTTCTTCATCAAAGTTATCAATGATAAGTTGTTGAAGAGTGTTCACAGTATCTGTTTTAGGTTCATAGGACTTTGACAGGTCATATATAACTTTTGTAGCTGACTTAAACTTCTTTGAATGTGATTCCTGAGTGCTGAAACAAACAATGATAAAGTCAGTCATCTAGTACCTCAGTAAAAATAAAGGTTTACCAGTATATATAAAATTGTTATGCATATTCTTACAAATAGACAAAAACATAGGGAAACATAAAAGATTAAAATTTCTAGGCCTACCAACCTTGGAATATAGAAGACAGTAAAATGACGTTATCAAATTATACAAAATAGTGACAGAAATAGATAGGGTAAACCACCCAAAGTAGGAATATCAGCAACACTCGCTACAACTGGAGGTCACAACAAAAAACTATATAAAAAGAGAGTCAGACTTGACCAAACAAGGAATACATTCAATGTAAGAGTACCGGTAATAGACAATTGGAAGAACTTATCAATAGCCACTAGTTGTCACTGCTCCAACATTAAATTCTTTCAAAACCAGATAATAATAAACAATGACTGGAAAAATATATCAAACAAGTTTAATCCTGATTGGTATTCAACAATATTGTGTACAACCGGTAGACATTCAAGATAACACAAAAAAAAACGATATATTGTCTCATCAAAATCTTAGGCATACAAAGGTGTAGGTGGATAGTAAGATAGCAGGTAAACTTTGGTTTAGAAATAAGATAATAGTAACCTAGTTGGTTGAAGAGTTTTTAACATTTGATGTCCAAATGTTGGAATGATATGTTTCTAGAAAAAAAATTGTATAATAAATGTGTTTTTATTTTGGAAAATATATGACCAATATTTAAGTATATTTAATATTATTATATAATTAATAAATTCCATCTTTATGATTGGCTAAAACGGTAACACGTGACCATTGGATCTCACATCATATACCACAGATTTTCCGGTGAATATCAAATTTGGTGTACGTCATCGATTTTTGTTGACGTTCTCGGTAAAATGATTAGAACGTCATCAATTAAGTGTACGCAAGTGATTGTGTCTTGTTATTTTTTTCATAGAACGTTGACGTTATGGCATTATCAATTTACAATGTAGTGTGTAATTGATTGTGTCTCATCCGGAATGTCATTTATTTTTTCATAGAATCAGACTTAAAAAGTCAGATTGAGCTAACTAATGCGGGATAATTTCAGTGTGATCAACCAGGGTGGACAGGGAAATCTAACATCGGTAAAATAGTTAGATTGCCTGGTCAAGGTTTGAGAAAACATTGTCAACCGAAGTGCCACAGTGGCTAAATTATATAATAAAACAGTTGTCGCCTCGATCAATATTTATTTTTCCGGTGAATATCACACCATATACAACCACTAAAAAGTCCATAGTTGTATAATATGAAAAGGTATTTTGCAATTAACATATACTTTATTATTACATTTTTATATACTGTATAGCTTTATAATTGGCACATACTTCTTTTAGCGATTTATGGATGGTAAACATATTAGCACAGTTTAATGTTAGCGTAATCAATTCCAGTCTGAACTGTTTAATATCTCTTTACATACATTCTAAAAACCCCAACTGTTAGCCAAAAAAATAATTTGAAAACGGATGCCAGTATTCGATAGGTTACAAAAAAATAATAAAATACATGCAACTTTAATTTGTTCAACTTTTACTGAGAGAATATCTTGGTAACTGACCCAGGAAGCCAACAGAAAGACAGATGTCTGCTCATCATGATTTAGCCCTCTCGTAGATTACACATTTTACAGAATAAATATTTAAATCAACAATAACTTTTTTTTTTTTATTTATTCATTTAAATACCAGCCGTTTTTATTTCAAATACAAAAGATTAAAATAATTACCCGAAAATAAGACTTGTCACATTGTAAGTATCGCATACAATGACTGGTATATAACATCTTTTCTAGAGCTTTCCCTAATTCATCCTTTAATCCGCCTATTGGTGGTCAGTCTATAGCTACTGGGTAATTAATCCCTAGTTACTTATATGTGTATATTGATGGAAGCCATACCCTTTTTTTAACAGCAGTGTCATTCAAAGCTGCTATTATTTTAAAACTGACTATATAACCATTCACAATACACCCATGCCTATTCACAGTCACAAAAGCGATGTACAGTACTGATTTTTTTAAATTTTAGCGGCAGTTTTATTTTAGCACTGACACTCTTATCGCAAATTGCACTAAAATAAAACTGCTGCTAAAAAACATGGTTTACAGTACATGGGCTATTAATTTACAGTATATGGGCTATAAATGGCTTAAATACATCAATTTAGTGATATTTATAGTATAAAAAAAGAAATTTGTCATATTGTGTCAAATAATAATAATTCTCATTTGTAAAAAGCAGATTTTTCTGTTATATTTGCTCTCAGTGACGTCATCTCATTATAGGATATGGATGATGTTAAGAGGCATTTAAATTCTTTTTTTTACTTGCTATATTGTTGTTTAAATTGTTGATTTGTTGTTGAAAAAATTTCTAAAAATTGAATTATAAGAAATGAAGTTAATTTTCCATTTAGTTATGAAGGCATGAAAGAATTGGACAATTTGCTATGCGAATTATTCAGTGTGTAAAATATCCAATTCTTTAATATTTCCATAACAAAAGAATCCTGTAGTGTAATTAACACTCCTTTGAGCTGTAGGCCTGGGTAGCTCAGTGGTAGAGCATCTGACTCAGGAGCAAACGGTCGTGGGTTCCATCCCTGTCCTGGGTATAAAGGTTTTTACAGCTCTGGTAACTTCAATGGCGATGAGGATAAACTTTAAAGTTAAGGAGCATACAGTTACAATCCCTGTCCTGGGTATAAAGGTTTTTACAGCTCTGGTCACTTCAATGGCGATGAGGATAAACTTTAAAGTTAAAGGAGCATACAGTTACAATCCCCGTTCTGGGTATAAAGGTTTTTTCAGCTCTGGTCACTTCAATCCTATATAGCTATGTTTCCATTCCTGGTAGCCAAAATCGCCATTGGCTACTAATTTCTAAGGAATTCTTTCAAAAAGTAACCTATTTTAGCAAATTTGTGGAAAAATACTTTAAAAAGGACTATATTTTCACAAATTTTGGAAATTTGGCTACTAATTATTTTAAATTTATGGAAACCTAGATATAGTGCCTTCCTATGATATCACGGTTCTATGGTATCGCCATATGTTTAAATTTATTTTCTTTTCCTTTGTCGCAACAGCGACACCTAGCAGGTAGATAAAAATAGATCGTAAACTTGGGAGATGTTCCACTACATGAAAACAACTTTTGTCAATAATGGCGACTTTTCTTGCAAGAATTACCTTTTTAACTCAATGTCATATAAAATAACAATTTCGGCACCCCAGGGTATACACCTGGTGATATAAATTCCTATAGATTCTTTAATATTTAATTTCGGCAGGATGACGTCTGATATTTACATTGGTAATAAGTGTCTGAGCAAGGATGAATTGTGTTGTGTATAAGTGGCAACCAAAGGGATGGATTAGTAATAATGAAATTTGATCTGTGTAACATAGATTCACAATAAAACTTCTAATTTATTGCTCTCCGGTTTGTTTCATATTGTTCCATAATGAATTTAGGTGTCCACACTGTCGACTGAATTTTATGGGAATTTTGAAATTGTAAAATGTTAATGTTGTTCCTTTAATTTTTCATAATATAGTTTGACAATTTCGGTATTTGTGCCCAAAATACTTTCCTGATGAAGAAAATAATACTTTGTTCTATTTATGGACATTTGCGTTGACTATGGGCCTCCATATATACTTTTTCTGGAAATACCGCAATATCATAGTAATCTCCCCTTGGTAGTATATAGTAATGACCGATTATTTGATCGGCAATTGTGACACTTTATGCACATACCAAGACGATTTTTGGTATACAATGATGTTTGATGTTGCTAAATTAGAACACAAAATAGTTATTACCGAGTACTTATCTGTTTTGAGTTATTTCTGTTAATTCTTTTACTACTGCGATTAGGGATGGGTATTATTAAAATTTTCGTATCATGATATATTCTGATACACAGAATCTGTATCAGGATATGCATCATAATATATTATTTCAAAAGTGCAGAAAATAAAGACCTTTGACTTTATGTTTATAACTCATTAAATATTGTTGTTTGTACATCGTCAGACATCTTGATTTTATACCATGTTGTTATGGATGTCGTTTCCGTATCTGGATACCTTTATATGTGGCGTAATGTGTTTATGGGAGACGTAATGTGTTTAAAAAGGAAGAAAAAATAAATTCACGAAGTAGACAATTTGGTACTCGACTAATTAATGACACAAGGTTTTAGAGTTAATTTTAATCTACACTTCAGTCAGAACACAATGGACTTATGTTTCGTGTGTGAAATGTGTTTATATTGGGGCTATATGAAGCACTGCAAAAATTTCATCATCCAGTTTACTCAATTTGAAAAAAATATATATCGGTATTATCGAATCTGGACAGTCGTATCGTAATACGCAAGTATCGGGAAATCTCATCTCGATATAGCGGTATACTGATAATACCGCACATCAATAACCGTGATACCATAAGAACCCCTGTATAAATTACAACATCTGCCTTTTAACAATATTTTTGTTTTTAAGGAGATTCTATTCAATTCTAATCTTCATGCATTAATAGTATGAGTCCCTGAGGCTGTGATCGAACCACTTGGTGTACAAAAATAAATACTGCTGCGCACCATGTGCATCTATGTGTACCCCCCCCCCCTTCCACAATTTTTTAAAACAATTTTTGTTATCGCTATCAAACCAGCAGTGTATAGGTTAGAAACCTAAAATAAACCATTAAAAACCAAACGTTTCCCGGAAGTTAGTTCTACCTTAAAAAAATCTCTGGTTTCTGAATCAAGTTCAAAAATGTGTCCAATGTTTTCGACACGAGATTTTCAATGGAGGCCGCCATGTTTTGTTCTATTCTTTACAGGAGTTCCTGCCTTGATTGGCTCACCTTCTATTTAGTATACAAATCATTTCATAATAAATGAATATCTAATAAACAATATATTTATATAAAGTTTCTAAGTTCCAATGGCTTCAGTATCAGAATCATCCAGAGTGACACTGCATTTAAATGTAGAAGAAGTTCACTGAGTGCATAAAAAAACCCAAAGAGTCACTTAATACAGACTGAACTCTGGGATGCAGTTAGTTCAAAGATTAGCAGATTAAATTAATCCAAACACTAGTTAGCATGCAGCCTGGGGTAGAAAGCTACGTTTGACCAGCGACAATTACTACAGTAACTGGTTTCGGGTAACCCGAAATACCGGATCGGTCCTCATTTACCAGATCGACCAACGAATCACCGGATCGGCCCTTAAATGTGGTGATAAGACCACATAGATAGTATTATTATGTTGATATATTTAATATAAAACATAATCCATCTTATTTTTTTTTTTTTGGGGGGGGGGGGGGGGTTATGTTAAGAGCAGCACAAGGCATAATATATATCCATCATGTTTGCAAATTCGCCAGTTGTCCCTATTTCGTTTACTAAGTCGTCAAAAGGGATCTCAGGGATATACCAGACCTTTGAAATGTTAAACCAGTTAAAGGATAATGGAGTGGTATAATGTAAAAATGTCTTTGGAAACATGGCCCAACGGCCGGGAAATTACTTGGCAAATCGGAATTTCTATGTTATTGTTGCCAATAAAGATTCAGAAAAAGAGTTGCGTATTTCAGATTCCCATTGTTTCTTCTTTCTTTGGCACATAAATTCGTCAGCCTGAAAAATAAATTATTAAAACCAATATGATTTAGTTCCAATTAATAAAAATTCAATGAAAAACATTATATATCTGTGTTATATAATTAAATATAAATTAGTCTCTCTATCTCTCATTTAACTTCAAATTAAAAATAAAGTTTCACGCATTTCAGTTTAACGAAAGAATTATAACATGATAATAATTTTAAAGAACAAAAACTTTTAAAAAAGTTACTGTTTGTGTCTAATTGGTCAGCTTGAAATTACTCTCTCTCTCTCTCTCTCTCTCTCTCTCTCTCTTGCGGATTTCATGGACAAAAAAACACCACGTGCCGTCAATCAACTAATTAACGCCTCCCATTATTACCACTGATCAATAGCGAAGCCCTGCTGCCTACTGTTCTGAACTGGTGCGTGTCGTCATGATGTAACTCAATTTGATTGGTGTAAAGTGCAAAGGATGTTGTCCTTTCGCTTTGACAAGCCGTTTGACATGGCGATTTGTACAGCAGTGAAACTGTACTGAAAATAATAATGATATTTTCGAATATCCAAGATCAAAACAATTAATAATAATATATATTTTTCATCATTGATATCATATAAATCTAATGGTGCCCTCATTTTGACTCTATGTGACAATATAAGGGTCGATCCGGCGCCGATCCGGTAAATCGTATGGTCGATCCGGTAAATTAGTGCCGATCCGGTATTTCGGGTTACCGGGGAACTTTATACAGTTGTTTAATACTCAGTGATAAATGCAAATAGACTTCACAAGGCCCTTTGGTCTTTGTTTTAAAATTAATTTAATCTGTCATAAATTGCAAAAGTTACAAACATTTATATTTGAATTCTGATTTAAAAGATAAATCAGTCTGACCAATCTTTATTGATCATTTGTCCAGATCGGTACATTTTTAGTGTGCAAGTTTGCATTTAGGTACTGTGTTTTATCGTTAAGTGTTTGATTTTGGTACACTTTTCCATATAAAAACAGTCAGGCCGAATTTTTAGATTTTAGTAATCAAAATAACCGGCAAAATGGAAAAAAAATCCGGTCTAATTCCTTTCATTTCATTCTATCTGTCCCTTTATCCGTTTTATGGTACAAATCCGATTTGCAATTTCACTTTTACTTGGAAACATGGTGCATAGTCGTTTTGGTTTTTTAAAAGACCTAATGTTACAAGATATATGGAGATATATAAAAGTTTTATGGCTGTTGACAAGTTTGATGTCTCTGTGTCCAGGATTGCCCTGGATATATTTGACGTCTCATAATTCCATGTTCCTTTCACACAATTTTGATTTTACACGTGGCGGTGTAGCTAGCTAAACAGTAGGTGCTTACCCATCCGGAGCACCCAGCCTCACTTCCCTGATAGAAGTTCACATGTCTAACCTAACTTGTAAGTTCCAAAGTTTTTACTTTGCTTCTGGATTGTGATTCGGACATGGATTAGTATGTTTGTTTTTTATAACACGCATATAAAAATGCCACTGAAATGTGAAACAAAATGGCCACCAAAGGCAAGGGAACATAACTCTTTTGTTACAAAATTTATCGAAACATACCCGAAATGTGCACTTTCATGCCAAAATGCGATTCATTCAAGGATTAACCAGGGAGCATACACTGTTTTACAAAATTCATAGTTTTAACTGACGTTGCTAAAAATGGTCAACATGTTTAAAACTTCAACTTTACTTCAGAAATATTGACCATTCAATTGTGTAATGAACAATGTTTTAAATTAGATACCATCTTCACTGTTGCCGTTCATCCAAACACAAAATGTGTGTATAATTTAAATTGCAATTTTAAGATCGCTATATCATATCCGATTTTCGAATTAAGTGGAGAATATTACTATCTAGATTTTGTTTAGGATATCTTCAGACCATTAACAAAAATGTTAACCGTTTTATTTGACAAATGGCCATTTGAGAGTTAATTATATTTTTATCAATTACGGTAGACTTGGACTCGCCCTAGCATAGTTAAGGGTCATCTAAGTAGGAAAATTTAAGTGAAAACCATTTGGTTGAAAAGCGTAAAAGAGGGGTATAATTATGAAATTGCCTACACAAGTGCGAAGATTTATAAATAAAAATAAAATAGGAATTGATAATTTAAGAGTTTATAAAATATTTGTTGCATTTTTTAAAGAAAATTGTGCAAAAAACACGTGTTGGGGGGAAAATGCTTACACCTTGTATAAAGAATTAATTTTAAAAAATGAAAAGATATTAAGATGGTCAACGTCTTAGAGCAGTGCAAAGGGGCCAGAGTTTGTTAAAGATATACGAGGTTTATGAAAACTCGACAATTTACGGTTGAGGTTATCTACGATTTATTTTCCTTTTAAAAATGCGTGTACCAGGCGTGATACTTATATTCTAAGGCCACTGATAATCCAAAATAAAACAAGTCACTAAAAGTGCACGGTCACACAATACTGTTCTATTTGAATTGAGGTGAATATTGTTAGGTTTCAACAATAGTGAACTATATAAAGCCGAATATACCTCAACAATAATCAAGTAATATACAAGCTTAGCTTTTATAATCTTCCCTTGGATCATTGGTAGCCTTAGAATGTGAACTATCACGCCTGGTACACGCATTTTTGAAAGGAAAACACATCATAGAAAACCTGCACCGTAAATTTTCGAGTTTTCAAAAACTTCGTATTTCTTAAACAAACTCTGCCCCCTTTGCACTGCTCTATGACGTTGACTATCTTAATATCTTTTCATTTTTAGAAATTAATTCGTTATACAAGGTGTAAGCTTTTTCCCCCAACACGTGTTTTTTGCACAATTTTCTTTAAAAAATACAACAAATATTTTATAAACTCTTAAATTATCAATTCCTATTTTATTTTTATTTATAAATCTTCACACTTGTGTAGGTAATTTCATAATTATACCCCTCTTTCACGCTTTTCAACCAAATGGTTTTCACTTGAATTTTCCTACTTAAATGACCCTTAATGTAATCTATGTGAACCTATAAGCCTCAGTTTGATTTATTTGCCTCACTTTCGTTTTAACTCTAAAGTGAACACTACTGAGATTACCTATTCACTTCATGTGACCTTATGTGAACTGTTAACCTCGATAAAATCAATTCTTTGTCATTCTTGATCGATTTTTGAATTGTTTTGAGTAGTACTGAGTAAAAGTGAATACATTTCAGATAACAGAAGACCGTTAGCTACCCATCTTACTGTTTTCAAATAGATAATAATTAATACCTTATTAAAAATGCTTATTTGTAAATTATCGGAATATTTTGGGTTTTTTGCGATAAAGGAACAAAGTAATGTTGTTTAAGACTGCTTATGGTTTATTTAATCAGTTACAAATCCTGCCTCATGTATAAACTTGATACCCTTTTTATAAATTTGCTGCATTCAATTACAATGATGTAATTGGTTTAGGATATCTTCAGACCATTAACAAAAATGTTAACCGTTTTATTTGACAAATGGCCATTTGAGAGTTAATTATATTTTTATCAATTACGGTAGACTTGGACTCGCCCTAGCATAGTTAATGTAATCTATGTGAACCTATAAGCCTCAGTTTGATTTATTTGCCTCACTTTCGTTTTAACTCTAAAGTGAACACTACTGAGATTACCTATTCACTTCATGTGACCTTATGTGAACTGTTAACCTCGATAAAATCAATTCTTTGTCATTCTTGATCGATTTTTGAATTCTTTTGAGTAGTACTGAGTAAAAGTGAATACATTTCAGATAACAGAAGACCGTTAGCTACCCATCTTACTGTTTTCAAATAGATAATAATTCGTTATGAACTTATCGTTCGGTAAATCAAGGGACTTAACTCGTACTTTATAGGTAAGATCGTGTCTTAATCGAGAGGATAGATATTCACTAGAGCTGTTCACAAGATAAAGATAATTTTCTTTTTTCCTATACATTATATGTACATGTAAAACTTTTATTTTAACTTATATTAAAATATTTCCGATTTTATTTGATTATTTTTTTAACTGTTAATTTTTTTTAAATTAAATATTGTTTCATAATTATCAAAATATTTCCGATTTTATTTGATTATTTGTTTAACTGTTTGTTAATTTTTTAAAATTAAATATTGTTTCATAATTATCAAAAGTTCAACCATAACTGATAAAAATTGACCAACTTGAGTCATACATGCATATGTGTAAGATCAATAAAAATAGCTTTCACTTTATGAACAGTTCTGTATTAAACACACACACACGCGCGTGATATATACCTATATTTATATCGTATGGATAGTATTTTTCTCCGCTTTCAAGATAAATTGAATGAATCAGATAATATTATATTCATTCCAATAAGTTAGTTTTTATTCTGTATGTTTCGCGTACATGCTGCGGCAAGCATTACTCAGCTGTCAATCGTTGGTTTTGCCGTTCAGTTAAATTGATGAATGAATTCCTTCATATTGAATCCGGGACTTGATTCAACTTGGACCTAGAAAAATATCCTGATAGCTTATTCGTCGACCCGATAGAAGTGATTGCCCACTAATCCGACTGGAATCAATCAATCAATCAATCAATCAATCAATCACCCCCAACAGACATTTGCACACAAGACACGTGAAGGCAAAACTTCATTCACATGGTTTATTGATCATCAAACATTCATAAATGAATAAATAAATAAATAAATAAATAAATAAATAAATAAATAAATAAATAAATCGTATGAGATGGGCTTATCAGTTCCTCATTAATTATACATATTTCATCATCTAAAATTTTCTTAAAATATGTGCACACAGTTACCAGTCACCGCAAAATGTTACAACCATATAGAGTATTCACAGTTGCAAAAATTTATTCATTATTCAGTACTTCTCAACGCATCTCCTAATAATTCAACTAGTTTGTCCTTTTCCCTCGCTCTTGTTTTTATTCCCAATTGCGATAGTTTTTCTTTTATTGCATATTCATTCAAGTTTTCTATTTCCTCATTTATAGGTTTATTATTTTCCAAATAATTTTCGTTGGTCTGTTTGATTTCTATTAGAATTCTTTGTTTTTTACTAACTCCTTTATTTTCTTTTTTACATGCAGTTACCATATTAGCTTAATAGTCTGCTGGTAGAACAAATAAATGTGGGGGAAGTCAGAGAAATTAAATTATTATTATTATTTATTTTTTACTTATTTTATTTTTTTTTTATTTATTTATTTTTTTTTGTACTTTTATGTGATAATGAGATGTTTAAAACTATGAGAGAGAGAGAGAGAGAGAGAGACACTGCATCTGTGATATTATGTACATGTATTATGACTGACACAAATTTTAATCTGTAGTACACAATAATGAAGCCGTTTTTCAGATGCTACATTAATGGGTAGAGTTAATTAGCGATATCCGGTTTATAGGGGATTAATTGACATAAATAAGATGCACAAAATCTATCCTCTTTGAGACAGGATCGGTAGCGGGATCCTGTAGTCTCACTTAGCATACATTTGGAATTTCAAGGTAAAAAGGTAGGATTTTTATGTATGCTAAGTGAGACTGGAACATGGTTGTGGACCATGGAGAGAACAATAGAAATTAATTACAGGTAAACTAAAGTCTGTTTCAAAATAAAATGACATTAATAAAAATCATACAAGCACCATCCAACCAATTTAACAAGAATTAAATGTGTTCAATTCTATTTTAATCTGAATACTGAAAACTGTTGAAGATGTTAGCCAATATCTTTATAAAAAAATTATAATAATAATACAATCAAAATTAATTTTTTAGCATTCATATTTTCAAATTGTGAAAAAAGACAGAATTTGCACTATAATTAGCAGGTTATTCATAAAAAAACTAAATTTAATTACCAATAAATAAAAAAGTACAGAATACTTTAAACAGACAATAATAATAATTTTTTTTACAACGTTCTTAAATCTCACTACATAAGGGAAAGTTAAATGTCAGAAAAACAAAACTAAAAGATTTGTTTAAATAAAGACAAAACTGGATATCGTTATTGTTATTACAAATCTCTTAGAAATTGATAGAAATCGTGGTGTAGCTATAGTTTATTAAAATTTTGTTTTTCTAAAATTTGACTATATTTCCTTTCATCAAACTAATTTATTAATTTATTTTTATCTATTTATTCCTTTACTTGATTTTATTTATTTATTTATTTATTTATTTATTTATTTATTTATTTATTTTAATTTTCTTTATTTATCGATTTTTATTTCTTTACTAGTTTTTATTAATAATTTATTTATTTATTTATTATTTACACATTTTTATTCATTTTATTTACTAGTTTTTATTAATTAACTGATTAAATTATTTACATTTCTCATTTATTTATTCTTTTACTGATTTTTTTATAATGAATGAATGAATGAATGAATGAAAGAAAGAAAGAAAGAATGGATGGATGAATGATTGAATGAATGAATGAATAAATGAATATCTTTATTGAAAAAGCTGAGAATATTTTTTTAAAATATTGAAAATGTAAAAAATTATATTCAGCTTCTTATGAAACAAGTGAAATTTCAAGTCTATTTGAATCACACCACCAAACCAAAAATGTTTTTTTTCACTGAATATGTGATTTATTTATTTATTTATTTTTATTTTTAAATCATTTATTCTTTTTCTATTTATTTTTTTATATGTTTTTTACCTTTGAATTTATTTATTTATTTATTTATTTATCATTAATTAACTAATTTTTATTTTGTATTGATATTCTTTAATTGTTATTTTTTGTTGTTTTTTAAAAAACTAAAGCTTGATTATGATGACAATTATGCATATTTAGGAAATAGACTATAGCCAGGTTTACACGTCTCGGGTAAAATCTGGTGATTTTAAAATGTATGCTAAGTGAGACTGTGGATTTTTAAAATGTATGCTAAGTGAGACTAAACCGGCGGGATACACTTCGAATATGCAAAGGGATTAGTATGAAGGTGCTTTTCCATTAATGGGGAATGTCCCGCATCTGAATATACAAGCGAGGCATTAGTTAAATTCAGAAATATCACCTGGTTAACGATAAATCCGTAACTGGTCCTTTTCTAACAAAAATTACTAAAAAAACCAATGACAGTCCGCGTGGAAAAAAGGAAAAAGAAATAGTCTCGCAGTCACCAGAGATGCAGACAAAAAGACCTTTCGAAACATTTATTTATTTATTTATTTATTTATTTATTTATTTAATAGTTGACATTAAACTGAGGTATGAAACAAGTATATACCGCTTTAATAATTTTCAAAAGAATGTGGAAGTAATTTGCCATTGTCGGAAAATTATTTAAAAAAATCTTAATTTGAGAAAAATGTAAAATATATGAAACGATGTGAAAGTGATACATTTTCGATATTAAAAATGTATTTGAAGATTAAAACAAGCATCCCTGTGCAAATTTTCACATATTTACCATGTAAATCTATGCGAAAAATATCGTTATCCGTAAAATCATACAAATTTTTAAAGTAATTTTGAAGTAATTTGCCATTACCGTACAAATTCAAAAAACATGTCTTAAGATGCAGAAAAAATTGTAGAATGTGGAACGATTTGAAAGTGTTAGACTTTTCCTCAATTTTTTAGAGTTTTTGTCGAGTTTTTAAATATAAATTTAACTCTATGATCAGTCTATTGAAATCTGATAATGGATGTACTATGTGGATAAAAATTGACGGCCAAAAAGCAAATCTTTCCAGAGATTTATTTATTTGTATCTTATATTTCCCCCCTGAAGATTCACAAGTATGGTCTAACAGTTCATGTGACCCTTTTGATGATCTTGAAAGAGATATCATAAATCTATCTAAAAAAGGAGATATTCTCCTTGGAGGTGATCTAAACGCTAGAACGAGTACCCAACCTGATTTTATAGCCGATCATGTAAAATGCACACTGACCTCTGTCCCTTCATTTGATCAAGTCAATGCAAATGTCCCTGAAACCAGAAATAACATGGATAGTAAGATAAATAATTTTGGGAAATCCCTGTTACAGCTGTGTACTAGTTGTAATCTTAGAATCTTAAATGGTAGAACCATAGGGGACATCTATGGTAATTTTACATGTTATAAATACAATGGTTCTAGCATTGTTGACTATGTTCTCTGTGATCCATTATTCTATGATTGTATAAAATCGGTAAAGGTCCAACCATTAACTTATCTTTCTGATCATTGCCCATTAAAATGCATCCTTAAAAACCGATAGTTGCAAGTTGCGCAAAACCAGAACATATCCCGAATCATTTTCACAAAAACATCACCAAAGAGACCACTTCTACACCCAAATCTTATAAATTTATCTGGACAGAAACTTCTCATTTTGACTATATAAATGTTTCCCAAAATTCTGCTACTAAATCAATATCAGACAAATTCCTGATGACTCCCTTTGATTATACCCCGGAGGGAGTTAACACTGCCACTGTAGAATTTACTAATATTTTAACATCTGTTGCTACCCAGTCCCTTAAACTAGTCTGTACAAGTCAAAAGAAGAAACGGAGGAAAAGACAGTGGTTTGACACTGACTGTAAGATTCTGAAACAAAATATGCTAAATGCGCTTAACGCTTGTAACCAGTCTCCGTTTGATATGTCACTAAGACAAAAATATTATACTCATAAAAAGATATATAAACGAGCAACTAAATTCAAAGAGAAGCAATTTAAAAAGAAAGTACTCGATAAGCTTGATAATCTTGCCAACACCGACCCCAAAAATTACTGGAAATTGGTCCGCTCACTAACTGAGGAAACTACTGACAGTACCGACAACATAAGTCTCAGTGAGTGGCATAACCATTTCACCAATTTAAATACTTTAAATTCATTTGATAATGATTTCCATTTAGAGATCAAAAATAATATATCAGCATTCGATACCACATATACTAACAATGCCATTGATTATGCAATAACAGCTGCAGAAATACAACAAGCAATAAAACAACTAAAATCACGTAAAGCCTCTGGTCCTGATTTAATACTTAATGAGATGATAAAATGTTCTACAATGTATCATATTGATCATCTTATAAAACTTTTCAATTTAATATTACAAACAGGGTGTATACCTTCAACTTGGGGAGATTCACATATAACTCCAATTTTCAAAAAGGGAGATCCCTTAAATGTTAACAACTATCGAGGTATTGCTGTTGGAAGCTGTCTAGGTAAATTATTTCTTTCCATCATAAACTTAAGAATGGTAAACTATCTTGAATCACATCAAATCCTCGACAATGCACAATGTGGTTTCCGTAAAGACCATCGAACTGTTGATAACATGTTCATATTGAAAACTCTAATAAACAAATACAAGTGTGCTAAGAAAAAACTCTTTGCATTTTTTGTTGATTTTTCCAAAGCATTTGACAGAGTCTGGAGAGAAGGTCTTTTGTTTAAACTTCATAGATATGGTATCAATGGTAAAATTTATTCGCTTATTAAGAGCATGTACAGTAAAGTAACATACGCAGTTAAAACCAAATCTGGTCTATCAGAAAAAATTCAATCAAATGTAGGAGTAAAACAAGGCTGCCCATGCAGCCCAACACTCTTTAATTTATTTCTAAATGATATTGGTTCTTACTTTACCCCAAATCAATACACACCGAAACTCTCAGACTCATATGTATCACATTTATTATTTGCTGATGATTTGGTAATATTTTCAACAACAAGTTCTGGTCTGCAGCAAAATATAAATGCCCTAAATCAATATTGCAATGATTGGAAGTTGACTATTAATACTGGTAAAAGCAAAATAATTGCCTTTGGAACTCCATTTAACTCTGCATTAAAATTTAAATTCAAGTTTGGTAAGGAAGAGATGGAAATTGTAAAATCATATACTTATCTTGGTCTAGTTTTCTCTTCCAATGGAAATTTTAAAGAGGGGGTTTTACTTCTAAGAACTAAAGGACTGCGCGCATGGTATAATTTAAAACATAAACTAAGTACATCTGATTATCTCTCTGTTAGCACACTAGTTAAAACGTTAAATTCAATTATTAAACCAATAATTCTGTATGCCTCGGAGGTATGGGGCACTCAAATCTGCAATATAGGGAACGATAATATATTTCAAAATTGGAATAACAATGTCTGTGATGAAACCTTGGTAAAAATCTGTAAATCGATCCTACAGCTACCTAGGAAATGCTCCAATGTCGGCCCCCTGGCAGAACTTGGTACATATCCTCTCTCGTTAAATATATTTATAAATACTATTAACTATTGGAACAGACTAGTTAACTCAGATAGTCATAGACTGATACATAAAGCATATCTGGAGGACTTATCAATCTCTCAAATAAATAATAAACTATCTACTTATTTCAAAATTAATACTCTTCAAAAGAAACTAAACATAGATTGCCACACAGTCCAAAATTTGACAATCGAAAAAGCACTTAAAACAGAATTCTTACAACAGTACACAGTACAAACTTCGGATGCACACACTAAATCAAATAAACTTAGAACATATTATAAGTTTAATCCCTGCATGGAATACGCGCCATACTTGGCTATTAGAAATAATTCCCATCGCACATCATTTACTAAATTAAGACTCAGCGCACATGATCTCGAGATAGAGCGCGGGAGGTATAAAGGTTTACCAATTTTAGAACGCACATGCAAGTTGTGCACAGGGGATCATATAGAAGATGAGCTTCATCTCTTATTATCCTGTTCGGCATATGCCGCCTACCGAAAAAACATATTTACTATTTTATCTCATGTCTTCCCAGACATCTTAAAATTTAACTTCTCTGAACTATCTACATTCATGTTCAATCCCCCTGAAAGACACTCTGCCCTTATTGCAAGATTTGTACATAATTGTTTCTCACTTAGACAAAATATCTTAAAATGCCATTAACTGTTTGTGTTCTTATTTGTATGTATATGTAACTATTATACTTGTATTGACTGTACACGGCCCCTAGAGGGTGTATTTGTACAATAAAGTATTTGTATTTGTATTTGTATTTGTCACTCAAAGTAAGCCTATTTATGTAAATTATCACCTTTTTACTATATCACTCTATATAAGACCATACGAATATATATGTGTTATTTACTTTAAGGGTTATTTTCAAAGTAATTTTGAAGTAATTTGCCATTATCATAAAATTATGAAAAAAATATAGTAAGATGCAGAAAAAATTGTAGAATATGAAATAATTTGAAAGTTTTAAGAAATATCCACATTAAAGTCAAAATAAGTAAATTATTAAACCAGGTGCATGTTTTTCCTATATAAACCATTATACATCACCTGTATATATACGGTGACAGGTTAAGATGACTGCTCAAAAATAGTGGTCAAAAATAGTGCCTATTTTTATATTAAAGTTAAAAAGCCACAATTGTTTATTTATTTATTTTCTCGTGTTATACACCATTGGAATCGTCAAAATGTCTTCTTTTTAGCTATATTAGGAACTTTTTCGAAAATGAAAGTAAAATTATTGATATGACTGTTTTAAGCAACTACGTCAACATATTTCCTTCTTTATCTATATTGTAAAGTTCTTAAATTTCAAACTAAAAAAGCCCCAAAAATTTCTTAAAATATTTCAGATTAAAAAATACCATAAAATTCCTCTCATTTTCTTCTTTTTAATGATAACAGGAATAATTTGATATCTTTGATATTTCAATATTTTATTTAAGAAATAAGTTTCAATCCTTCATAATTCTTTGTTAGCTTCAGGTCGAAAGTAACCGGAAAAATTAGCGCATGCGCAACTATTGATCAAACGCAAAGTCGATAATGAATACCTTATTAAAAATGCTTATTTGTACATTATCGGAATATTTTGGGTTTTTTTGCGATAAAGGAACAAAGTAATGTTGTTTAAGACTGCTTATGGTTTATTTAATCAGTTACAAATCCTGCCTCATGTATAAACTTGATACCCTTTTTATAAATTTGCTGCATTCAATTACAATGATGTACAAATTATTTTAGCCAAAACTTTAAATTTAATGTTTAAACGACGGAAATCTGTTTTATGTTGATTAATTTATTAGCATTCTTCTGTGATACTTGTGATTTTTATTGTATATAGCTATTTTGACAGTGTCTCGTATGCCTTTATAGGCAGGGTACCATACATTTTAATACATGTTTTTATATAATGTACATAATATTTATTCTTATGTGTAATATCTGTATGTTGGTATGTGACACTTTAATAAATTATTATACTACTACTACTACTACTTCAATTACTTGACCGTACGTGTTGAATTTTAGACCATGGCAAGTTTAAATTTACCAGTAGATCATTGGATATTTATCACACCTAGTTGACTTTAGGGGCTCACTAAACAATTTCTGCTATTTTCCAACTCAAAACCCGATACACATATATAAATTATTGAATAATTTCACTGTTATTGGAGTTATAGTGCATAGTTTGTTTTTTTTAAAGAACTAATGTTATAAGATATCTAACGCATATCAAACCTGTCAAAATGTGAAACAAAAATGGCCACCATAGGCAAGGTAACGTAACTCTTTTGTTACAAAATTTATCCAAAAATACCCGAAATGTGCATTTGCATGCCAAAATACGATTCATTCAGGGATTAATCAGATCATAAACATTATATCATTTGAAAGAACGTTTGAAGTGTTCTTTATTTAAACAATAAAAATAATAGCACGTTCTGCTCGTTTTCGAGATAAACGGAATTAAAACAATGCTACTAATCGCACCACAAAACGCTGTCAAGGTGCCTCAAAACCAGAGACCGGAATGTCCATGCAGTTTCATATTTATTTAACACTGATTGGCAAATATGCTACTTCAAAAACATTTAGATTCACTCTTTTATACATTCTGTATATTTGTTTTCACTTCAAATGCAAAACAAGAAAGTCATAGGTTGGTTTATGTTGCCATGGCGATGTTCACTGATTTATTTTCTGTTTAGTCCGTGAACGAAAATACAAAACTGTTTAGTGAGAACTTAGTGATATCGATGATCAGCGAATGTGTTCATCCCCAATATAGCATTCTTTTCATATTACTATAAAAGTAAAAACAAGAATGAGTAAAATTGCCTTTTGAAAATGTTAAATTTCTGTGAGTTTTTTTTTTCAAAATGTAGTAATTTAGGGCCCTTATGTATCTACTCCAATGCTAAATCCGATGATGATTGGCATATAAATATTTATTCTGCTAATTATGATTGCAATGCTGTCATCAATTTTTAATAACCAAAAACAAACATACTAATCCATGTCCGAATCATATTTCAGAAGCAAAGTAAAAACTTTGGAACTGACAAGTTAAATTAGACACGTGAACTTCCATCAGGGAAGTGAGGCCGGGTGCTCCGGATGGGTAAGCACCTCCGGTTTAGTTAGCTACACCCGCTATGTGTGTAATTAAAATTGTGTGAAAGGAACATGGAACTATGAGACATCAAATATATCCAGGAGAATCCTGGACACAGAGACATCACACTTATCAACGATACTGTACTTATTTGATCATTGGTGCCCTTAAAATCTCAATGTTACGCCTGTTTAACGCATTTTCGGTATTATTTTATCAATATTTACTTTAAAACTTTTGTTTGATAATTCTATGAAAAGGTATGAAATTATAAACACGTTCAGTGGATAAAATCATATATAAATATAATTATTTAAAAAAAATAAATTGAAAAAAAGCTTAGAAAACCGGGATTCGAACTCACAACTTTTACATTGTAAAGTATATGGTAGTGTTATCAAACACGTTACACTCACGGCCAGCGATACCTTGAACAATGTTTTACAAATTCATTGTTTTAACTGACGTTGCTAGAAATGGTCAAAATGTTTAAAACTTATTCAACTTTATTTCAGAAATATTGACTGTTCTATTTTTCATCCAAATATGTGTATTGAACAATGCTTTAAATTAGATACCATCTTCACTGTTGGCGTTCATCCCAACACAAAATGTGTGAATGCAATCGTATGGATACATTTAGATTGGAATTTTAAGATCGCTATATAATATCCGATTTTCGAATTAAGTGGAGAATAATACTATCTGGATTTTGTTTTGGATATCTACAGACCATTAACAAAAATGTTAACCGTTTTTATTTGACAAATGGCCATTTGAGAGATAATTATATTTTTATCAATTACGATAGACTTGCACTCGCCCTAGCATAGTTAATGTAACCTTATGTGAACCCATAAGCCTCAGTTTGATTTATTTGCCTCACTTTCGTTGAAACTTTTTAATTTAAACAGTAAAGTGAACACTACTGAGATTACCTAGTCACTTGATGTGACCTCATGTGAACTGTTAACCTCGATAAAATCAATTCTTTGTCATTCTTGATCTATTTTGAATTGTTTTGAGTAGTACTGAGTAAAGGCGAATACATTTCAGATAACAGAAGACCGTTAGCTACCCATCTTACTGTTTTCTATATATAGAAATTTTTCCTTATTAAAATGCTTATTTGTAAATTATCGGAATATTTTTTTTGGGGGGGGGTTGCGATAAAGGAACAAAGTAATGTTGTTTAAGATTGCTTATGGTTTATTTAATCAGATACAAATTATGCCTCATGTATAAATTTGATACCCTTTTTTATAAATTTGCTGCATTCAATTACTTGAACGTACGTGTTGAATTTTAGACCATGGCAAGTTTAAATTTACTCAGAAGATCATTGGATATTTATCACACCTAGTTGACTTTAGGGGCTCACTAAACAATTTCTGCTATTTTCCAACTAAAAACCCGGTACACATATATAAAATTTGAATAACTTCACTGTTATTGGAAACATGGTACACGGTGCATAGTTTTGTTGTTTTAAAAGACCTAATGTTATAAGATATCTAACGCATATGAAAAATGTCAAAATGTGAAATAAAAATGGCCACCATAGGCAAGGAAACGTATTCTTTTGTTACAAAATTTATCCAAAAATACCCGAAATGTGCACTTTCATGTCAAAATACGATTCATTCAGGGATTAATCAAGACGCAAAACATTATAACAATTGAAAGAACATTTGAATTGCTCTTTATTAATGCAATAAAATAATAGCACGTTCTGCTCGTTTTCGAGATAAACAGAATTAAAAACAATGCTGCTAAAATCGCACCAAGAAACGCTCTCAAGGTGCCTCAAAATCAGAGACTGAAATGTCCATGCAGTTTCATGTTTATTTAACACTGATTGGCAAATATGCTACTTTAAAAACATTTAGATTCACTCTTTTATACATTCTGTATATTTGATTTCACTTCAAATGCAAAACACGAAAGTCATAGGTTGGTTTATGTTGCCATGGCGATTTTCACAGTTTTTTTCTGGTTAGACCGTGAACGAAAATACAAAACTGTTTAGCGAAACCTTCGTGATATCGATGATCAGCGAATATATGTTCATCCCCAATATAGCATTACTTTCATATTACTATAAAAGTAAACAAGAATGAGTAAAATTGCCTTTTAAAAATGTTTAAATTTCTGTAAGTTGTTTCAAAATGTAATTTAGTGCACTTCTGTATCTACTCCAATGCTAAATCCGATGATGATTGACATATAAATATTTATTCTGCTAATTATGATGGCAATGCTGTCATCAATTTTTTATAACTTATTTGATAATTGGTGGCATTAAAACTCAATGTCAATGCCTGTTTAACGCATTTTCGGTATTATATTAACAAATATTTACTTTAAACATTATACTTGTTTGATTATTCTATGAAAAATTTTTAAAACTGTAAACTCATTTAGTAGATAAAATCATATATAAATATAATTATTTAAGAAAAAATAAATTGAAAAAAGCTTAGAAAACCGGGATTCGAACTCACAACTTTTACATTGTCAAGTATATGATAGTGTTATCAAACACGTTACGCGCACGGCCAGCGATACCTTGAACAATGTTTTACAAATTCATAGTTTTAACTGACGTTGCTAGAAATGGTGAAAATGTTTAAAACTTATTCAACTTTATTTCAGAAATATTGACTGTTCTTTTTTTCATCCAAATATGTGTATTGAACAATGCTTTAAATTAGATACCATCTTCATCCCAACACAAAATGTGTGAATGCAATCGTATGGATACATTTAGATTGGAATTTTAAGATCGCTATATAATATCCGATTTTCGAATTAAGTGGAGAATAATTACTATCTAGATTTTGTTTTGGATATCTACAGACCATTAACAAAAATGTTAACCGTTTTTATTTGACAAATGGCCATTTGAGATAATTATATTTTTATCAATTACGATCGACTTGACTCGCCCTAGCATAGTTAATGTAACCTTATGTGAACCTATAAGCCTCAGCTTGATTTATTTGCCTCACTTTCGTTTGAACTCTTAAATGTAAACAGTAAAGTGAACACTACTGAGATTACCTATTCACTTCATGTGACCTCATGTGAACTGTTAACCTCGATAAAATCAATTCTTTGTCATTCTTGATCGATATTAAATTGTTTTGAGTAGTACTGAGTAAAAGTGAATACATTTCAGATAACAGAAGACCGTTAGCTACCCATCTTACTGTTTTCTATATAGAAATTTTTCCTTATTAAAATGCTTATTTGTAAATTATCGGAATATTTTTGGGGGGGTTGCGATAAAGGAACAAAGTAATGTTGTTTAAGATTGTTTATGGTTTATTTAATCAGTTACAAATCCTGCCTCATGTATAAATTTGATACCTTTTTATAAATTTGCTGCATTCAATTACTTGAACGTACGTGTTGAATTTTAGACCATGGCAAGTTTAAATTTACCAGTAGATCATTGGATATTTATCACACCTAGTTGACTTTAGGGGCTCACTAAACAATTTCTGCTATTTTCCAACTCAAAACCCGGTACACATATATAAAATTTGAATAATTTCACTGTTATTGGAAACATGGTACATGGTGCATAGTTTTGTTGTTTTAAAAGACCTAATGTTATAAGATATCTAACGCATATGAAAAATGTCAAAATGTGAAATAAAAATGGCCACCATAGGCAAGGAAACGTAATTCTTTTGTTACACAATTTATCCAAAAATACCCGAAATGTGCACTTTCATGTCAAAATACGATTCATTCAGGGATTAATCAAGACGCAAAATATTATATCAATTGAAAGAACATTTGAATTGCTCTTTATTAATGCAATAAAATAATAGCACGTTCTGCTCGTTTTCGAGATAAACAGAGTTAAAAACAATGCTCCTAAAATCGCACCACGAAACGCTGTCAAGGTGCCTCAAAATCAGAGACTGAAATGTCCATGCAGTTTCATATTTATTTAACACTGATTGGCAAATATGCTACTTTAAAAACATTTAGATTCACTCTTTTATACATTCTGTATATTTGATTTCACTTCAAATGCAAAACACGAAAGTCATAGGTTGGTTTATGTTGCCATGGCGATGTTCACAGTTTTTTTCTGGTTAGACCGTGAACGAAAATACAAAACTGTTTAGTGATACCTTAGTGATATCGATGATCAGCGAATATATGTTCATCCCCAATATAGCATTACTTTCATATTACTATAAAAGTAAACAAGAATGAATAAAATTGCCTTTTAAAAATGTTTAAATTTCTGTAAGTTGTTTCAAAATGTAGTAATTTAGGGCCCTTATGTATCTACTCCAATGCTGAATCCGATGATGATTGACATATAAATATTTATTCTGCTAATTATGATGGCAATGCTGTCATCAATTTTTTATAACTTATTTGATAATTGGTGGCCTTAAAACTCAATGTCAATGCCTGTTAACGCATTTTCGGTATTATATTAACAAATATTTACTTTAAACATTATACTTGGTTTGATTATTCTATGAAAAAGTTTTAAAACTGTAAACTCGTTTAGTAGATAAAATCATATATAAATATAATTATTTAAGAAAAAATAAGTTGAAAAAAGCTTAGAAAAACGGGATTCGAACTCACAACTTTTACATTGTCAAGTATATGATAGTGTTATCAAACACGTTACGCGCACGGCCAGCGATACCTTGAACAATGTTTTACAAATTCATAGTTTTAACTGACGTTGCTAGAAATGGTCAAAATATTTAAAACTTATTCAACTTTATTTCAGAAATATTGACTGTTCTTTTTTTCATCCAAATATGTGTATTGAACAATGCTTTAAATTAGATACCATCTTCACTGTTGGCGTTCATCCCAACACAAAATGTGTGAATGCAATCGTATGGATACATTTAGATTGGAATTTTAAGATCGCTATATAATATCCGATTTTCGAATTAAGTAGAGAATAATACTATCTGGATTTTGTTTTGGATATCTACAGACCATTAACAAAAATGTTAACCGTTTTTATTTGACAAATGGCCATTTGAGAGATAATTATATTTTTATCAATTACGATCGACTTGCACTCGCCCTAGCATAGTTAATGTAACCTTATGTGAACCTATAAGCCTCAGTTTGATTTATTTGCCTCACTTTCGTTGAAACTCTTTAATTTAAACAGTAAAGTGAACACTACTGAGATTACCTATTCACTTCATGTGACCTTATGGGAACTGTTCCTTACCTTAACCTTAATTCTTTCAGTGCCAGGAGGCACACAAGGCTTTGACGTCATTCCTTCATGTTGGTCTGTCTAAGGCTATTTGACGTGCCGCATTCCAGGTGTTCCAGCCTGCATCGTTCCGTTCTCTTTCTACCATCCGCCGCCAAGTTGTTTTAGGGCGACCTTTTTTCGTTCTTCACTCAGGAGTCCACCCAAGGACAACAACGCAGTCGTCTGTCTTTCCTTTCCTGAATACATGGTCAATCCATTTTTATCTCTTCCTCCTTACTTCATCACTGACCTTATCCACTTCTGCCATTTCAAGGACTCCTTTGTTGGTGATGTGTTGCTGCCATCGAATTTTGTATATTTTCCTGAGGCATTTGGTTTTGAAGGCGTCCAGTTTTTGTTCCTAACTTCTGGTCAGCTTCCATGTCTCACAACCATAGAGAAAAACTGATAGCACTAAGCTCTTGAAAAGAGAGGTCTTTGTTTTCTTGTTAATATCTCCTGACTGCCACGTGAACTGTTAACCTCGATAAAATCAATTCTATGTCATTCTTGATCGAGTCAAAAACGAGTCAAAAATTGAGTCAAAAACGGATAAATCTGTCGATAAATCGTTCACAAAATCGATACTAACTGGAACAGGTGATTATATGTCATTCTTGAAACGCAAATGTAAGTCTTTAATATCAAAACCTTTTTAATGCTCATGTTTTGATTGAAGACGTTCATCTGATCAAGTCATTAATTCTTGCTTCTGAAAGTAAGCATTATAACTGGTGATTTTAATGAAGATCAGTTTAAAAATCCCACTGGTAATATACATGAATTAATGTCAAATTTTACCTTACTCAACTTATTGTTGAACCAACTCATTATACTGAACATTCATGTTCGCTTATAGATTTGTTTTTAGTTATCGATACTTCTCCTGTTGAACATAGTGATGTTTGTGAAACTTTTCTTGATGTTATTACACTGTCTAATATCTTTAATTACTAGTATAAGTAAAGAAAAACCAACTAAAAAGTCCTACACTCGTAAAGTATGGGACTATAAAAACGGAAATTTCTACCTTTATCGGCAAAAAATATTACAGACCGACTGGGACAAAAATTTTCAAAACTCTGATTTCAATCAAACATCCACCCACATAACAAATACTACATGTATTTTACAAATCGGGTCCGAATGCAGACCAAACAAATTAGTTACTATAAGAGAAAACGATAAACCTTGGGTCAAGAATGATTAGAAAACGTAGACGGATGCACAATAAAGCTAAGAAAACAAATTCTGCTATTCACTGGGCTTCTTTCAGAGAAATAAAAAGTAAGTGTGCCACTGCGATACGTAACGCGAAAAAGCTCTATATTAACGGACTGGCGAATAACTTACGAGAAAATGCAATATCTTCTATATCATGGTGGCGAATCGCTAGAATGTTTATTGATAATAATAAAAAGAATGCTATCCCCGCTTTGCTTTACAATAATAAACTTTACGACGACGATAATGACAAAGTAAACATTTTAAATGAATATTTTTGCAAGCAATCAATTATTGACGATTCAAATATAGACATTCCCGATTTGGGTACATCAAATTTTGAATTTGATAATATTATATTAACGGTTGATGATGTTCGACTAGCACTATCTTCTTTAGATATATCTAAAGCTTGTGGCCCCGATTATATCAACCCACGACTGCTTAAGTATATGCTAGCAACGAACTGTGTATACCAATAACAAAGCTATTCAACAAACTGTTAAATGAGAGCACTTTTCCAAATTGCTGGAAAGATGCAAACGTTATTCCGTTATATAAAAAAGCCGATCCAAGTGACGTAAAAAACTACAGACCGATATCTCTCTGCAACATACTTGGTAAAGTTTTTGAAAAATGTGTTTTCAAATATCTCAATCAGTTTCTTACAGAAAACAATATCATTACGAATCTACAGTCTGGATTCAGAACTGGTGATTCTACCGTCTGTCAACTTATTGATGTATCAAACAATGTTGTTAATGCTTTAGATTCCGGCAAAGAGGTGAGGGTTGTTTTTTGCGACATAAGTAAAGCGTTCGACGGGGTATGGCATACTGCCTTATTAATAAAATTAAGTGCAATCGCCATATCGGGCAAATTGCTCCTATGGTTTGAAAACTATCTTTCAAATCGTCGAAATAGAGTTACAATAAATAACAGTATTTCTGAATGGCTTGATATAAATGCCGGGGTTCCTCAGGGCTCAATACTTGGACCAATATTATTTCTTATACATGTATATATAAACGACATTGTCACAGATATAAATAGTAAAATTAGACTGTTCGCAGACGACATAACACTCCACTGTGTCGTTGATGATCCTTTTGACTCAGCGAGAATGCTCAACAACGACCTAGACAAAATAATTGAGTGGTCCAAAAATGGCTAGTGTCTTTTAATCCAAATAAAACAGAGACTACGTTGATATCTAAAAAAGCAATAAACTTGACCATTCCACCCTGCTCTTTATATGAACGAAACATTAATACAAGACGTTGACGAACACAGACACTTATGCATTACTTTTACTCCTGACTTTTCTTGGGACAGACATAAAGACAATATTTTATCCAAAGCCAATTTCAGGATTTTCATATTACGAAAATATAAATTAACATTATCACGTGATGTTTTAGAAAACATATATTTTAGTTTTATCGGGCCCTTATTGGAATATGGTGATGTTATCTGGGACAACATATCTGAAACGTGATTCGGGCGCATGCGCAGGCAGCAGGGCGGACGTGGAAAAAATTCAGTGAAGATTTAGTGAAAGAAATTTAGTAGAAATATCGTTATTTATCCTTTTTTTCGTTTTGCTAAGGACAGACAGTTAAAACATACTTTATTCATACTAGTTAAGCATTGTCAAAATCCATGAGCGAGGGAAAGCTGAAGAAATTCCTAGCGAAGAGAGCGGTATATGAGACGGGGGGTGTACGTGACCCGAAATTCACGCCCGTGATCATTTCAGACAGTAAATATTTTTGCGTATCTAAATATTTGAACAAAATACCAGTAGGAAATGCATTGGTGCCTTGGTGTAGGGCAGGGCAAACATTACAGGAGTGCAGGGAGGGCCTGAAAGATAGGATATGTGATAAAGTAAAAGAAGTAGGTCCGGTGTGGCTGTATGTATGGATGGGTACATGTGACCTGACAGAGAAAAACGGTAAATACATCAATCTGATATCGTCCTCGGAAGAACGAGTGTACCATGTCACACAGCAATTATTACACTTAAAAGAGCTGGTACAATCACTGAAGGAAACGGTAAAGCTGACAATACTGGAAATTCCAGTGTATTCTATCCAGCATTTCAACAAAGCTAAAGGGCACAAAGACCCAGATACATTTCACACCCAGGATGTCCATTTGAAGGACCAAATTTATGATCTAAATAAAACAATTAGATTTATTAACAGGCAACTTGGTACCCATTCCCCTTGTTTCTATGTTGATCTGAGCAGAAATAGTAAAAGGCGTCCAGGAGATAAAAACATTAACTCTTATAATTTCAATATGTACAAAGATGGAGTACACCCAGATAAACTGTTAGCCAAAGTGTGGGCCAGAAAAATAATGTCTACACTAAATGACGACTGCAATAAACTCCAAAACCACTTATGTGTACTTGAAAATTACTACTGAGTCTGAAATTTCCAAGCCCAGTACAATATACAATAATTGATGCTTATCGAGTCTGGGAAATCCAAGCTTGATAGCAAAAACACTTGAAAATTATTACTGAGTCTGGAATTTCCAAGCCCAGTACAATATACAATTAGTGATGCTTATCGAGTCTGGGAAGTCCAAGCTTGATGGCAAAAACAACATTTTATAAATTTATAGAATCAACCAGCTGAATATTTTGATAATTGATACAGTAATTTCTATATTGTGTGGAGTGTTTACAAGAAAATTTGACATTTGAGTCTGGGTAACTCCAAGCTCATGTCCAAACCAGATGACTGGAACAAAAGTTGGTTAGTGTTTTACAGCAAATTTGAAATTTGAGTCTGGAAGTAGACTTGGACTTGAATATAGTACCATTTCGACCAACACAGTGACATTATATACTGATATTGACCTCCCAAGCCTTCAAAATAGTCCACCATCATTTAAGAGAGCAGAATACTGAGTCTGGTCAATCCAAGCTCAGTGAGTCTTTAAGCAGATCAAAGTCCTAGAGATACATTGACATCCTTGTGGTCTTTTGGAGAGTGCCATCATCACTGAAGAGAGTAATTCTGGAGATAAATGGTAGTGACACTGGGTCTGGTAAGTCCAAGCTCAGTGTGTTTGTATAATCATAAAGTCTTGTTTAGAACATTAAACACAAGAGTCTGAGAGATTCAAGCTCTGGTGTTGTAATAAGCATTTAATTAAGTTTAAAAGGACGCATTTGTATTTAACATAATTTGTATTAGTTAAGATTTTAAACACTTTAAATAACTTTCCCATAAACAAGTCATACCATTAATAAGAATATACTTGAAATAAAGTTAAATCATTTCATCTGTGAACATGGGGAATGATCTGAATGAATGGAGGGCCAGGATAGGAAATTTTTCAATGCCCATGAAAAGGGTCAAGGGGTCTTGCCCTGCCCTGATAGTTCACACTTGTAATCTATTAAGATTGTTAATGCTTTCTTCAGTACTGCTTATTATTGGGGGTGTAGAACCTAACCCGGGCCCTGGACCTGGTTCCAGTTCTGTTTCCGGATCAAATCAAACCAGACCCATGATGACAAGACAAACAACAATGTCTCAGTCTGGAAATTTAGTGCTAGACACAACCTCATTAGAGGTCAAAAGAATGTTTGAAAGTCTGACACTACAAATAAAAAATAGTAGTGAAACTATTAGAAAAGATTTCGCAGAATTAAAGACAGAGTTTAGACATTCCCAAGCAGCCATGGAAGAAAAAATAGTTAAACTAGAAAATGAAAACACACACTTAAAAGATAGGATCCGAAACTTGGAAGACCAGGGAAGGAGGGATAATCTTATTTTCTGGGGGTTTGGGGAAACAGAATCCAAAGAAACTTGGGAGGATTGTGAAATTAAAGTTAGAGAGTTTATGCATGATAGCTTGAATATTGAGGATGCCTTTGATGATAGTAAAGTTGCTATTGAAAGGGCCCAAAGGCTAGGAAGAAAGCAAAAAGGTAGTGTAAAACCAAGGGGGATACTTGTAAAATTTGGTCGCTTAAAACATAAACAAAATATTCTAACTTTGGCTAGGCAAAATAAAGTAAAACTAAATGAGATCCGGATATCTGAAGACTATAGTCAGGATATTCGAAATATTCGAAGGGGACTATTGAGTCATTTTGATGAACTTAAAGAGAAATATAAGCCAGAGAAGGTTTTTCTCAGGTATAATAAATTGGTAGTTGGTAGCAAAGTGTTTAAGTATGATGAAGATAGTGATCAGGTTTATCTGGTCAATTCTAAAAGTGAAAAATCACCAGAAGCAAATGTGAATATCGAAAATGAAGTGTTTGAGAGTCAGTTCAGTTGACAACTACCAAAGCAAGGTGACAGAAAAATGTTAAACATTGTTAGTTGGAATATTGGTGGTCTGAAAAAGCTACATTCTGCTAATTACGGTAATATAATCGATAGTCTTAAAATGTACGATATAATATGTATAACTGAAACATGGGCCAATTCAAATACTGACTGTGATAACATTTTTCTTGAGCACGTAGCATTTTGTAGTTTTGGTGATAAACAATCAAAGTTTGGATTCACACCTCATGGTATAACTGTGTATGTAAAACACTCATTGTCAAGGTTTATTAAGAAAGTGTATAATGATGCTTACACATCAATATGTTTATTGTTTGATAAGGTGATTTTTAATTTTGATAAAGATTTATTAACTTGTTTTTGCTACATACCCCCTAGCGAATCAACATATTACAGAAACAAAGATATTGATGGTATTAATATTTTTCACTTGGAATTGACAAATATTTTAAGTAGTATTAATAAGGAAGTATATATAATGTGTTGTGGGGACTTCAATGCTAGGACTGGTGTTGAACATGACTTTTTTATAGATAGCACAAAATACTTACCTGTTGATTGTAACATTTTTGGTGATGGTTTTTGCCTTGGCAGGAAATCCAAAGATAAAAAGGTCAATAACTTTGGAAAAGCGTTGTTAGAACTCTGTCAGAATTTAAACATCCATATTGTTAATGGCAGAACACAGGGTGATAAAAACGGCGAATTTACATATATTTCTAAGTTGGGTAAAAGTACTATTGATTATTTTTTATCATCTGCTGATTTGTTCAATTATGTGTTTGATTTACGAGTTCTTGATATAGACATAACAGATCATTTCCCTGTCTTGTGCCAACTAATTATAAATTCTGGTACCCAGACCCTACATGATGGTCAGAAAGTTTCTGATTATACAAAGTACAGGTGGAATAATGATAAATGTGACCAATTTATTGATAGGTTATACGATAATTTTGTAACAAATAAATTACAGGAACTTGAACAGTTACCTGTAGATAGTATTGATGAATTCATTAAAGCTTTGGGGGAAATACTACATTATGCAGGAGAAAGTATGAAAGTAATTCAAAAGACAGTAAAACCACAACCAGAATGGTGGGACAAGGAATGTGAAATTCTGAAAAAAGAGAAGTATGATTGGCTTAATAGATTCAGAAAAAGTAACAGTGATACAGACCTGCAACTATATAAAAAACATAAACAAAAATTCAAACAAGTATGTGAATTGAAACAAGCTGAAGCAGGAGCACGTAAAGTGAATGAAATCTTGACTCTAGATAAAAAAGACACAAATCAAATGTGGAGGAAAATGAAACTCTTAAACAGAGTTGGCAGCCAGTTTGGAAACATCACTGGAGAGCAATGGTTTGATTATTTCAAAATACTTTTAAATTCTAATACATTTGAAGCAGATGAAGCTTACAAAACAGAGGCTAGAGACGCTGTTGAAAAGTTTATAGTAAATAGTGACACTTTGACATCTTCAGATATATTGGATAAACCTGTAACACATGAAGAAGTACTGGTGGCAATGGCACAGATGAAAAATGGTAAAGCTCCAGGACTGGATGGTATAACTATAGAAATGCTCAAACAATCCTTTTGGCTCCTGGCTGACTATGTATTAAATTTATTTAATAAAATTTTAGAGACGGGTAGATTTCCTTATGAATGGGGCAAAGCTATTATTTGCCCCATTCATAAGAAAGGTGAGCTTAACAGCCCTGAAAACTACAGAGGAATTTCACTTCTAAATGTTATGAGTAAATTATTCACCAAAGTCTTGAATAATAGGCTAACTAGCTGGGCAGACTTGAATAATAAATGGTATGAAGAACAAGCTGGTTACAGACAGGGGTATTCCACAGTAGACAATTGCTTCGTATTACAAGCAATAGTGCAGAAGTATTTGAGTAAAAAGAAAGGAAGAGTGTATTGCCTATTCATAGATTTCTCAAAGGCATTCGACTGTGTTAGACATAATCTGCTATTATACTCTTTAATTAAGAAAGGTGTTAGTACCAAAATAATAAAAGTCCTGAAATCAATGTACTCTCAACTGACAGCATGTGTCAGAGTGACTGGGGGATTATCAGAATTTTTTAATTGCAACGTTGGCACAAGACAAGGGTGTATGTTGAGCCCTTTCCTATTTGTAATGTTTTTAAATGATCTTATAAGTCAATTAAAATGTTGTACAGGTGTATATATAGACGAAGAAGTACCAAACCTACTTCAGCTGCTCTTTGCTGATGACATTGTTAACTTCGCAGACTCTGTAATTAATCTACAGCGTCAGCTCAATATTATTAGCTCATTTTGTAATAAGTATGGAATGAAGATAAATCTAGATAAAACCAAAATAGTTGTATTTCGAAGAGGGGGTAGAGTTAAACAAATTGAGAAATGGATGTATAAAGGTAGTCACATTGAGATAGTATCAGAATATAAATATCTAGGAATGTACTTTACTAGCAAGTTGAGCTGGGAAATGTGTAAAAAATCTTTATCTCAAGCAGCTGAAAAGGCTCTTTTTACTTTACAGAAATTTGTAACTATGTACAATGTAAACATGAATGATGCATTTTATCTGTTTGACTGTATGGTGCGTCCAATTATCTTATATGGAGCTGAAATCTGGGGTTATGAACCCTCGAATTGTATTGAATCTGTCCAAAACAAATTTTGTAAAAGACTGTTACATGTCAAATCAAGTACACCTATAGTAGCAGTACTTGGTGAGACTGGAAGATTTCCTTTATTTGTATACTACTATAAAAAATGTATTAAATACTGGTTTAAAATTTTGTTTATGGAAAACCATAGATATCCAAAAAGATGTTATGAAATGTTATTTGATCTGCATCAAGCAGGTAGAACAAGTTATAATTGGGCATCTAAAATAAGTAGTTTACTAAGTAGATATGGGTTTCATTATGTTTGGTTGTTTCAAGGGGTGGGAGATTTTGATCTTTTTATTAGTTTATTTATTCAAAGAGTAAAAGATAATTATATGCAAGAATGGAATTGTAATCTGCAAAGTTATAGAAAACTTGATTTTTATAGGGAAGTTAAAACCATATTTGAACCTGAAAAATACTTGAATATATTAGATTGTAATAAATATAAGACTGCTCTGGTTAGACTCAGACTGTCAAGTCATGAATTAGAGATAGAAAAGGGCAGAGAGAGATTTTTAGAAAGAGAAGACAGGTTATGTAAATTTTGTTTAGAAATGGGTTACAAAAAAGTTGAAACGGAGAAACATTTTTTGATTGTTCACACATTAGAAATATATGTTTACTGGACCAATATACAAAGCGATATAGCTTACAAAGTATATTCTCTACAGATAATGAAACAATCTTGCACAATTTAGGCAAATTTTGCTATTTGTCATTTAAAAAAAGAAACAAATATGTAAATAATTAAGGATGTTTCTTTTCTTAATTTATTAATTGTTAATTATTAAGGATTATTTATATATATATATATATATATATATAATATATATATATATATATATATGTATGTATAAAACACATATATTAACATTATAGACATTAATAAAGACATTAATAACATCGATACAAATCAGTAGAGTCTGGGTTATCCAAGCTCTAAATCAGAGACATGAAATGATACCATAAATTTGTCTACCTCTGCCTGTTATTGCGAAATTAAATGTATGCAAATATTTTGAATTGTACTTTTGGGCTTGAGGCCCTGTATACTTTTGTAATAAAGAATATGTCTATTCATATCTGAAACGCTTAAGCAAAGAGTTGAAAATATTAATATTGAAGCTGCCCGTATTGTTTGTGGAGCTACAAAGCTTACAAGTATCCGACTTTTATATCTTGAAACAGGCTGGGAAACTTTAGCTACTCGAAGAAAAAAACACAAATTAATCCATTTTTTTAAAATGAAAAACCATTTAGCCCCTCCTTATCTATGCAACCTTGTTCCACAGTCCTATAACGAAATTCATACTCATAATACACGAGGTTCCCAAATTTTCAAAGCATTATGTGCAGAACCTCTTTTTATTTTAAATCATTCGTACCTTCAGTTATAAGAAGTTAGAATGATTTGTCAAATGATATTAAGAATAATTCCTTAACTCAATAACTAACAGTTTCAAAGTACCTATTTATTATAATTGCGGAACCCGAATGTGGCAAATACTTTACGCTAGGTTAAGGTTGGAATGCAGTTCCTTGCAATGTCATTTGTTTCACAAAAACTTAGTTAATGATCCTTATTGTCACTGTGGTCTTGTTGAAGACGTACGACGCCGTTTCTTTTATCTTGTCATCTCTATAGACACATACGATTAAGAACCTTATGTTTTAAGTATAAATAAATTATTATATGGGAACCCAATGTTATCACCCCAACAAAATAAAGAAATATTTCTATCAGTTCAAGAATATATTTTACAATCGAAACGATTTACCACATAAATATTCTTTACTGACAAACACCCACATATTATATCATATTATTATATTATATTATATTATTATATATATTATATTATATTATATTATATTATATTATTTATATTATATCATATCATATCATATCATATCATATCATATCATATCATATCATATCATATCATATTATATTATATTATATTATATTATATAGTCTTTGATTTTCTCGTAATCTATATTTATTGACTTATTTATTTAATCAATTCAATAATTAATTATATATCCATTAGTTTATTTATTTGATATTGTAACTTCATGTTAATTTATATATTGTAACATATTATATTGAAGGAGACTGGTTTATATAAGAGTTTCACTCTTGTTCCGGAATCCCCTATTGTATCTTTTTGTAATTATGCATCATGTATTTCATCAAAATAAAATATTGTTCAAACTAAGTCATTAATTCCGCAGTACTCCTTTTTTTCCATTGTCACTCATGCCTCATAAAAGTCGGGAGTATTCATATACCAAAATGGTCGTTAGCCCAAAAACTACAGTATTCCAATATATATGCTTATACGAAAAGTTTATAGTTGTCGAGATATTTAACCATTTTGGTATTTATTTGCATCTGTCCGAGACCTTGAGTTTTGAACCCATGACCTTCATTCATATATCAAAATGACCATTACATCAATGCAAATAATATTCTAATATAAATGCCTACATATAAAAAGTTTAATTTTTTTTTAGATAATTAACCATTTCATTTTTGTTTGCATCTGTGATCTTGCCCTTTAAATCCATGACCTTCATTCATGTAGTATCAAAATTATCTTTTATGTCATTAACCTCCAAAAGAGGAGATGATTTTAAAGATTTTCACAATCATTCCCCAAATAACTCCAATCTGAAAGCACATTGCTGCCAAATACCAACCCTGCGAAAATTGGGCCAACTGGTTGTTTGTGAGGAGTTGGTTAAAACAGTTACGGACGGCGAAGGTTGGACGACGGACGAAGATAGATAGCAATAGCTCATCTGAGCTCGTCAGTGTTAGCTAGGGCACTGACTTGCTTAATAAGTAAATAATATTTTTTGGCTTTTCAGTAAATTTTTTAAGTCTAATTATCATGATAAAAACTAGGAATGAAGATTAGCCAGTAGGGGTCCAGTAGCCAATGGCTCCTAAAAATCACTCTGGGTCCCTGAATTTTTACACATTTTATCTATTTATTGCTATTATAACTTCTTTTCAGAAGTGAACTGGACCCCAAACTCAAAATAGTTAAGCTTCTATCCCGATAACTATCTTTTATTAACTTTGCATAATTTGGATATCTATACCATGTAACCGCCTCGGAAATCTAGCGGTTATATGTCCTCGGTCAACTTTGCTATCCAGTGGTCAATAATTATAAATAATTATTATAAAACAATAATTCAAACAAATCAATAATTATAAAACATATGCCCTCAGTCAGGTCTGGGATCAGCCCGAAACGGGGGATAAATTGAAATCGCCCGTTCGGGGGATAAAGCGTCTAAGCGTTTCTGTGATTATAACATCGCGCATGCGCATTACATTTGTTTGCATAGAAACGGGCTGAAAATCGACCTAAAATGATATACCTTTCTTAAAAACGGCCGCGGGGTTTCATTTCTACGTTCGGGGGCTTTAAATTTTGAGGAGTAATAGTAAACATATTTTTCTAACGATCTGTCGTGCGGAAAAAAAATTTATCGTGCGGAACGAAAGTTATAGACTCTCAAAAACGTACTTCCGGTTAAAAAACTACAGATAAAATTACACCGTAGTTATGGGTACAGAATTACCTGATTACTGAAAGGATTGTTGTTTTACCTTGTAAAGATGTGTGATGGGAGGTACAATCAAAGTTAATTATCGTAAATATTACAAAATGATAGGACGAACTTTTAAACATGTTTAAATTTGGAGAATGATGTACAAAATATGGCTAGCCCATCTAAAAAATCAAGAACTGAAAGAATTGCAGTAAGCACAAACAATAACGAAACAACAGAATAGTGGAAGTTAATCAGGTTTAATTATCGCATCAAAATGCTTTATAATGACTCCGAACTGAGTAGTTGTTTTAACAGCTGGCCAGTTGTCAAAAAAACTTTCACATAGAAGCCATCAACGAAAGTAGACCTAGGAAACACAACAGAGACACTCCAAGCTAAACCCATGCCTTCACACCTGTAATTACATGTATATGACATGTTTTTAATAAGGTTTTTTGTTTTAACGTTTCTATAATTACAGTCTCTTATAACTCTTTTAAGAGTGGCATATTTATATATTTTATGTGTGCTTATAATGTTCGATATGTTGTATATATCATGATGAGACTTTAATAAAATTTATTAATATTTTTATAATAATAATAATAATAATATAATAATTTATTTTATTTAAGTGTCACATATAAAAATTCAATATTCACATACACATAAAAAAACTTGTAAAATTTTTATATCCGGCCACATTTGGCCTATGAGACACTACATATAGTATCTATAATTAAAATACATGTAAAAAATACAACAAAAATTTATAATTATCATTATTATTATTATTATTATTATTATGATTATTATGTAATTGTTACACAATAGGAACCTATTGTTTTAATTTTTAGTTGGCCGAGGGCTTCTGATTGTGTTACTCTATTCACATTAGTGTATTTAATAAAAAAAAATCAATTGGCATAACCGATTTTATATAAATTTAAAAAAAGGCACAAAAAAGTTTGTAACAGTTCATTTGCAACCACAAGAATTGGTTTTTAAGTTTAATTATGGGGGGGGGGGGGGGTAAAAGTTAAAATCTGTAAAATAAAGCCAGATAATTCGGATAAAAAACAACAGAGTTAAAATTACTAATAAATTTGTGTTCAACTAAACCATCAGAAAACAAGAGAACATATTGTATTAAAATTACAAAAACTATCGAAAAACAAGATAAAATAATGTATTAAAATGTTTTAAATTGAGTTAAAATTGCTAATTAAAAAGAAAATAAAGTATTAAAATTACCAATTAAACTATCGAAAAACAAGAGAAAATAGTGTATTAAAATGATTTAAATTGAATTAAAATTACAAATCAATTTGCGTTTATTTAAAAAAAATTACCATTATCTTCATTTAATAATTCGTCGATTATTGCATCGACCATACCATCATCGGAAACACTGCCGATACGTCTGCCATTTTTGTTTGTAGCAAGCTTGATTGACAACCACTAGTTTATATGCATAATCTACCGGAAGTTTACATAAGGTAGTATTACTCGCGATCAGTGGAACTCTCCTGTGTACTCACGTTTAACATCCGGGAGAATTACCTCCCTTTGAATGTCCCCCGATCGGGAGATCCCCCGTTTCGGGCTGATCCCAGACCTGTCAGTCAACATTGCTATGTTTTATTGACCACTGGATAGCAATGTTGACCGAGGGCATATATATATGGTATCTGGCCAACTTGTTCCAACTGATTTTCGCCAACTCGTTCAAACTTTTTTACCAACTCGTTCACCAACTCATTCCAAATTTAAGATTTTTTAATGATCCGTTACCAACTCGTTCCAACTTTTAATATAATCAAATAATTAATTTAATATAAGATGATTTAAAAAATTTTAAATCAAGGTTCTCCTAATTTTAAAACCCAGCTCTAACCACGTGGAGGTATCCTCTTCAAGGACGAGTCCCTGATTGTCATAACCAAATTGAGCAATAAAGTTATTATTATTATTATAGAGGATAACATTAATAGTGTAGACAGGATGGACAAAAAATTGTACTCTGACATGCATCACGTCAAGTACACGTTGCATTACTGAAGATAGTGGAAAATCCAATACTCAGTATACGTCATCGAACATGTACTAGAAAAGTTCACCTTGAGGCCAGGGAAGGGGCTTCGGTGATCGATCCAGTCATTCTGTTAATAAGAACAAGTAAACAAAATATACAAATATTGAAATAAATCCACATTTTGACATTTTCCACAAACCAAACGAGATAGTTTTAATAATCAAGCACACAAAAGCAGATGTTTGTAATCTTGGGACTACTTGCCCCCCGTGTTCGTTTGATGACAGCTCATAGACGCGTGATCACTGTGATACTGGACTTTGTACTGTATGGTAGACGTTCATATTGTTTGTGATATAAATAGTGAATCAGTCGACAAACAGTTATATTACGCCTTTACACAGCAGAAGATATAAAGGTAAGTGTTATGTTAAAATAATTTTATTTTATGACTTTAAAGTGTATATAGTTTGGAAAATTCACTTGTACCTGTCCCCGGGTTGTATATTATATTATATTATATTATATAGTCTTTGATTTTCTCGTAATCTATATTTATTGACTTATTTATTTAATCAATTCAATAATTAATTATATATCCATTAGTTTATTTATTTGATATTGTAACTTTATGTTGATTTATATATTGTAACATATTATATTGAAGGAGACTGGTTTATATAGTTTCACTCTTGTTCCGGAATCCCCATTGTATCTTTTTGTAATTATGCATCATGTATTTCATCAAAATAAAATATTGTTCAAACTAAGTCATTAATTCCCCAGTACTCCTTTTTTCCATTATGTCACTCATGCCTCATAAAAGTCGGGAGGGGTGTAGTAAAATTGTGGAAAATATCTTGTATAGATCTAGTGCTTGCATCTTTTTTGTTGATGAATAAAGGAAAGACTTACGAAGTCCATAATGTTTATAATTTGACTTTAAAAAAACACAGATCTATAATCTGAAATTATAATGGGGTTTTTGTCAATTTTTCTTCAGTTTTCCCCTCAATATTTTTATGCAGCTTAGAGTCGATTTTACCTAACAAATTGGGAAAGATATATATACATTTTTATGCATTTGGACTTGGTCCTTTTACCAGACCCCATGAGTGCTAGAAAAATCCACGAGTAGTTAATTTGTTGTTACCAAATAACCGTTTCAATTTGTTGTCTTTGTATTACTGTAGGAACCACTGTGACTGTGACAGTGAAATTCTCTTTATATCCACAGAAAATCAAATAAATCTGAATAAAGATAGATATTTTTCACTTACTTGTACCTAGTCGTAACAGGAAATCTGTATGTGCATCCGCGATTAGCCCAAAATATATCTGCATAGGGAAAAACGTTGGTGCTATGGGGATTTAACATGTTGAAAAACCATGCAAATGGCGGCTTCTGTTGCGCATACGACGTAAAACGTCACCAAGGACATCACTTCTGGTGTAAACATTGTCATTTTCGCATGTGTAAAATCCCCATACCGCCAACATTTTCCTTTTTACAGACATATTTTATGACAATCGCGGATGCGCATACAGATTTCCTGTTACGACTAGGTACAAGTAAGTGAAAAATATCAAACTTTATTCAAATTTATTTGATTTTCTATGGATATAAAGAGAATTTCACTGTCACAGTCACAGTGGTTCCTACAGTAGTGTCTGTCCTTGACTAATAAACATTGATAAACACACACACAACAGAACATTTCAGGAGGTAGGTGTTGACATTTATCCTTAGTCTGTCCAGATGTTTTAAATAGTTATATAATATTTACCTGAAAGAACATGCTGTTTTTCATGAATCAATGATGATATTTTAACAGTTACTTATTTCAAATTCTGATGTAACCACTGTTTATTTTTCGAAATGGTTATTGCCTGTTACATGGCAATAACAAATGTGACTATGTGTTATTGCCACATATTTTATTATTATGTTTTTATATATATCGGCTATATAACGTTATGCATGGCTAAAATACATCAATTTAGTGATAATTGAAGGATAAATAAAAGAAATTTGTCAAATAATACATCATTTTGATAAAAAACAAATAGTTTTTAGATTTACCATTTTGTTTTCACCATATAGTCAGATCTTCCATCAATTAAGACAGCAATTTTTTGGAAGGCTATTTTTACAAATCTCACTTAAATTAAAAAAAATGATCATTTCAAAATCAATAAAATTTGGATTTAATTTTAAATTTGACTATTTAATCCTAATCATTGATGTATGAAGAATAAGGGTATAAAAAATATGTGGTAATAACATCAGCCTTTATTTTTGCATTATTTTTGTTATGGAAGTATGAAAGAATTGGACATTGCACACGTAACATAATTCGCCTAAAATTAACTTCATTTCTTATAATTCAATGAACAATTTTAATAAAAGTATAGCGACTATAGCCGTAGCAAGAAAAATATCACCGCTATGGCGTAGGTATGCATCATCCATAATAATATGATTCACGAGATCCAATGCATTCATGCAAACATAACAGAAAATAATATGACTAATGAAAATGCTTGAAACAAAGGAGAATTGAATTATTTTCAAGTATGCCTAAAATTGCTAAATAAGAAATTTAAATACAATGTGTACTACAATAATGATAACTGTTTTGTGTTTGCAGTAAGATTTATGTACCGTAAAAGCATAATGGAAGAAGAAAACAGAATGAATCAAGGAATTTGTGAGCCGCTTTGGAAGTTTACCAGTGGTCAATTCAGCTTGGACTCAGGCTTGTACATTATACCAGAAGACTAAAGATAGTAACGCTGTATTCCGTACAGCTCTCAATATGGCTGAGGGTACAGTTAAAACATTTACAGAAACTTCCAAGCCGTACATGGAAAAGTATCAACCACAGAGTAGGTTATGTTTTAGTACTCTACCACAGAGTGGGTTATGTTTTAGTACTCTACCACAGAGTAGGTTATGTTTTAGTACTCTACCACAGAGTAGGTTATGTTTTAGTACTCTACCACAGAGTAGGTTATGTTTTAGTACTCTACCACAGAGTAGGTTATGTTTTAGTACTCTACCACAGAGTAGGTTATGTTTTAGTACTCTACCACAGAATAGGTTATGTTTTAGTACTGTACTCATATTTGATACTTAAAGATCAACTAGAACTTTCAAAAATACTAATTTATTTACCATAGTTGTATATCACACTTATGTCATCAGTTAGGACCTTTTTAGGGAGTCTTGTTTTCTGCAAATAGGTAGAAAATTGTCAAGTTTTTTTGGTTTCCATCTGATAATAAACAACTACCCTTACATGTATATTAGTGTTTGAAATACCAGGCAGTTAAATTAAAAAATGAATATTTCTTTCCTGTTTTTCAGTTGAAAAAGTGAATGAATATGCCTATCAACAATTGGTAAAATTGGAAGAGAATTATCCTGTTATAACCAAGCCTACAGATGAGGTAGTTTTAATGTTGTATACACTTGTGACAGCACACACACACACACACACACACACACACACACACACCACACACCATTGTTTTTTTATTTCGGTGTATATATATATAATGTCATCAGTTAGACATTTCCTGTACATTTTGTTGAATACAGTCAAACCTGTCTATAAAGGCCACTCAAGGGAACCAGTAAAGTAGCCTTTATAGACAGGTGGCCTTTATATACAGGTTCAAATGATATGAATAAAGAACAATTGGTATACTATTTTACTGGCCTTTATAGACAGGTGGCCATTATATAGAGGTGGCCTTTTAAGGCAGTTTGGACTGTAGTCACAACCAGCTTCCTGGACTGTATGCTATTTACTGTATTATTACATATTTTAGCTAGCAATTTCGGTAAGAAGGTAAGCCATATTGTGTGGTATTTACAGACACCCCTAATAGAATTACTCACTTTATTCAATTTCTGTATAGATAATTCAGTTGCATTTTACTACACTTAGAACAATTTATAAGTGTCATAACATTAAATGAAATTTGAAAATAGTTTAAAAGTTGTTGTAATCCTGCAAATAGATATGCTTTCTGCATTTAAGGAAGACATTTGAGAATAAATCACCAGAATTTAATTCTACAGTATTATATAATGCTACTATAAGTACTATTTTAAGATCTAAAGTACAGTTAACAACTGATAATCTTGGTTCAAGGACAGTTAATACAATGTCTACATATTAAACATGTCTTTGTTGATAAATCTCTGTTGGTATATGCCCCGTAGGTCATTTAAAGGGTTTTTCTGTTTAAGTAGACAAGTTAAACATGTTTACCTGTACATGTTGGTAAACATGTTTCTGTCTGGTGGTCAGGTGATACATGTTCCTGTCTGGTGGTCATGTGATATTGTCATGATGTACTATAGTACAAGGTCAAATTAGAATTTGTGTTTGACTTATGATAAAAATTAAAATAAAATTTGAATAGTAGCTAACCTACTCCTTGACCGAAATGAGGTGCATTGGTGGTTATCCATCTATCTCTGTTATGCATTAAGTATTTGAAACGTCTCTTCCAAACCACATTTACAGAACTTAATTTCACAAATAAACAGCTTATGCCTTGGAGCCCTGAAATGGGACACAAATAAACAGCTTATGCCTTGGAGCCCTGAAATAGGACACAAATAAACAGCTTATGCCTTGGAGCCCTGAAATGGGACACAAGCAAACATTTCAAAATCTTAATTTTCAATGAAAGTATGCCAATGCCAGTCCATAGATATTTGTACATAAACACCCCTTAGCACACGGTTTTCAAGTTGTACAAATTTTAATCGGAGGACCAAATTGGGATACTGTAGTGAAACCTTTAAATATTATACACATGTGCATGTATGTATTACTAGTTTATGAAGTGTAAAATTACTTGAAAATCCATACTGATTATTGTAAATCTGTCAACTTAGGTTATGTACTCGTAGGACAGGATTTCTCTAGGCAGTAACTATGTACAAATAGAGCAGGGGGTACCACTAGGAGATTATGTACACATAGGACAGGGGATTCCACTAGGAGATTATGTACATATAGGACAGGGGGTTCCACTAGGAGATTATGTACACATAGGACAGGGGGTTCCACTAGGAGATTATGTACACATAGGGCAGGGGGTACCACTAGGATGTTATGTACACATTGGACAGGGGGTTCCACTAGGATGTTATGTACACATAGGACAGTGGGTTCCACTAGGAGATTATGTACACATAGGACAGGGGGTTCCACTAGGAGATTATGTACATATAGGGCAGGGGGTTCCACTAGGATGTTATGTACACATAGGACAGGGGGTTCCACTAGCAGATTATGTACACATAGGACAGGGGGTTCCACTAGGAGATTATGTACACATATGACAGGGGGTTCCACTAGGAGATTATGTACACATAGGGCAGGGGGTACCACTAGGATGTTATGTACACATAGGACAGGGGGTTCCACTAGGATGTTATGTACATATAGGACAGGGGATTCCACTAGGAGATTATGTACATATAGGACAGGGGGTTCCACTAGGATGTTATGTACACATAGGACAGGGGTTCCACTAGGATGTTATGTACATATAGGACAGGGGATTCCACTAGGATGTTATGTACACATAGGACAGGGGGTTCCACTAGGAGATTATGTACACATAGGACAGGGGGTTCCACTAGGATGTTATGTACACATAGGACAGGGGGTTCCACTAGGAGATTATGTACACGTAGGACAGGGGTTTCCACTAGGAGATTATGTACACATAGGACAGGGGGTTCCACTAGGATGTTATGTACACATAGGACAGGGGGTACCACTAGGAGATTATGTACACATAGGACAGGGGGTTCCACTAGGAGATTATGTACACATAGGACAGGGGGTTCCACTAGGAGATTATGTACACATAGGACAGGGGGTACCACTAGGAGATTATGTACACATAGGACAGGGGGTTCCACTAGGAGATTATGTACACATAGGACAGGGGGTTCCACTAGGATGTTATGTACACATAGGGCAGAGAGTTCCACTAGGAGATTATGTACACATAGGACAGGGGGTTCCACTAGGATGTTATGTACACATAGGGCAGGGGGTTCCACTGGGATGTTATGTACACATAAGGCAGAGAGTTCTACTAGGAGATTATGTACACATAGGACAGGGGTACCACTAGGAGATTATGTACACATAGGACAGGGGGTTCCACTAGGAGATTATGTACACATAGGGCAGGGGGTACCACTAGGAGATTATGTACACATAGGACAGGGGGTTCCACTAGGATGTTATGTACACATAGGGCAGAGAGTTCCACTAGGAGATTATGTACACATAGGACAGGGGTTCCACTAGGATGTTATGTACACATAGGGCAGGGGGTTCCACTGGGATGTTATGTACACATAAGGCAGAGAGTTCTACTAGGAGATTATGTACACATAGGACAGGGGTACCACTAGGAGATTATGTACACATAGGACAGGGGGTTCCACTAGGATGTTATGTACACATAGGGCAGAGGTTCCACTAGGAGATTATGTACACATAGGACAGGGGGTTCCACTAGGATGTTATTTACACATAGGACAGGGGGTTCCACTAGGATGTTATGTACACATAGGGCAGGGGGTACCACTAGGAGATTATGTACACATAGGACAGGGGGTTCCACTAGGATGTTATGTACACATAGGGCAGAGAGTTCCACTAGGAGATTATGTACACATAGGACAGGGGGTTCCACTAGGATGTTATGTACACATAGGGCAGGGGGTTCCACTGGATGTTATGTACACATAAGGCAGAGAGTTCTACTAGGAGATTATGTACACATAGGACAGGGGTACCACTAGGAGATTATGTACACATAGGACAGGGGGTTCCACTAGGAGATTATGTACACATAGGGCAGGGGGTACCACTAGGAGATTATGTACACATAGGACAGGGGGTTCAACTAGGATGTTATGTACACATAGGGCAGAGAGTTCCACTAGGAGATTATGTACACATAGGACAGGGGGTTCCACTAGGATGTTATGTACACATAGGGCAGGGGGTTCCACTGGGATGTTATGTACACATAAGGCAGAGAGTTCTACTAGGAGATTATGTACACATAGGACAGGGGTACCACTAGGAGATTATGTACACATAGGACAGGGGGTTCCACTAGGATGTTATGTACACATAGGGCAGAGAGTTCCACTAGGAGATTATGTACACATAGGACAGGGGGTTCCACTAGGATGTTATTTACACATAGGACAGGGGGTTCCACTAGGATGTTATGTACACATAGGGCAGGGGGTTCCACTAGGATGTTATGTACACATAGGACAGGGGGTTCCACTAGCAGATTATGTACACATAGGACGGGGGTTCCACTAGGAGATTATGTACACATATGACAGGGGGTTCCACTAGGAGATTATGTACACATAGGGCAGGGGGTACCACTAGGATGTTATGTACACATAGGACAGGGGGTTCCACTAGGATGTTATGTACATATAGGACAGGGGATTCCACTAGGAGATTATGTACATATAGGACAGGGGGTTCCACTAGGATGTTATGTACACATAGGACAGGGGTTCCACTAGGATGTTATGTACATATAGGACAGGGGATTCCACTAGGATGTTATGTACACATAGGACAGGGGGTTCCACTAGGAGATTATGTACACAAAGGACAGGGGGTTCCACTAGGAGATTATGTACACATAGGACAGGGGGTTCCACTAGGATGTTATGTACACATAGGACAGGGGGTTCCACTAGGAGATTATGTACACGTAGGACAGGGGTTTCCACTAGGAGATTATGTACACATAGGACAGGGGGTTCCACTAGGATGTTATGTACACATAGGGCAGGGGGTACCACTAGGAGATTATGTACACATAGGACAGGGGGTTCCACTAGGAGATTATGTACACATAGGAGAGGGGGTTCCACTAGGAGATTATGTACACATAGGGCAGGGGGTTCCACTAGGATGTTATGTACACATAGGATAGGGGGTTCCACTAGGAGATTATGTACACATAGGACAGGGGGTTCCACTAGGAGATTATGTACACATAGGACAGGGGTTTCCACTAGGATGTTATGTACACATAGGGCAGGGGGTACCACTAGGAGATTATGTACACATATAACAGGGGGTTCCACTAGGATGTTATGTACACATAGGGCAGAGAGTTCCACTTGGAGATTATGTACACATAGGACAGGGGGTTCCACTAGGATGTTATGTACACATAGGGCAGGGGGTTCCACTGGGATGTTATGTACACATAGGGCAGGGGGTACCACTAGGAGATTATGTACACATAGGACAGGGGGTTCCACTAGGATGTTATGTACACATAGGGCAGAGAGTTCCACTAGGAGATTATGTACACATAGGACAGGGGGTTCCACTAGGATGTTATGTACACATAGGGCAGGGGGTTCCACTGGGATGTTATGTACACATAAGGCAGAGAGTTCTACTAGGAGATTATGTACACATAGGACAGGGGTACCACTAGGAGATTATGTACACATAGGACAGGGGGTTCCACTAGGATGTTATGTACACATAGGGCAGAGAGTTCCACTAGGAGATTATGTACACATAGGACAGGGGGTTCCACTAGGATGTTATTTACACATAGGACAGGGGGTTCCACTAGGATGTTATGTACACATAGGGCAGGGGGTTCCACGAGGAGATTATGTACACATAGGACAGGAGGTTCCACTAGGAGATTATGTACACATAGGACAGGGGGTTCCACTAGGAGATTATGTACACATAGGACAGGAGGTTCCACTAGGAGATTATGTACACATAGGACAGGGGGTTCCACTAGGAGATTATGTACATATAGGACAGGGGGTTCCCCTAGGAGATTATGTACACATAGGACAGGGGGTTGCACTAGAAGGTTATGTACACAGAGGGCAGGGGGTTCCACTAAAAGGTTATGTACACATAGGGCAGGGGGATGTTAAAGTGAGAATCATTGATCCTTGAGAACTAAAAGGGTAAAGTCAAATCCAAACAAAAATGCTACATATTACAATCCTCTCTTTCTCTCATTTTAAGGCATCGTTTTAATAAGTTATTTTAATTGTATGACCTTAGAGTGGTCTGAAGTCACAAGATGATACATTGTCCAGTTAAACTTCCCTGTTACATGTATAAATATTTGACTCTGCAGATATTACCTAGTAGTCTGCAAGCAAATTGACAATCTGTATGCGATGTTGTGGAACAACCATGATGTACCAATAATTGTACATGTATATTGTGGTCTGTCACCTTAAGTAACAGTTTGTTTAAGTTTTAGATCTTCCTTTGATATTCATAGTTTTTGAGATAATTGGTCTATCCGATGGGCATGATGGGACAAGTGCAAGTCTGCAGAACCTTTGTCAGATTGACCTTTCATTCACACAGAAGGAAACTGCTGCATCATAGTGAACATGGTGAAAAATCAATACTCAAATACCCGAGCTCTCGGGTTAATAAAAGCATTGTAGGTATTGTAATTGATGCATCCTTTTTATTATAAATTGCAGTTATTGAATGATGGAAAAGAGTTGTGTGGATCCATTGTGAAGCCTGCTGTTGACAGAGTTAATGCAGTAAAACAGTATGGATCTGATAAATATCATGGTGTTATCAATGGAGGAAAAGAAAGGGTAAGATTATGTAATGTATTTATAGGACTAGATAGTTCTTGATCAAATCAGTCAGGGCAATACTTTAGATTTTCTTTGTAACATTAACAAGAAGTAGCTAACAATTCATTTTCCTGTACATGTATCATGGGGTGGTGTGTTAGGGTGAGCAGTACCTAGTAGTTTGATCAAGTAACCTAGTAGTTTCATAAGTAACCAAAGCCAAGTTTTGATTTCCTGTTACATGAACAATCATAGATTAAAGAATTGGCTAGTAACATTAATTAACAAGCTATATACATGTATGTTATAGGATAAAATAGATACTTATTAAATATGTAGAGTAATCTTTACCAGTCTACTTACTGTTTACTTTGATGACCTACACCATAATAGTATTATTGATACATAAAGATTATTCATTGTGTCTATCCCCATGAAAAGCTTATACATGTATTTGAATGATCAAAGGTGCCAAAAAACAGTAATTATAATTATATAAATATATGTGTATATAACCAAATGAATTTGTCATTTACAGATGAATCGAGTCAAACAGCTTGGAACTAATACAATCAACACTGTTAAAGATATGAGTATGGCTACTGTTAACAAAACTTTGGAGACATCTTATGGTCAGTTTGTAGTGGAGAAGGTGGATGATGTGTTGACGTTGTCCGAGGATTACATAGATAAATACTTGCCCGACTCTGAGGAAGAGGCTGAGGGAACAGGTTAGTCAAGTGTTCAATCAAAATATCTTCAGTTAGTAGAGTGCTTGCGTCATAAGTTGGAGTTTGTGGCTTCGAACCCAGACTGGCTCTGACTCAAGACTTGAAAATGAGTAGTGACTGTTTTTTTCGCCAAGCACTCATCATTAGGAAATGAAAGTAACAGTTCTTTTGGATGAGAACTTAAAATAAACAAGGTTCCTGTGTCACGATAGGTGTTACAGGATAAAGAGCCCTGCTGTATAATGCCATCAGTGCAATGCACAGGCAGAATTTCTGCACCTTCGCATATAGCTGGCAATGTCTCAATATAAGTGAAACATTCTTGACTGAGTGTTAAACACCATTACTTGACTCAACTCAAAATATCCTGATTGTTGTAGACCCCAAGGATTATGCCTGGAGCTGTATCAGTGTCACTGTAAATTTATCTTTACTGGGAAGTGTGTTGTGGTGGATATAAGGAGATATTTGTACAAAGAACATACATTATCTAATTTTGTACCATTAATCTACATGTACAGTCGAAACTCATTATCTCGAAATCGGATAAGTCGAAACTTCGGATATTTCGAAGCTTTTTATTTGGTCCGAAACTAGTCGCTATATGTTACAACTTAAAATACTCCGTTTAAGTCAAATTCTAATAACTCGAAATATCGGATATGTCAAAGTAAATTCCAGGTCTGTCTGTAAATTTTCAATAGGTATTACTCTCATTAAGTCAAATTTTTCAAAGGTAAACTAACCTATTGTTTATACTCACACCTGTACCGAATATCTAGACTTTAAACAATTAATTGAAGGGGTTTCTGAAGCCATTCAGTGAGTATTGGTCATTTATGGTTGTGATTGAACTTTGTTAGTTGAAAGCTGACTGACATTAATACAAGTAATAATCGACGTCTGCTTGGTGTTTAATCACGTGTATTTACTACCATTACAGGTGCTTGGGCTATTAGAAATTACAGAACACTATCTATCGGGAAGAGTCATAGCTTGTGACGTTTAATCTTTCTCCGCTTCTGTTTATCATGTGTTCTTCGTGTCAAATTATTAATTCCCCGAATAAACTAGAATTTCGAAAAATTTATCATTACCCAACTGGTTCAATATGTCGAACGAGCTACCTGGTTTTTTTTTCAATCTGTAAATTATACATGCGTGTTGTGTCATTGTCACGTAGATGTTTAGCAAGATATAAATGATCGTTAACTTTTTTTTTTTTTTTTGTCTCATTTTCATCCAAAAGAACCTGATAATGATAGTTATCTCAATGAAACCTAGTAAGTTATGGTGAGATTCTGCCATGCTCAATCTCATGTTTAATATAATTTGACGGTGATCTCAATGGAACCTTGTAAGTTACAGTGAGATTCTAGATACAATGTTGACGACCGGGATTATTTCAACAATTAAAATAATTACGAAATTGTGTAATTTATAAAAAAAAAATTCTTCGTTTTAACATATGCAAACTTGAGTTACTTCCCTTTGTTTCGAATTCGTCAACATCCCAACTTCTGTTAAGTCGAAGTTTGGATAAGTCGAAGCGTTTTTCTTCCTCCCGTGAATTTCAAGATAACGAGTTTCGGCTGTATATTGAAATACAGATTTTGTGTTTTATTAAATTTTACAATATATACACCAGTATATATTAATTTATCCTTAAACTAACTTACTAGTAGGTAGACTGTTAATAAACTTGGATATCACTTATTGTTATGGATACAATTTCTTGTCTTTATTGTTTTAATTAGAAATGGACAACTTTTCAAAAGAAGGAGAAATGGATGAAGCTTCTGCAGAAAATCCATTAACAAGAGCTTCCCACTTGACAACTAAAGTTCGTAGAAGGATGTACAAACGAGCTGTTAGAGATCTTAAAAATGTCCAGATGAGAAGTAGAGAATCTCTGGCAAAACTTAATTTTACTGTTGATTTGGTTAGTACAATATAGTGTGTTACCTTTTCTTGCATTGTTGTTTATATAGAGATTCCTGTGATTAAAGTAGAAAATAGAAATATTGTCTTGCATTTTAAAAGATATTTTCTTAGAAATGGATTCTTTGGTCAAAAGAATAGTAGGGGTGCATTTACATTTCAAACTCAAAAGGAAAAGTCTTTGTGCAATTGAAATTTTCAGTAATAAGTAGGTTCACAATATGTACCTTATCATAGTTTTTATTTCTTTCTTTTAATCTTTCAGATACAGTATGCTAGGAATAATTTCGAAAGTGCAAAACATAAAGTTGAAGAAACATATGAATCAGCTCAATCCAAAGTTTCGTATGCTTGGACTGAAATCATGTCAGATAAAGAAGATGAGGAAATTCCTGAGGTTAGAATACTTTCTTACCCACAGCACATTTACATTTACAAGAATAAACTGCTCTAGTGGTTAACTCGGTTGTAGTGGCTAACTTATAATTGGTGACATGCATGTTGAAAACCATAAATCCATAATAATTGTAATAAATATCCAATTATATGTAGTCTGCATGTAAGTACATTCATATGGTAAAATAAAATTAGTGATAAATGATAGTTGGATTGTGTAAATGAATGTCTGATAGTCGAATGTCTGATAGTCCTTTCTGTAATATAAATGTCTGATAGTCCTTTTTGTAATATAAATGTCTGATAGTCCTTTCTGTAATATAAATGTCTGATAGTCCTTTCTGTAAGATGAATGTCTGATAGTCCTGATAGTCCTTTCTGTAATATAAATGTCTGATAGTCCTTTCTGTAATATGAATGTCTGATAGTCCTTTCTGTAATATAAATGTCTGATAGTCCTGATAGTCCTTTCTGTAATATAAATGTCTGATAGTCCTTTCTGTAATATAAATGTCTAATAGTCCTTTCTGTAATATGAATGTCTGATAGTCCTTTCTGTAATATAAATGTCTGATAGTCCTTTCTGTAATATGAATGTCTGATAGTCCTTTCTGTAATATAAATGTCTGATAGTCCTTTCTGTAATATAAATGTCTGATAGTCCTTTCTGTAATATAAATGTCTGATAGTCCTTTCTGTAATATGAATGTCTGATAGTCCTGATGGTCCTTTCTGTAATATAAATGTTGATAGTCCTTTCTGTAATATGAATGTCTGATAGTCCTAAATGTCCTTTCTGTAATATAAATGTCTGATAGTCCTTTCTGTAATATAAATGTCTGATAGTCCTTTCTGTAATATAATGTCTATGTCCTTTCTGTAATATAAATGTCTGATAGTCCTTTCTGTAATATGAATGTCTGATAGTCCTTTCTGTAATATAAATGTCTGATGGTCCTTTATGTAATATAATGTCTGATAGTCCTTTCTGTAATATAAATGTCTGATAGTCCTTTCTGTAATATAAATGTCTGATAGTCCTGATAGTTCTTTCTGTAATATAAATGTCTGATGGTCCTTTCTGTAATATAAATGTCTGATAGTTCTTTCTGTAATATGAATGTCTGATAGTCCTTTCTGTAATATAAATGTCTGATAGTCCTTTCTGTAATATAAATATCAGATAGTCCTGATAGTCCTTTCTGTAATATAAATGTCTGATAGTCCTTTCTGTAATATGAATGTCTGATAGTCCTTTCTGTAATATAAATGTCTGATAGTCCTTTCTGTAATATAAATGTCTGATAGTCCTTTCTGTAATATGAATGTCTGATAGTCCTGATAGTCCTTTCTGTAATATAAATGTCTGATGGTCCTTTCTGTAATATAAATGTTTGATAGTCCTTTCTGTAATATAAATGTCTGATAGTCCTTTCTGTAATATGAATGTCTGATAGTCCTGATAGTCCTTTCTGTAATATAAATGTCTGATGGTCCTTTCTATAATATAAATGTCTGATAGTCCTTTCTGTAATATAATGTTTGATAGTCCTTTCTATAATATAAATGTCTGATAGTCCTTTCTGTAATATGAATGTCTGATAGTCCTGATAGTCCTTTCTGTAATATAAATGTCTGATAGTCCTTTCTGTAATATAAATGTCTGATAGTCCTTTCTGTAATATAAATGTTTGATAGTCCTTTCTATAATATAAATGTCTGATAGTCCTTTCTGTAATATGAATGTCTGATAGTCCTGATAGTCCTTTCTGTAATATAAATGTCTGATAGTCCTTTCTGTAATATAAATGTCTGATGGTCCTTTCTGTAATATAAATGTCCTTTCTGTTATATAAATGTCTGATAGTCCTTTCTGTAATATAAATGTCTGATAGTCCTTTCTGTAATATAAATGTCTGATAGTCCTTTCTGTTATATAAATGTCTGATAGTCCTTTCTGTAATATAAATGTCTGATAGTCCTTTCTGTAATATAAATGTCTGATAGTCCTGATAGTCCTTTCTGTAATATAAATGTTTGATAGTCCTTTCTGTAATATGAATGTCTGATAGTCCTAAATGTCCTTTCTGTAATATAAATGTCTGATAGTCCTTTCTGTAATATAAATGTCTGATAGTCCTTTCTGTAATATAAATGTCTAATGGTCCTTTCTGTAATATAAATGTCTGATAGTCCTTTCTGTAATATGAATGTCTGATAGTCCTTTCTGTAATATAAATGTCTGATGGTCCTTTATGTAATATAAATGTCTGATAGTCCTTTCTGTAATATAAATGTCTGATAGTCCTTTCTGTAATATAAATGTCTGATAGTCCTGATAGTTCTTTCTGTAATATAAATGTCTGATGGTCCTTTCTGTAATATAAATGTCTGATAGTTCTTTCTGTAATATGAATGTCTGATAGTCCTTTCTGTAATATAAATGTCTGATAGTCCTTTCTGTAATATAAATATCAGATAGTCCTGATAGTCCTTTCTGTAATATAAATGTCTGATAGTCCTTTCTGTAATATGAATGTCTGATAGTCCTTTCTGTAATATAAATGTCTGATAGTCCTTTCTGTAATATAAATGTCTGATAGTCCTTTCTGTAATATGAATGTCTGATAGTCCTGATAGTCCTTTCTGTAATATAAATGTCTGATGGTCCTTTCTGTAATATAAATGTTTGATAGTCCTTTCTGTAATATAAATGTCTGATAGTCCTTTCTGTAATATGAATGTCTGATAGTCCTGATAGTCCTTTCTGTAATATAAATGTCTGATGGTCCTTTCTATAATATAAATGTCTGATAGTCCTTTCTGTAATATAAATGTTTGATAGTCCTTTCTATAATATAAATGTCTGATAGTCCTTTCTGTAATATGAATGTCTGATAGTCCTGATAGTCCTTTCTGTAATATAAATGTCTGATAGTCCTTTCTGTAATATAAATGTCTGATGGTCCTTTCTGTAATATAAATGTCTGATAGTCCTTTCTGTTATATAAATGTCTGATAGTCCTTTCTGTAATATAAATGTCTGATAGTCCTTTCTGTAATATAAATGTCTGATAGTCCTTTCTGTTATATAAATGTCTGATAGTCCTTTCTGTAATATAAATGTCTGATAGTCCTTTCTGTAATATAAATGTCTGATAGTCCTGATAGTCCTTTCTGTAATATAAATGTCTGATAGTCCTTTCTGTAATAAAAATGTCTGATAGTCCTTTCTGTAATATAAATGTCTGATAGTCCTTTCTGTAATATAAATGTCTGATAGTCCTTTCTGTAATATAAATGTCTGATAGTCCTTTCTGTAATATAAATGTCTGATAGTCCTTTCTGTAATATAAATGTCTGATAGTCCTGATAGTCCTTTCTGTAATATAAATGTCTGATAGTCATTTCTGTTATATAAATGTCTGATAGTCCTTTCTGTAATATAAATGTCTGATAGTCCTTTCTGTAATATAAATGTCTGATAGTCCTGATAGTCCTTTATGTAATATAAATGTCTGATAGTCCTGATAGTCCTTTCTGTAATATAAATGTCTGATAGTCCTTTCTGTAATATAAATGTCTGATAGTCCTTTCTGTAATATAAATGTCTGATAGTCCTTTCTGTTATATAAATGTCTGATAGTCCTTTCTGTAATATAAATGTCTGATAGTCCTTTCTGTAATATAAATGTCTGATAGTCCTGATAGTCCTTTCTGTAATATAAATGTCTGATAGTCCTTTCTGTAATATAAATGTCTGATAGTCCTTTCTGTAATATAAATGTCTGATAGTCCTGATAGTCCTTTCTGTAATATAAATGTCTGATAGTCCTTTCTGTAATATAAATGTCTGATAGTCCTTTCTGTAATATAAATGTCTGATAGTCCTTTCTGTTATATAAATGTCTGATAGTCCTTTCTGTAATATAAATGCCTGATAGTCCTTTCTGTAATATAAATGTCTGATAGTCCTGATAGTCCTTTCTGTAATATAAATGTCTGATAGTCCTTTCTGTAATAAAAATGTCTGATAGTCCTTTCTGTAATATAAATGTCTGATAGTCCTTTCTGTAATATAAATGTCTGATAGTCCTTTCTGTAATATAAATGTCTGATAGTCCTTTCTGTAATAAAATGTCTGATAGTCCTTTCTGTAATATAAATGTCTGATAGTCCTTTCTGTAATATAAATGTCTGATAGTCCTTTTCTGTAATATAAATGTCTGATAGTCCTTTCTGTAATATGAATGTCTGATAGTCCTTTCTGTAATATAAATGTCTGATAGGCCTTTCTGTAATATAAATGTCTGATAGTCCTTTCTGTAATATAAATGTCTGATAGTCCTTTCTGTAATATGAATGTCTGATAGTCCTGATAGTCCTTTCTGTAATATAATGTCTGATGTCCTTTCTGTAATATAAATGTTTGATAGTCCTTTCTGTAATATAAATGTCTGATAGTCCTTTCTGTAATATGAAATGTCTGATAGTCCTGATAGTCTTTCTGTAATATAAATGTCTGATGTCCTTTCTGTAATATAAATGTCTGATAGTCCTTTCTGTAATATAAATGTCTGATAGTCCTTTCTGTAATATAAATGTCTGATAGTCCTTTCTGTAATATAAATGTTGATAGTCCTTTCTGTAAATAAATCTGATAGTCCTTTCTGTAATATGAATGTCTGATAGTCCTGATAGTCCTTTCTGTAATATAAATGTCTGATAGTCCTTTCTGTAATATAAATGTCTGATAGTCCTTTCTGTAATATAAATGTCTGATAGTCCTTTCTGTAATATAAATGTCTGATAGTCCTTTCTGTAATATAATGTCTGATAGTCCTGATAGTCCTTTCTGTAATATAATGTCTGATGGTCCTTTCTGTAATATAAATGTTTGATAGTCCTTTCTGTAATATAAATGTCTGATAGTCCTTTCTGTAATATGAAATGTCTGATAGTCCTGATAGTCTTTCTGTAATATAAATGTCTGATGGCCTTTCTTAATATAAATGTCTGATAGTCCTTTCTGTAATATAAATGTCTGATAGTCCTTTCTGTAATATAAATGTCTGATAGTCCTTTCTGTAATATAAATGTTTGATAGTCCTTTCTGTAATATAAATATCTGATAGTCCTTTCTGTAATATGAATGTCTGATAGTCCTGATAGTCCTTTCTGTAATATAAATGTCTGATAGTCCTTTCTGTAATATAAATATCTGATAGTCCTTTCTGTAATATAAATGTCTGATAGTCCTTTCTGTAATATAAATGTTTGATAGTCCTTTCTGTAATATAAATGTCTGATAGTCCTTTCTGTAATATAAATGTCTGATAGTCCTTTCTGTAATATGAATGTCTGATAGTCCTGATAGTCCTTTCTGTAATATAATGTCTGATAGTCCTTTCTGTAATATAAATGTTTGATAGTCCTTTCTGTAATATAAATGTCTGATAGTCCTTTCTGTAATATGAATGTCTGATAGTCCTGATAGTCCTTTCTGTAATATAAATGTCTGATGTCCTTTCTATAATATAAATGTCTGATAGTCCTTTCTGTAATATAAATGTCTGATAGTCCTTTCTGTAATAAAATGTTGATAGTCCTTTCTGTAATATAAATCTGATAGTCCTTTCAGTAATATGAATGTCTGATAGTCCTGATAGTCCTTTCTGTAATATAAATGTCTGATAGTCCTTTCTGTAATATAAATGTCTGATAGTCCTTTCTGTAATATAAATGTCTGATAGTCCTTTCTGTAATATAAATGTCTGATAGTCCTTTCTGTAATATAAATGTCTGATAGTCCTTTCTGTAATATAAATGTCTGATAGTCCTTTCTGTAATATGAATGTCTGATAGTCCTGATAGTCCTTTCTGTAATATATGTCTGATGGTCCTTTCTGTAATATAAATGTTGATAGTCCTTTCTGTAATATAAATGTCTGATAGTCCTTTCTGTAATATGAATGTCTGTAGTCCTGATAGTTCTTTCTGTAATATAAATGTCTGATGTCCTTTCTATAATATAAATGTCTGATAGTCCTTTCTGTAATATAAATGTCTGATAGTCCTTTCTGTAATATAAATGTCTGATAGTCCTTTCTGTAATATAAATGTTTGATAGTCCTTTCTGTAATATAAATGTCTGATAGTCCTTTCTGTAATATGAATGTCTGATAGTCCTGATAGTCCTTTCTGTAATATAAATGTCTGATAGTCCTTTCTGTAATATAAATGTCTGATAGTCCTTTCTGTAATATAAATGTCTGATAGTCCTTTCTGTAATATAAATGTCTGATAGTCCTTTCTGTAATATGAATGTCTGATAGTCCTGATAGTCCTTTCTGTAATATACATGTCTGATGGTCCTTTCTGTAATATAAATGTTTGATAGTCCTTTCTGTAATATAAATGTCTGATAGTCCTTTCTGTAATATGAATGTCTGATAGTCCTGATAGTTCTTTCTGTAATATAAATGTCTGATGGTCCTTTCTATAATATAAATGTCTGATAGTCCTTTCTGTAATATAAATGTCTGATAGTCCTTTCTGTAATATAAATGTCTGATAGTCCTTTCTGTAATATAAATGTTTGATAGTCCTTTCTGTAATATAAATGTCTATAGTCCTTTCTGTAATATGAATGTCTGATAGTCCTGATAGTCCTTTCTGTAATATAAATGTCTGATAGTCCTTTCTGTAATATAAATGTCTGATAGTCCTTTCTGTAATATAAATGTCTGATAGTCCTTCTGTAATATAAATGTCTGATAGTCCTTTCTGTAATATAAATGTCTGATGTCCTTTCTGTAATATAAATGTCTGATAGTCCTTTCTGTAATATGAATGTCTGATAGTCCTTTCTGTAATATAAATGTCTGATAGTCCTTTCTGTAATTAAATATGATAGTCCTGATAGTCCTTTCTGTAATATAAATGTCTGATAGTCCTTTCTGTAATATGAATGTCTGATAGTCCTTTCTGTAATATAAATGTCTGATAGTCCTTTCTGTAATATAAATGTCTGATAGTCCTTTCTGTAATATGAATGTCTGATAGTCCTGATAGTCCTTTCTGTAATATAAATGTCTGATGTCCTTCTGTAATATAAATGTTTGATAGTCCTTTCTGTAATATAAATGTCTGATAGTCCTTTCTGTAATATGAATGTCTGATAGTCCTGATAGTCCTTTCTGTAATATAAATGTCTGATGGTCCTTTCTGTAATATAAATGTCTGATAGTCCTTTCTGTAATATAAATGTTGATAGTCCTTTCTATAATTAAATGTCTGATAGTCCTTTCTGTAATATAATGTCTGATAGTCCTGATAGTCCTTTCTGTAATATAAATGTCTGATAGTCCTTTCTGTAATATAAATGTCTGATAGTCCTTTCTGTAATATAAATGTCTGATAGTCCTTTCTGTATATAAATGTCTGATAGTCCTTTCTGTAATATAAATGTCTGATAGTCCTTTCTGTAATATAAATGTCTGATAGTCCTTTCTGTATATAAATGTCTGATAGTCCTTTCTGTAATATAAATGTCTGATAGTCCTTTCTGTAATATAAATGTCTGATAGTCCTTAGTCCTTTCTGTAATATAAATGTCTGATAGTCCTTTCTGTAATAAATGTCTGATAGTCCTTTCTGTAATATAATGTCTGATAGTCCTTTCTGTAATATAAATGTCTGATAGTCCTTTCTGTAATATAAATGTTGATAGTCCTTTCTGTAATATAAATGTCTGATAGTCCTTTCTGTAATATAAATGTCTGATAGTCCTGATAGTCCTTTCTGTAATATAAATGTCTGATAGTCCTTTCTGTATATAAATGTCTGATAGTCCTTTCTGTAATATAAATGTCTGATAGTCCTTTCTGTAATATAAATGTCTGATAGTCCTGATAGTCCTTTCTGTAATATAAATGTCTGATAGTCCTGATAGTCCTTTCTGTAATATAAATGTCTGATAGTCCTTTCTGTAATATAAATGTCTGATAGTCCTTTCTGTTATATAAATGTCTGATAGTCCTTTCTGTAATATAAATGTCTGATAGTCCTTTCTGTAATATAAATGTCTGATAGTCCTTTCTGTAATATAAATGTCTGATAGTCCTTTCTGTAATATAAATGTCTGATAGTCCTTTCTGTAATATAATGTCTGATAGTCCTGATAGTCCTTTCTGTAATATAAATGTCTGATAGTCCTTTCTGTAATATAAATGTCTGATAGTCCTTTCTGTAATATAAATGTCTGATAGTCCTGATAGTCCTTTCTGTAATATAAATGTCTGATAGTCCTTTCTGTAATATAAATGTCTGATAGTCCTTTCTGTAATATAAATGTCTGATAGTCCTTTTGTTATATAAATGTCTGATAGTCCTTTCTGTAATATAAATGCTGATAGTCCTTTCTGTAATATAAATGTCTGATAGTCCTGATAGTCCTTTCTGTAATATAAATGTCTGATAGTCCTTTCTGTAATATAAATGTCTGATAGTCCTTTCTGTAATATAAATGTCTGATAGTCCTGATAGTCCTTTCTGTAATATAAATGTCTGATAGTCCTTTCTGTAATATAAATGTCTGATAGTCCTTTCTGTAATAAAAATGTCTGATAGTCCTTTCTGTAATATAAATGTCTGATAGTCCTTTCTGTAATATAAATGTCTGATAGTCCTTTCTGTAATATAAATGTCTGATAGTCCTTTCTGTAATATGAATGTCTGATAGTCCTTTCTGTAATATAAATGTCTGATAGGCCTTTCTGTAATATAAATGTCTGATAGTCCTTTCTGTAATATAAATGTCTGATAGTCCTTTCTGTAATATAAATGTCTGATAGTCCTTTCTGTAATATGAATGTCTGATAGTCCTGATAGTCCTTTCTGTAATATACATGTCTGATAGTCCTTTCTGTAATATAAATGTTTGATAGTCCTTTCTGTAATATAAATGTCTGATAGTCCTTTCTGTAATATGAATGTCTGATAGTCCTGATAGTCCTTTCTGTAATATAAATGTCTGATGGTCCTTTCTATAATATAAATGTCTGATAGTCCTTTCTGTAATATAAATGTCTGATAGTCCTTTCTGTAATATAAATGTCTGATAGTCCTTTCTGTAATATAAATGTTTGATAGTCCTTTCTGTAATATAAATATCTGATAGTCCTTTCTGTAATATGAATGTCTGATAGTCCTGATAGTCCTTTCTGTAATATAAATGTCTGATAGTCCTTTCTGTAATATAAATGTCTGATAGTCCTTTCTGTTATATAAATGTCTGATAGTCCTTTCTGTAATATAAATGTCTGATAGTCCTTTCTGTAATATAAATGTCTGATAGTCCTGATAGTCCTTTCTGTAATATAAATGTCTGATAGTCCTTTCTGTAATAAAATGTCTGATAGTCCTTTCTGTAATATAAATGTCTAATAGTCCTTTCTGTAATATAAATGTCTGATAGTCCTTTCTGTAATATAAATGTCTGATAGTCCTTTCTGTAATATAAATGTCTGATAGTCCTTTCTGTAATATAAATGTCTGATAGTCCTGATAGTCCTTTCTGTAATATAAATGTCTGATAGTCCTTTCTGTATATAAATGTCTGATAGTCCTTTCTGTAATATAAATGTCTGATAGTCCTTTCTGTAATATAATGTCTGATAGTCCTGATAGTCCTTTCTGTAATATAAATGTCTGATAGTCCTGATAGTCCTTTCTGTAATATAAATGTCTGATAGTCCTTTCTGTAATATAAATGTCTGATAGTCCTTTCTGTAATATAAATGTTTGATAGTCCTTTCTGTTATATAAATGTCTGATAGTCCTTTCTGTAATATAAATGTCTGATAGTCCTTTCTGTAATATAAATGTCTGATAGTCCTGATAGTCCTTTCTGTAATATAAATGTCTGATAGTCCTTTCTGTAATATAAATGTCTGATAGTCCTTTCTGTAATATAAATGTCTGATAGTCCTGATAGTCCTTTCTGTAATATAAATGTCTGATAGTCCTTTCTGTAATATAAATGTCTGATAGTCCTTTCTGTAATATAAATGTCTGATAGTCCTGATAGTCCTTTCTGTAATATAAATGTCTGATAGTCCTTTCTGTAATATAAATGTCTTATAGTCCTTTCTGTAATATAAATGTCTGATAGTCCTTTCTGTTATATAAATGTCTGATAGTCCTTTCTGTAATATAAATGCCTGATAGTCCTTTCTGTAATATAAATGTCTGATAGTCCTGATAGTCCTTTCTGTAATATAAATGTCTGATAGTCCTTTCTGTAATATAAATGTCTGATAGTCCTTTCTGTAATATAAATGTCTGATAGTCCTGATAGTCCTTTCTGTAATATAAATGTCTGATAGTCCTTTCTGTAATATAAATGTCTGATAGTCCTTTCTGTAATATAAATGTCTGATAGTCCTTTCTGTAATAAAAATGTCTGATAGTCCTTTCTGTAATATAAATGTCTGATAGTCCTTTCTGTAATATGAATGTCTGATAGTCCTTTCTGTAATATAAATGTCTGATAGGCCTTTCTGTAATATAAATGTCTGATAGTCCTTTCTGTAATATAAATGTCTGATAGTCCTTTCTGTAATATGAATGTCTGATAGTCCTGATAGTCCTTTCTGTAATATACATGTCTGATGGTCCTTTCTGTAATATAAATGTTTGATAGTCCTTTCTGTAATATAAATGTCTGATAGTCCTTTCTGTAATATGAATGTCTGATAGTCCTGATAGTCATTTCTGTAATATAAATGTCTGATGGTCCTTTCTATAAAATAAATGTCTGATAGTCCTTTCTGTAATATAATTACTGATAGTCCTTTCTGTAATATAAATGTTTGATAGTCCTTTCTGTAATATAAATATCTGATAGTCCTTTCTGTAATATGAATGTCTGATAGTCCTGATAGTCCTTTCTGTAATATAAATGTCTGATAGTCCTTTCTGTAATATAAATGTCTGATAGTCCTTTCTGTAATATAAATGTCTGATAGTCCTTTCTGTAATATAAATGTCTGATAGTCCTTTCTGTAATATAAATGTCTGATAGTCCTTTCTGTAATATGAATGTCTGATAGTCCTGATAGTCCTTTCTGTAATATACATGTCTGATGGTCCTTTCTGTAATATAAATGTTTGATAGTCCTTTCTGTAATATAAATGTCTGATAGTCCTTTCTGTAATATGAATGTCTGATAGTCCTGATAGTTCTTTCTGTAATATAAATGTCTGATGGTCCTTTCTATAATATAAATGTCTGATAGTCCTTTCTGTAATATAAATGTCTGATAGTCTTTCTGTAATATAAATGTCTGATAGTCCTTTCTGTAATATAAATGTTTGATAGTCCTTTCTGTAATATAAATATCTGATAGTCCTTTCTGTAATATGAATGTCTGATAGTCCTGATAGTCCTTTCTGTAATATAAATGTCTGATAGTCCTTTCTGTAATATAAATATCTGATAGTCCTTTCTGTAATATAAATGTCTGATAGTCCTTTCTGTAATATAAATGTTGATAGTCCTTTCTGTAATATAAATGTCTGATAGTCCTTTCTGTAATATAAATGTCTGATAGTCCTTTCTGTAATATGAATGTCTGATAGTCCTGATAGTCCTTTCTGTAATATACATGTCTGATGGTCCTTTCTGTAATATAAATGTTTGATAGTCCTTTCTGTAATATGAATGTCTGATAGTCCTGATAGTTCTTTCTGTAATATAAATGTCTGATGGTCCTTTCTATAATATAAATGTCTGATAGTCCTTTCTGTAATATAAATGTCTGATAGTCCTTTCTGTAATATGAATGTCTGATAGTCCTGATAGTTCTTTCTGTAATATAAATGTCTGATGGTCCTTTCTATAATATAAATGTCTGATAGTCCTTTCTGTAATATAAATGTCTGATAGTCCTTTCTGTAATATAAATGTCTGATAGTCCTTTCTGTAATATAAATGTTTGATAGTCCTTTCTGTAATATAAATATCTGATAGTCCTTTCTGTAATATGAATGTCTGATAGTCCTGATAGTCCTTTCTGTAATATAAATGTCTGATAGTCCTTTCTGTAATATAAATGTCTGATAGTCCTTTCTGTAATATAAATGTCTGATAGTCCTTTCTGTAATATAAATGTCTGATAGTCCTTTCTGTAATATGAATGTCTGATAGTCCTGATAGTCCTTTCTGTAATATACATGTCTGATGGTCCTTTCTGTAATATAAATGTTTGATAGTTAAGAATTTATTATTTCATTGTGTATATCATATTTTAAATTATTTGTTTTGGTTTGACCATTATACAGACATTAGAAGGTCAGACATTGGCTGTAGCTAGACAGTTAACTCACCAGCTGCGACATGGAGTGGAAACTGTGACAGGATACCTACCAGAATATGCACAACCAACAGCAGTGTACGAAAGATTACAGGAAGCCAAGAAATATACAGAAGATCTTTATCAATCATTTCGTGATGTGAGTTTGATCAATTTTTTTAGCTCCACTGGCTATAACCAGCTGAATTTCTAGAATAATGAATCACCTCTCTGCTCTGAGTGTGTGTGAACTTAAACTATCTTTTTTGGGTCTGAATAGAATCGTCTGAAACTAATATTGTTACCATTACTATAATAGGTAAACAGATATATAGTTTTACAGATTCATTTATGAACAGATTTACTTCAAATATATATATATGTATATATATACCAGTATATATAGCAAGCAGATTTTTTCTTGAGAATTTTTCATTGACCTAATATTTATGAAATGTAATATAGCTGACTATTAGCAGGATTTCGAACTTGAAGGTTCTTATCACCGTGACTTTCCTTTAGAGAAATCTTGCATGTTGGTAAAATGTTACTTTGTGTACTAATTGAATCATTTGCATTGAATAATGAAAATAAAAAACTAAAAAAAACTAACTAAAATAATAGTCGTTTAAGAATTAAGATCTTAATGTGTTTTTTTTCAAACATTGTAGGTAAAATCGTATGATGAAATTCCTAGCTGGGTTTTATCTCAGACCAAAGAGAAACTCTCTTATCTTCAAGAGACCTTTCATTTTGTGACAGAAACGATCATTGCAGCACCTCTCCAGTTGCTGGTAAGTTTTTTTATACAACTTCAAAATGTCTCTTTAATATGACTATAATGATACTCCTCAAGTATTGAAATGCCTTTTAGAGTAGGTATGGTAAGGTGCCTTTGACTCCCCAGAAAAGTTTCTGAATGGGTTTTACCCAATTTGAAGACACTAAACATGTTGTTTTATGAATGCCTTCACTGCTAGTGTGAAAGAAATTAGTGAAAAAATATACTATTTTGGACTAAGGGAATACAGTTTCATCTTGATATTGCATTGTAACAAAAGTTGGTTTGTACTCATATGATTTTCCTACTTGAGTAAGAGGTTGTCCAGTATTTCTGCAGACAAACAAGGATAATTGCATCATAACTACCATTATTTATCAAAATAGTGTCATGTTAATGACATTATAACCAAAGCATGCTTAATTCTAAAGTACATTTCTATTTTTTTTAACAAGTTACTGTTTGGATGACAAAACTTAAACAATTTTGGTCCCATTTCACCTTATCACACCTGCTCTTGTAGTTCCTACATGTACATTAATGTGTTTCAATCTTGAGTAATCAATTTCTTTTCTTTTTGAAATTTGGCCAGATCTCCAGTTTTGTTTTATATCTTTGCATGTATTGTTTGTCCGTGTTAGCAACTATATATATATATAATTTCTGCTTCTTGCAATACTATGCACACTTGCCTCTGGAATTCCTTATCCAATGTGTGTGTGTGTGTGTGTGTGTTATCACTTTTACATGTAGATAAAGTGAAGCAAGATAGTACATAAGCAGAAAATAATTCCAAAAATTAGGAAATGATGTTACAATTTACTAAAAAGTAAAACATATTAAGTCAAAATAATAAGTTTATTTTGAATTCATTTATTTTATTGAACAGTGTGTTGCTGCCCAATTTAACTTTTCAAAATTTTTAATACTAAATTTCCAATAACAATATTAGCATAAACACAACATGTATATGTATATATATATACACAAAATGTTGAAATGAATAAAAAATCTAAAAAGATAACAAAATTTTAATGGCAGATATTATCATTGATTATAGAAGGTTTAGAATTGTATAAATTGGAAAAGATTGTGTGATAAGGGTGGTGTTTTAGGATCTTATACTGGGATACTGAGATTGTTTTATTGTGTGATAAGGGTGGTGTTTTAGGATCTAATACTGGGATACTGAGATTGTTTTATTGTGTGATAAGGGTGGTGTTTTAGGAATTTATACTGGGATACTGAGATTGTTTTATTGTGTGATAAGGGTGGTGTTTTAGGATCTAATACTGGGATACTGAGATTGTTTTATTGTGTGATAAGGGTGGTGTTTTAGGATCTAATACTGGGATACTGAGATTGTTTTATTGTGTGATAAGGGTGGTGTTTTAGGATCTAATACTGGGATACTGTGATTGTTTTATTGTGTGATAAGGGTGGTGTTTTAGGATCTAATACTGGAAACTGTGGTTGTTTTATCGTGTGATAAGGGTGGTGTTTTAGGATCTAATACTGGGATACTGTGATTGTTTTATTGTGTGATAAGGGTGGTGTTTTAGGATCTAATACTGGGATACTGTGATTGTTTTATTGTGTGATAAGGGTGGTGTTTTAGGATCTAATACTGGAAACTGTGGTTGTTTTATCGTGTGATAAGGGTGGTGGTGTGATAAGGGTGGTGTTTTAGGATCTAATACTGGGATACTGTGATTGTTTTATTGTGTGATAAGGGTGGTGTTTTAGGATCTAATACTGGATACTGTGGTTGTTTTATTGTGTGATAAGGGTGGTGGTGTGATAAGGGTGGTGTTTTAGGATCTAATACTGGGATACTGAGATTGTTTTATTGTGTGATAAGGGTGGTGTTTTAGGATCTAATACTGGGATACTGTGATTGTTTTATTGTGTGATAAGGGTGGTGTTTTAGGATCTAATACTGGATACTGTGGTTGTTTTATTGTGTGATAAGGGTGGTGGTGTGATAAGGGTGGTGTTTTAGGATCTAATACTGGGATACTGTGATTGTTTTATTGTGTGATAAGGGTGGTGTTTTAGGATCTAATACTGGGATACTGTGATTGTTTTATTGTGTGATAAGGGTGGTGTTTTAGGATCTAATACTGGGATACTGTGATTGTTTTATTGTGTGATAAGGGTGGTATTTTAGAATCTAATACTGGAGTACTGGGATTGTTTTATTGTGTGATAAGGGTGGTATTTTAGGATCTAATACTGGATACTGTGGTTGTTTTATTGTGTGATAAGGGTGGTGGTGTGATAAGGGTGGTGTTTTAGGATCTAATACTGGGATACTGTGATTGTTTTATTGTGTGATAAGGGTGGTATTTTAGGATCTAATACTGGATACTGTGGTTGTTTTATTGTGTGATAAGGGTGGTGGTGTGATAAGGGTGGTGTTTTAGGATCTAATACTGGGATACTGTGATTGTTTTGTATAATATTTATTGTTAAACCAATCCTTCACTGGAAAGGTTGTGGTAGTGGTGTTGCTTTATGTGGTACAGTCTAGTGAATTTTGTTTGTTGCTTTATGGGTGAAAGTGGTTAGTGAATTCACTTGTGTAATATCTTTTATATAGATATGTGGGATCATTATTTTATCTTAAAACTGATATATTAGAATATACATTATAAATGTATATTTTATATATAAAATGTTAAATTGTGATTTCATTTTCAATAAATTAAATAAATGTCTACAAGTTTTAAGGGGCATTACATTACGTTGAATATGTGTGGTCTCTCAATAGAAAATAAATACCTGTGGTCTGATTTCATTGTTATTTACTTGTAATGTGCATTCAGGTCTATACTTACAAACCTAGATCTATACTATGGGTTATTGTGACAGATAACCACATTGGGTAGGCACTAAATATAAATTTCCAATGTATACACTTGCTTTATACTCTCATCCATGACCATATTTGAAATGTTAGTCACAAGTTGCATGTAGTTTTAAGTTCTACAGATTGGTGGAATATGGATTCCAGGGTTTGTAAGCTTGCTAAAAAATGGGAAAACAATGGACAAGGTTGGATAGCTTGCAAAAAGAAACTGGCCAATCCCCAGGGTTGCCAAACTTGCAAAGAAATTTGAAAATAATTCCCAGAGTTTGCAAGCTTGTGGAACAAAACTGGAAAAACAATGGCCAAGGTTGGCATGCTTGTTACTTGACCACACTGGTATATGTTAGTGTATTTATTCATGTACATGTATACAGTGTAGTTTTCAATCATTGTTTTTTGTTGTGTTTTGGCAGGGTCGGAGTAGAAAAGAGAATGATGAGATTGAAATGGAATAAATTGATGCATGACAATCCTGAGATCCTTTTTCTATATACTCCATCAGCTGTAGAACATTCTGTAGTTTCTGATGACAACCTGTCAACAGCCTTTGTTCTCTGAAGATCTATATTTCATGGTTTTTAGGATTTTAAATTGACATTGCCTTTTTCTGGAGGTCATACCAACTTATTCAGTGGATTTCAATATTGTTCATAAAACAGTTATTATAATAATATCATAAAAAGCCAGAACTATTGTCACTACTATTTGTTTTACTTTATCAGACATGTAACACCAGATAAAATCATGATATTGTTTTGATTTAAACTGCTGTATTAAGCTATACATAGAGATTAAATTTGGTAATTTAAACAAGACTGAAATAAAGTTGTAATTATTTTGTGTTATTTTCTTGTCTTAGAAATTATTTACTATACAACTAAGCTTTATAAATTATTAAATATATCAACTGACTTCACTATATAGTAAGTGTAATTTAAAAAATAAATTAATTACCAAGAGTTATTGTAGGAATTTTAATGAAGACAAATTATGTATTGGACTGTTACACTGTACAAGACCCATAAATGAACTTCCAGTTCTCATTGCCCATAAACACACAACATAGCTGGTGACATCTCGATACAAGTGAAATAATCGTTAGATTCTATACTTGGACTTAAAACCTCGTACATTTATCATTGTATTATGAGTACCAGTAGTTTTTTTGTTCAATTTAGTTACTATTGCATGATTGTAAGTGTTGTCTTGACTCTTCTTGTTTGTTTGTTTATCTTTTGGGTTCATCAGTGTATCACATGGTATAAGTAAGATTTGTGAAACAGATATATCTATTTTGTATAAAATATATTTATGTTTATTAATGTCCTAAAATTTGTACATGAATAAGAAATTATATAAATTCAAAATAAAATATTGCATACAAATCTATGTATTGCTGTCCTTGTGATACATTATTGAACAGCACTGCTTTTGACCCCATTGTTATGACTCATTGGTAGTAAATATCCAACTGTAACTGTATGTATGTGAAGTATGTCAGTGGAAAGGTTATAGGTACGTACATGTCCAATCCAAAAGTTTGGAGACCCCCATAAATATAGCTCATAACAGGACACTAATTGCAAAACTTAGCCAATCAACAAATGACTAAGAATGTTAACAATATATTTTGCATCTGTGTACAACATGGTACAAATTGTGAAATAGGTTAACCTATACCTTGTAAATATATGAAACATTTGAACAATTTCTGATCATCGACCATAAGGCATCAGTGCATAAAAGAGCATCAAGTTGACCTTTACTAAATCCAAGGTTCTGATGTACATTTTAAACTCATTTGAATACAAAACTCAAGGTAAGTTATTATGGTTGGACTTTGTCCAGTGTGTGTCATCGTTTAATATTTCATTGTGAACACTTAGAGGCCTCAAACTTGCTCGGTGATCCTTTTGATAAAAGCTAGGTCAAGTTCATCTGTAGGCCATGTAGGGACAAAAAGTAGGCCACTAGGTACAATCATATAGAAAACTATTATCATACTCGTGATACTAGACAACAAATTTAGTCCAACCATCTTAAAACTTGCTCACAATGGTTCTGGACAACTGCTAGTTCAACCAGATTGTACAAGGGCTAAATTATACAAAAACTTTATTAACATTCTAGATGCCACAATTTAAGTCATACAGTCTTCAAACTATAGTCTAATCACATTTTCAGTGAGGAAAAAATTCATCATTGTTTTAAAACTACAAAACCTTCAAACTCATGACAAAGCCGAGATTTTTGTCTCAAAAGATGAAGCTATTGGCGATAACACATTTTACTACGCAATGAGCATTATCTGGATTCAGTCGAGCATTTGAAAAAATCTGGTTTTATTTGATTTTAAGACTTGATATAAGAAATTTAACCAAAAAAGGGTAACACATTTTATAAAAATAACAGATCTATATATAGCATTAATGAGATTTGAGGTAAGTAATTCACAATCTTTTTAAGACCACCCGTTTTCCTCACTGAATAAGTGATCAGACTATAGCCTAGAATTATCCTATTGCCCAAAAGTAAGTAATGTCAATAATGGAATATGCTATGTCAAACTAACTTGCCAAGAAAGATACTTTTGACAAAAGGCAACTCCAGTTTAATATGGGTTATGCTAGGTAAATAAGTAGATCACACTAGATGCCATAAATCTTGGTCACATTAATGTGTTTATGTTGGATAAAAAGTACAGATATGTGCAAAAAGAATTCGGTCACTTTGTAAAATTCTTATTGCAAATAAACCATATATTTGTAAAGGTTTCCTTCAAGTTTTTTTCTTTAGCAATTTTTATAAAATTTTCACTATTAAATCCAAAATAAATTGTAATTTCTTTAATTTTTTTCAAGATTGTCTTATGGGAGCCCTCAAAAAGTTTTATAGCTGTCATCACAGTATTGTTGATAAGGTCCAGGATGGCCCTGGATATAGTTCCTTTCACTCAAATTTGATTACACACCTGGCAGGTGTAGCTAGCTAAACAGGAAGTGCTTACCCTTCCAGAGTATCCGGCTTCACTTTCCTGGTGGAAGTTCACATATTTAACCTAACTTGTCAGTTTCAAAGTTTTTAATTTGCTTCTGGATTGTGATTCGGACATGGATTACCGGTATTATGTTTGATTATAACATTCAAGAAAACAAACAACACGGTAAAAATAATTTTACAATTGACCAAGAAATTTTTTTTGGAAAAATTAAAAAAAAAAAAAAAGGTTTTACTTGAAATAAAGAAGGATTTTACAATTGACTGAACACTTTTTGCACATATATATCTGTTGGTCACTAGACCAAATACAGTAAAAGAAAACCTTTGCAACACAAAAAGCCAAATATTTTGGCTATTCTTCATCAGAATTGGCCAGCATTATCTTATAGGCATAATTAAGGCCAGTGCTTATGGGTTAAGTAGGATAAAAAAATATAACCATTTGAAGTGTTATTGTAGTCAAGGGGAATAGTTTTTAATAAACTCAAATAATTAGAAAAGTTAGACAAAATAATCCAGGTTTAAGTGAAAAACCTTAACATTTTGATTTCCACCAAATTCTGGAAACATTTTTATCAAAAACAAAATTACGCTAGTGTATTATTGGTATGCTAAATGAGAATATTAATAAATGTTATTAAAATAATAAATTAAAAAAAAATAGAAATGGTCTTATCTTAATTAACATATTACATTTTTCAGGCTGTTGATGTGAATCTGAATGGTATAAGCCTTGAAGACCCAGTGATGGCTCTTGACTGCAATGGACACGTACCACACCTTAATGACAATGAAATAGAACGCTATGTACCAGCACAGTAAAAATCTTAGCAGTGAAAGTCATTTCAATAAATAATATTTATCATTAATATGCAATGTTTTAAATTTCTACACTGGTAATTAAGACTGAATATAGACAGCAAGATATTCTTCATAATATTGGAGTTAGGAATTTCATTTAATTGCCAAAGATATTACTGTTTTAATGCATATTGTAATTATATTGTTAATTTTTATTGTAATTGTTAATTGTACTGTGTTATACAAGCATGTTTACATTACTGCATCTAGTCTTTTATCTAGTTATTTTTAATTTGTATTTTAAAATAATCTTGGTAATTTGATTTTCTTTTGATTTGTTAAGTTTATTAGTCATTCTAATTTAGAATTAATCAAAACATTATGTAAACAGATGTACTATTATCAGTTGAAATTGTTTCATCCCTTGTTGATTTATGATGACAAATCAACTTATCATAAATGTGTTGGTGCCAAGTTAATTTGCTTCCAATTAATTTATTTGATCCATTGATAATCACTAACAAATGGTTGGTAGTAAATGTAGTATATTCATGCAAGATTTAAAGTGTGTCACTGCAACCCTCATTCAAGATCAGTGATCTTAACTAGCAAAACTTTTACACAGAAGGGTCTTTATATATACTTGGAGCTTTAAACATAATGCATACACATTAGAAGGGGTTTTACCGGAACAATTGCGAAATTCCGGAATAGTTTGACACTTTCCGTAATCTTTGCAAAAATCCGGAATATTTGGATCAAATCCAGAATTTTTAGACCAAATCCGAAATAATCAGACAAAATCCGGAATAATTGGTCAAAATCTGGAATAATTAGAATATTTTTATGGTAAATTTTATGGATTCTAAAAATTCCTGTAAGTGTCTGATTATTCCGGTAACTTGTCTGATTATTCCGGTAAAAGACTGATTATTACGGTAAAAATCTGATTATTCCAGCAAATGTCCAATTATTACGGTAATTTTTTTTTTTTTTAAATTATTATTTTTTAGAAAATTTCCCGCACTTTTATCCAGATTATATTGATATTATATAGCACAGAAACAATATTTTATACAAATTCTTGCCTCGTTTTACACAATGTCACCTGTATGTATGTTTACATTTAATTCATATACAATGTAGTTTTTACGCAATGATGAGTATCAATAATTTATAATAAATACCGGTAAATATGTTGCAATCAAGATCTCATATAAATGTTAGATTAAACTTATTAATGTAGTGCTTTATATTTATTATTATAGTGTTTAATAAAGTTTTAAATGTATATGTTACATTAAATGTGTACCAGTATGTTTAATAATCATGATAATATGCCTCAAATTGGCTCAATTTGTAGAGGAAAGACCATGGTATGAAAAACAATACATGGAACATTGTGGATTCAATTTTCTACTGATTTTGTTCAAATTTAAAATATAGAAAGAAGTTACCTTGCCATTTAACATATACAATGGGTTTTTCTAACAAATGTTTCATTGGCAATTTCTAGCAAATTATGCAAATGAGGTCAAATTTTGCCAGTTGAGCATTACAGGCTCTTTTGGGTCTCTTGTTACACAGATCTACAAAACTTCTATGTATTCACAGAATGTAATAATGTTGTTTGTATGAATAAGATACAATAATACACATGGACACCTTAATTTTATTATCCACATTGTTGACCTTCTCCTGTAGTATTAAACTGATTGTTGTTAAACATAGCATGCTTCTTTCTTATCACCTGCAGATGGTTCCATGATTTTTCTGTCTGTGTGTTTACAATTCATTCTTGGGGAGTTTTGCCCTTTTGAGACTAAGAATGTTTAACATTGAAAAATCTTTTTACAGCAACACTACCACAGCTATAGGCTTTGTTCTCATGGTCTACAGCATTGATAATATTAAAACACTACCACAGCTATAGGCTTTGTTTTCATGGTCTACAGCACTGATAATATTAAAACACTACCACAGCTATAGGCTTTGTTCTTGTGGTCTACAGCACTGATAATATTAAAACACTACCACAGCTATAGGCTTTGTTTTCATGGTCTACAGCACTGATAATATTAAAACACTACCACAGCTATAGGCTTTGTTTCATGGTCTACAGCATTGATAATATTAAAACACTACCATGACTTTAGGCTTTGTTCTCATGGTCTACAGCACTGATAATATTAAAACACTACCACAGCTATAGGCTTTGTTTCATGGTCTACAGCATTGATAATATTAAAACACTACCACAGCTATAGGCTTTGTTTTCATGGTCTACAGCATTGATAATATTAAAACACTACCACAGCTATAGGCTTTGTTTCATGGTCTACAGCACTGATAATATTAAAACACTACCACAGCTATAGGCTTTGTTCTCATGGTCTACAGCACTGATAATATTAAAACACTACCACAGCTATAGGCTTTGTTTTCATGGTCTACAGCACTGATAATATTAAAACACTACCACGGCTATAGGCTTTGTTTCATGGTCTACAGCATTGATAATATTAAAACACTACCATGACTTAGGCTTTGTTCTCATGGTCTACAGCATTGATAATATTAAAACACTACCACAGCTATAGGCTTTGTTCTCATGGTCTACAGCACTGATAATATTAAAACACTACCACAGCTATAGGCTTTGTTTCATGGTCTACAGCACTGATAATATTAAAACACTACCACAGCTATAGGCTTTGTTTTCATGGTCTACAGCATGATAATATTAAAACACTACCACAGCTATAGGCTTGTTTCGTGGTCTACAGCACTGATAATATTAAAACACTACCACAGCTATAGGCTTTGTTTCATGGTCTACAGCACTGATAATATTAAAACACTACCACAGCTATAGGCTTTGTTTCATGGTCTACAGCACTGATAATATTAAAACACTACCAACTATAGGCTTTGTTTTCATGGTCTACAGCACTGATAATATTAAAACACTACCACAACTATAGGCTTTGTTTTCATGGTCTACAGCACTGATAATATTAAAACACTACCACAACTATAGGCTTTGTTTCATGGTCTACAGCACTGATAATATTAAAACACTACCACAGCTATAGGCTTTGTTTTCATGGTCTACAGCACTGATAATATTAAAACACTACCACAGCTATAGGCTTTGTTTTCATGGTCTACAGCACTGATAATATTAAAACACTACCACACTATAGGCTTTGTTTTCATGGTCTACAGCACTGATAATATTAAAACACTACCACAGCTATAGGCTTTGTTTTCATGGTCTACAGCACTGATAATATTAAAACACTACCACAACTATAGGCTTTGTTTTCATGGTCTACAGCATTGATAATATTAAAACACTACCACGGCTATAGGCTATGTTTTCATGGTCTACAGCATTGATAATATTAAAACACTACCACAGCTATAGGCTTTGTTCTCATGGTCTACAGCACTGATAATATTAAAACACTACCACAGCTATAGGCTTTGTTCCCATGGTCTACAGCATTGATAATATTAAAACACTACCACAGCTATAGGCTTTGTTCTCATGGTCTACAGCACTGATAATATTAAAACACTACCACAGCTATAGGCTTTGTTTTGTGGTCTACAGCACTGATAATATTAAAACACTACCATGACTTAGGCTTTGTTCTCATGGTCTACAGCACTGATAATATTAAAACACTACCACAGCTATAGGCTTTGTTTTCATGGTCTACAGCATTGATAATATTAAAACACTACCACAGCTATAGGCTATGTTTTCATGGTCTACAGCATTGATAATATTAAAACACTACCACAGCTATAGGCTTTGTTCTCATGGTCTACAGCACTGATAATATTAAAACACTACCACAGCTATAGGCTTTGTTCTCATGGTCTACAGCACTGATAATATTAAAACACTACCACAGCTATAGGCTTTGTTCTTGTGGTCTACAGCACTGATAATATTAAAACACTACCATGACTTTAGGCTTTGTTCTCATGGTCTACAGCACTGATAATATTAAACACTACCACAGCTATAGGCTTTGTTCTTGTGGTCTACAGCACTGATAATATTAAAACACTACCATGACTTTAGGCTTTGTTCTCATGGTCTACAGCACTGATAATATTAAAACACTACCACAGCTATAGGCTTTGTTCTTGTGGTCTACAGCACTGATAATATTAAAACACTACCATGACTTTAGGCTTTGTTCTCATGGTCTACAGCACTGATAATATTAAAACACTACCACAGCTATAGGCTTTGTTTTCATGGTCTACAGCACTGATAATATTAAAACACTACCACAGCTATAGGCTTTGTTCTCATGTAAAGGTCACGGAGAACCTCTAAACCATATTGAGGGTATGCATTAATGTTATTTTTATATTCTGGTCATATAGTAATAATTTTGTAAAGTACATATTTTTCAAAGCTTTGTGGTACGTTATTTTTACGATCTGTCTATCATAATAGTTACCACATTTCCAGATAAATATTTTTCATTAATACATTTATATAAACTTTTATAATGTTAAAGGTTCGAAAGTAAATATATTTTTGATCATTTTGATGTAATAAGATTGATCTCTTTCATTTAATATAATGGTGTAAATTACGGATAAAGGTGACCATATATTTTTGCATAGTATAAGCGTGTTATTGTTGTCGCGCCCATTTTTATGCCGGTCACGTGATGTTAACTGATCACGTGATGATCGTAAAATGTAATATGTTTTGAAATAGGGGAAACAGGTTGTAAGATGTTTTTGTTTATTTAATTACAGGGTTTGTGATCTACTCGTTGAAGAATTGTAAAATATAATTTAACATCGAAGTTTCTTTAATAAACATTTTAAACGGATGTAGTGTTTTGTTTACATCGAACCACAGCCGGTTACAATATATTTTTGATCATTTTGATGTAATAAGATTGATCTCTTTCATTTAATATAATGGTGTAAATTACGGATAAAGGTGACCATATATTTTTGCATAGTATAAGCGTGTTATTGTTGTCGCGCCCATTTTTTATGCCGGTCACGTGATGTTAACTGATCACGTGATGATCGTAAAATGTAATATGTTTGAAATAGGGGAAACAGGTTGTAAGATGTTTTGTTTATTTAATTACAGGGTTTGTGATCTACTCGTTGAAGAATTGTAAAATATAATTTAACATCGAAGTTTCTTTAATAAACATTTTAAACGGATGTAGTGTTTTGTTTACATCGAACCACAGCCGGTTACAAATTTGGTCTACAGCACTGATAATATTAAAACACTACCACAGCTATAGGCTTTGTTTTTGTGGTCTACAGCACTGATAATATTAAAACACTACCATGACTTTAGGCTTTGTTCTCATGGTCTACAGCACTGATAATATTAAAAACTACCACAGCTATAGGCTTTGTTTTTCATGGTCTACAGCATTGATAATATTAAAACACTACCACAGCTATAGGCTATGTTTTCATGGTCTACAGCATTGATAATATTAAAACACTACCACAGCTATAGGCTTTGTTCTCATGGTCTACAGCACTGATAATATTAAAACACTACCACAGCTATAGGCTTTGTTCTCATGGTCTACAGCACTGATAATATTAAAACACTACCACAGCTATAGGCTTTGTTCTTGTGGTCTACAGCACTGATAATATTAAACACTACCATGACTTTAGGCTTTGTTCTCATGGTCTACAGCACTGATAATATTAAAACACTACCACAGCTATAGGCTTTGTTCTTGTGGTCTACAGCACTGATAATATTAAACACTACCATGACTTTAGGCTTTGTTCTCATGGTCTACAGCACTGATAATATTAAAACCACCACAGCTATAGGCTTTGTTCTTGTGGTCTACAGCACTGATAATATTAAAACACTACCATGACTTTAGGCTTTGTTCTCATGGTCTACAGCACTGATAATTTAAAACACTACCACAGCTATAGGCTTTGTTTTCATGGTCTACAGCACTGATAATATTAAAACTACCACAGCTATAGGCTTTGTTCTCATGGTCTACAGCACTGATAATATTAAAACACTACCACAGCTATAGGCTTTGTTCTCATGGTCTACAGCACTGATAATATTAAAACACTACCACAGCTATAGGCTTTGTTCTTGTGGTCTACAGCACTGATAATATTAAAACACTACCATGACTTTAGGCTTTGTTCTCATGGTCTACAGCACTGATAATATTAAAACACTACCACAGCTATAGGCTTTGTCTCATGGTCTACAGCACTGATAATATTAAAACACTACCACAGCTATAGGCTTTGTTGTCATGGTCTACAGCACTGATAATATTAAAACACTACCACAGCTATAGGCTTTGTTCTCATGGTCTACAGCACTGATAATATTGAAACACTACCACAGCTATAGGCTTTGTTCTTGTGGTCTACAGCACTGATAATATTAAAACACTACCATGACTTTAGGCTTTGTTCTCATGGTCTACAGCACTGATAATATTAAACACTACCACAGCTATAGGCTTTGTTTTCATGGTCTACAGCATTGATAATATTGAAACACTACCATGATTTTAGGCTTTGTTCTCATGGTCTACAGCACTGATAATATTAAAACACTACCACAGCTATAGGCTTTGTTCTTGTGGTCTACAGCACTGATAATATTAAAACACTACCATGACTTTAGGCTTTGTTCTCATGGTCTACAGCACTGATAATATTAAAACACTACCACAGCTATAGGCTTTGTTTTCATGGTCTACAGCATTGATAATATTGAAACACTACCATGATTTTAGGCTTTGTTCTCATGGTCTACAGCACTGATAATATTAAAACACTACCACAACTATAGGCTTTGTTCTCATGGTCTACAGCACTGATAATATTAAACACTACCACAGCTATAGGCTTTGTTTTCATGGTCTACAGCACTGATAATATTAAAACACTACCACAGCTATAGGCTTTGTTCTCATGGTCTACAGCACTGATAATATTAAAACACTACCACGGCTATAGGCTTTGTTCTCATGGTCTACAGCACTGATAATATTAAAACACTACCACAACTATAGGCTTTGTTCTCATGGTCTACAGCACTGATAATATTAAAACACTACCACAGCTATAGGCTTTGTTTTCATGGTCTACAGCACTGATAATATTAAAACACTACCACGGCTATAGGCTTTGTTCTCATGGTCTACAGCACTGATAATATTAAAACACTATCACAGCTATAGGCTTTGTTCTTGTGGTCTACAGCACTGATAATATTAAAACACTACCATGACTTTAGGCTTTGTTCTCATGGTCTACAGCACTAATAATATTAAAACACTACCACAACTATAGGCTTTGTTTTCATGGTCTACAGCATTGATAATATTAAAACACTACCACAACTATAGGCTTTGTTTTCATGGTCTACAGCATTGATAATATTAAAACACTACCACGGCTATAGGCTTTGTTCTCATGGTCTACAGCATTGATAATATTGAAACACTACCACAGCTATAGGCTATGTTCTCATGGTCTACAGCACTGATAATATTAAAACACTACCACAGCTATAGGCTATGTTTTCATGGTCTACAGCACTGATAATATTAAAACACTACCACAACTATAGGCTTTGTTTTCATGGTCTACAGCATTGATAATATTAAAACACTACCACAACTATAGGCTTTGTTTTCATGGTCTACAGCATTGATAATATTAAAACACTACCACAACTATAGGCTTTGTTCTCATGGTCTACAGCATTGATAATATTAAAACACTACCATGACTTTAGGCTTTGTTCTCATGGTCTACAGCATTGATAATATTAAAACACTACCACAACTATAGGCTTTGTTCTCATGGTCTACAGCACTGATAATATTAAAACACTACCACAGCTATAGGCTTTGTTCCCATGGTCTACAGCATTGATAATATTAAAACACTACCACAGCTATAGGCTTTGTTCTCATGGTCTACAGCACTGATAATATTAAAACACTACCACAGCTATAGGCTTTGTTTTTGTGGTCTACAGCACTGATAATATTAAAACACTACCATGACTTTAGGCTTTGTTCTCATGGTCTACAGCACTGATAATATTAAAACACTACCACAGCTATAGGCTTTGTTTTCATGGTCTACAGCATTGATAATATTAAAACACTACCACAGCTATAGGCTATGTTTTCATGGTCTACAGCATTGATAATATTAAACACTACCACAGCTATAGGCTTTGTTCTCATGTTCTACAGCACTGATAATATTAAACACTACCACAGCTATAGGCTTTGTTCTCATGGTCTACAGCACTGATAATATTAAAACACTACCACAGCTATAGCTTTGTTCTTGTGGTCTACAGCACTGATAATATTAAAACACTACCATGACTTTAGGCTTTGTTCTCATGGTCTACAGCACTGATAATATTAAAACACTACCACAGCTATAGGCTTTGTTCTTGTGGTCTACAGCACTGATAATATTAAAACACTACCATGACTTTAGGCTTTGTTCTCATGGTCTACAGCACTGATAATATTAAAACACTACCACAGCTATAGGCTTTGTTCTTGTGGTCTACAGCACTGATAATATTAAAACACTACCATGACTTTAGGCTTTGTTCTCATGGTCTACAGCACTGATAATATTAAAACACTACCACAGCTATAGGCTTTGTTTTCATGGTCTACAGCACTGATAATATTAAAACACTACCACAGCTATAGGCTTTGTTCTCATGGTCTACAGCACTGATAATATTAAAACACTACCACAGCTATAGGCTTTGTTCTCATGGTCTACAGCACTGATAATATTAAAACACTACCACAGCTATAGGCTTTGTTCTTGTGGTCTACAGCACTGATAATATTAAAACACTACCATGACTTTAGGCTTTGTTCTCATGGTCTACAGCACTGAATAATATTAAAACACTACCACAGCTATAGGCTTTGTTCTCATGGTCTACAGCACTGATAATATTAAAACACTACCACAGCTATAGGCTTTGTTGTCATGGTCTACAGCACTGATAATATTAACACTACCACAGCTATAGGCTTTGTTCTCATGGTCTACAGCACTGATAATATTGAAACACTACCACAGCTATAGGCTTTGTTCTTGTGGTCTACAGCACTGATAATATTAAAACACTACCATGACTTTAGGCTTTGTTCTCATGGTCTACAGCACTGATAATATTAAAACACTACCACAGCTATAGCTTTGTTTTCATGGTCTACAGCATTGATAATATTGAAACACTACCATGATTTTAGGCTTTGTTCTCATGGTCTACAGCACTGATAATATTAAAACACTACCACAGCTATAGGCTTTGTTCTTGTGGTCTACAGCACTGATAATATTAAAACACTACCATGACTTTAGGCTTTGTTCTCATGGTCTACAGCACTGATAATATTAAAACACTACCACAGCTATAGGCTTTGTTTTCATGGTCTACAGCATTGATAATATTGAAACACTACCATGATTTTAGGCTTTGTTCTCATGGTCTACAGCACTGATAATATTAAAACACTACCACAACTATAGGCTTTGTTCTCATGGTCTACAGCACTGATAATATTAAAACACTACCACAGCTATAGGCTTTGTTTTCATGGTCTACAGCACTGATAATATTAAAACACTACCACAGCTATAGGCTTTGTTTTCATGGTCTACAGCACTGATAATATTAAAACACTACCACGGCTATAGGCTTTGTTCTCATGGTCTACAGCACTGATAATATTAAAACACTACCACAACTATAGGCTTTGTTCTCATGGTCTACAGCACTGATAATATTAAAACACTACCACAGCTATAGGCTTTGTTTTCATGGTCTACAGCACTGATAATATTAAAACACTACCACGGCTATAGGCTTTGTTCTCATGGTCTACAGCACTGATAATATTAAAACACTACCACCAGCTATAGGCTTTGTTCTTGTGGTCTACAGCACTGATAATATTAAAACACTACCATGACTTTAGGCTTTGTTCTCATGGTCTACAGCACTAATAATATTAAACACTACCACAACTATAGGCTTTGTTTTCATGGTCTACAGCATTGATAATATTAAAACACTACCACAACTATAGGCTTTGTTTTCATGGTCTACAGCATTGATAATATTAAAACTACCACGGCTATAGGCTTTGTTCTCATGGTCTACAGCATTGATAATATTGAAACACTACCACAGCTATAGGCTATGTTCTCATGGTCTACAGCACTGATAATATTAAAACACTACCACAGCTATAGGCTATGTTTTCATGGTCTACAGCACTGATAATATTAAAACACTACCACAACTATAGGCTTTGTTTTCATGGTCTACAGCATTGATAATATTAAAACACTACCACAACTATAGGCTTTGTTTTCATGGTCTACAGCATTGATAATATTAAAACACTACCACAACTATAGGCTTTGTTTCTCATGGTCTACAGCATTGATAATATTAAAACACTACCATGACTTTAGGCTTTGTTCTCATGGTCTACAGCATTGATAATATTAAAACACTACCACAACTATAGGCTTTGTTTTCATGGTCTACAGCATTGATAATATTAAAACACTACCACGGCTATAGGCTTTGTTCTCATGGTCTACAGCATTGATAATATTAAAACACTACCACAGCTATAGGCTTTGTTCTTGTGGTCTACAGCACTGATAATATTAAAACACTACCATGACTTTAGGCTTTGTTTTCATGGTCTACAGCACTGATAATATTAAAACACTACCACAGCTATAGGCTTTGTTCTCATGGTCTACAGCACTGATAATATTGAAACACTACCACAGCTATAGGCTTTGTTCTCATGGTCTACAGCACTGATAATATAAAACACTACCACAACTATAGGCTTTGTTCTCATGGTCTACAGCATTGATAATTGAAACACTACCACAGCTATAGGCTTTGTTCTTGTGGTCTACAGCACTGATAATATTAAACACTACCATGACTTTAGGCTTTGTTCTCATGGTCTACAGCACTGATAATATTAAAACACTACCACAACTATAGGCTTTGTTTTCATGGTCTACAGCATTGATAATATTAAAACACTACCACAGCTATAGGCTTTGTTTTCATGGTCTACAGCATTGATAATATTGAAACACTACCATGACTTTAGGCTTTGTTCTCATGGTCTACAGCACTGATAATATTAAAACACTACCACAGCTATAGGCTATGTTCTCATGGTCTACAGCACTGATAATATTAAAACACTACCACAGCTATAGGCTTTGTTCTCATGGTCTACAGCATTGATAATATTAAAACACTACCACGGCTATAGGCTTTGTTCTCATGGTCTACAGCATTGATAATATTAAAACACTACCGCAGCTATAGGCTTTGTTTTCATGGTCTACAGCATTGATAATATTAAAACACTACCACAGCTATAGGCTTTGTTTTCATGGTCTACAGCATTGATAATATTAAAACACTACCATGACTTTAGGCTTTGTTCTCATGGTCTACAGCACTGATAATATTAAAACACTACCACAGCTATAGGCTTTGTTCTCATGGTCTACAGCATTGATAATATTGAAACACTACCATGACTTTAGGCTTTGTTCTCATGGTCTACAGCACTGATAATATTAAAACACTACCACAGCTATAGGCTTTGTTTTCATGGTCTACAGCACTGATAATATTGAAACACTACCATGACTTTAGGCTTTGTTCTCATGGTCTACAGCATTGATAATATTAAAACACTACCATGACTTTAGGCTTTGTTCTCATGGTCTACAGCATTGATAATATTAAAACACTACCACAACTATAGGCTTTGTTTTCATGGTCTACAGCATTGATAATATTAAAACACTACCACGGCTATAGGCTTTGTTCTCATGGTCTACAGCACTGATAATATTAAAACACTACCACCGCTATAGGCTTTGTTTTCATGGTCTACAGCACTGATAATATTAAAGCACTACCACGGCTATAGGCTTTGTTTTCATGGTCTACAGCATTGATAATATTAAAACACTACCACAGCTATAGGCTATGTTCTCATGGTCTACAGCATTGATAATATTAAAACACTACCACAGCTATAGGCTTTGTTTTCATGGTCTACAGCACTGATAATATTAAAACACTACCACACTATAGGCTTTGTTCTCATGGTCTACAGCATTGATAATATTAAACACTACCAAGGCTAAGGCTTTGTTTTCATGGTCTACAGCACTGATAATTTAAAACACTACCACAGCTATAGGCTTTGTTTTCATGGTCTACAGCATTGATAATATTAAAAACTACCATGACTTTAGGCTTTGTTTCTCATGGTCTACAGCATTGATAATATTAAAACACTACCACGGCTATAGGCTTTGTTTTCATGGTCTACAGCACTGATAATATTAAAACACTACCACAGCTATAGGCTTTGTTTTCATGGTCTACAGCATTGATAATATTGAAACACTACCATGACTTTAGGCTTTGTTCTCATGGTCTACAGCATTGATAATATTAAAACACTACCATGACTTTAGGCTTTGTTCTCATGGTCTACAGCATTGATAATATTGAAACACTACCATGACTTTAGGCTTTGTTCTCATGGTCTACAGCACTGATAATATTAAAACACTACCACAGCTATAGGCTTTGTCTCATGGTCTACAGCACTGATAATATTAAAACACTACCACAACTATAGGCTTTGTTCTCATGGTCTACAGCACTGATAATATTAAAACACTACCACAGCTATAGGCTTTGTTCTCATGGTCTACAGCATTGATAATATTAAAACACTACCATGACTTTAGCTTTGTTCTCATGGTCTACAGCACTGATAATATTAAAACACTACCACAACTATAGGCTTTGTTCTTGTGGTCTACAGCATTGATAATATAAAACACTACCATGACTTTAGGCTTTGTTCTCATGGTCTACAGCACTGATAATATTAAAACACTACCACAACTATAGGCTATGTTTTCATGGTCTACAGCACTGATAATATTAAAACACTACCACAGCTATAGGCTTTGTTCTCATGGTCTACAGCACTGATAATATTAAAACACTACCACAACTATAGGCTTTGTTCTCATGGTCTACAGCACTGATAATATTAAAACACTACCACAAACTATAGGCTTTGTTCTCATGGTCTACAGCACTGATAATATTAAAACACTACCACAGCTATAGGCTATGTTTTCATGGTCTACAGCACTGATAATATTAAAACACTACCACAACTATAGGCTTTGTTTTCATGGTCTACAGCACTGATAATATTAAAACCTACCACAACTATAGGCTTTGTCTCATGGTCTACAGCACACTGATAATATTAAAACACTACCACAAATATAGGCTTTGTTCTCATGGTCTACAGCACTGATAATATTAAAACACTACCACAGCTATAGGCTATGTTTTCATGGTCTACAGCACTGATAATATTGAAACACTACCACAGCTATAGGCTTTGTTCTCATGGTCTACAGCACTGATAATATTAAAACACTACCATGACTTTAGGCTTTGTTTTCATGGTCTACAGCACTGATAATATTGAAACACTACCACAGCTATAGGCTTTGTTCTTGTGGTCTACAGCACTGATAATATTAAAACACTACCATGACTTTAGGCTTTGTTCTCATGGTCTACAGCACTGATAATATTAAAACACTACCACAACTATAGGCTTTGTTTTCATGGTCTACAGCATTGATAATATTGAAACACTACCATGACTTTAGGCTTTGTTCTCATGGTCTACAGCACTGATAATATTAAAACACTACCACAACTATAGGCTTTGTTCTCATGGTCTACAGCACTGATAATATTAAAACACTACCACAACTATAGGCTTTGTTCTCATGGTCTACAACACTGATAATATTAAAACACTACCACAACTATAGGCTTTGTTTTCATGGTCTACAGCACTGATAATATTAAAACGCTACCATGACTTTAGGCTTTGTTCTCATGGTCTACAGCACTGATAATATTAAAACACTACCACAGCTATAGGCTTTGTTCTTGTGGTCTACAGCACTGATAATATTAAAACACTACCATGACTTTAGGCTTTGTTTTCATGGTCTACAGCACTGATAATATTAAAACACTACCACAGCTATAGGCTTTGTTCTCATGGTCTACAGCACTGATAATATTGAAACACTACCACAGCTATAGGCTTTGTTCTCATGGTCTACAGCACTGATAATATTAAAACACTACCACAACTATAGGCTTTGTTCTCATGGACTACAGCATTGATAATATTGAAACACTACCACAGCTATAGGCTTTGTTCTTGTGGTCTACAGCACTGATAATATTAAAACACTACCATGACTTTAGGCTTTGTTCTCATGGTCTACAGCACTGATAATATTAAAACACTACCACAACTATAGGCTTTGTTCTCATGGTCTACAGCACTGATAATATTAAAACACTACCACAGCTATAGGCTTTGTTCTCATGGTCTACAGCACTGATAATATTAAAACACTACCACGGCTATAGGCTTTGTTCTCATGGTCTACAGCATTGATAATATTAAAACACTACCACAGCTATAGGCTTTGTTTTCATGGTCTACAGCACTGATAATATTGAAACACTACCACAGCTATTGGCTTTGTTTTCATGGTCTACAGCATTGATAACATTAAAACACTACCATGACTTTAGGCTTTGTTTTCATGGTCTACAGCACTGATAATATTGAAACACTACCACAGCTATAGGCTTTGTTCTCATGGTCTACAGCACTGATAATATTAAACACTACCACAGCTATAGCTTTGTTTTCATGGCCTACAGCACTGATAATATTAAACACTACCATGACTTTAGGCTTTGTTCTCATGGTCTACAGCACTGATAATATTAAACCCTACCACAGCTATAGGCTTTGTTCTCATGGTCTACAGCATTGATAATATTGAACACTACCATGACTTTAGGCTTTGTTCTCATGGTCTACAGCACTGATAATATTAAACACTACCACAGCTATAGGCTTTGTTCTCATGGTCTACAGCATTGATAATATTGAAACACTACCATGACTTTAGGCTTTGTGCTCATGGTCTACAGCACTGATAATATTGAAACACTACCACAGCTATAGGCTTTGTTCTCATGGTCTACAGCACTGATAATATTAAAACACTACCACAACTATAGGCTTTGTTTTCATGGTCTACAGCACTGATAATATTAAAACACTACCACAGCTATAGGCTTTGTTCTCATGGTCTACAGCATTGATAATATTAAAACACTACCACAGCTATAGGCTTTGTTCTCATGGTCTACAGCACTGAGAATATTAAAACACACCACAGCTATAGGCTTTGTTCTCATGGTCTACAGCACTGATAATATTAAAACACTACCACGCTATAGGCTTTGTTTTCATGGTCTACAGCATTGATAATATTAAAACACTACCATGACTTTAGGCTTTGTTCTCATGGTCTACAGCATTGATAATATTGAAACACTACCATGACTTTAGGCTTTGTTCTCATGGTCTACAGCATTGATAATATTAAAACACTACCACAACTATAGGCTTTGTTTCCATGGTCTACAGCATTGATAATATTAAAACACTACCACAGCTATAGGCTTTGTTCTCATGGTCTACAGCATTGATAATATTGAAACACTACCACAGCTATAGGCTATGTTCTCATGGTCTACAGCACTGATAATATTAAAACACTACCACAGCTATAGGCTTTGTTCTCATGGTCTACGCATTGATAATATTGAACACTACCATGACTTTAGGCTTTGTTCTCATGGTCAACAGCACTGATAATATTAAAACACTACACAGCTATAGGCTTTGTTTTCATGGTCTACAGCACTGATAATATTGAAACACTACCATGAATTTAGGCTTTGTTCTCATGTCTACAGCATTGATAATATTAAAACACTACCATGACTTTAGGCTTTGTTCTCATGGTCTACAGCATTGTAATATTAAAACACTACCACAACTATAGGCTTTGTTTTCATGGTCTACAGCATTGCTAATATTAAAACACTACCACGGCTATAGGCTTTGTTCTCATGGTCTACAGCATTGATAATATTGAAACACTACCACAGCTATAGGCTATGTTCTCATGGTCTACAGCACTGATAATATTAAAACACTACCACAACTATAGGCTTTGTTCTCATGGTCTACAGCATTGATAATATTGAAACACTACCACAGCTATAGGCTATGTTCTCATGGTCTACAGCATTGATAATATTAAAACACTACCACAGCTATAGGCTATGTTTTCATGGCTACAGCACTGATAATATTAAAACACTACCATGACTTTAGGCTTTGTTCCCATGGTCTACAGCATTGATAATATTAAAACACTACCACAACTATAGGCTTTGTTTTCATGGTCTACAGCATTGATAATATTAAACACTACCACAGCTATAGGCTATGTTTTCATGGTCTACAGCACTGATAATATTAAAACACTACCACAGCTATAGTATGTTTTCATGGTCTACAGCACTGATAATTAAAACACTACCACAACTATAGGCTTTGTTTTCATGGTCTACAGCATTGATAATATTAAAACACTACCACAACTATAGGCTTTGTTTTCATGGTCTACAGCATTGATAATATTAAAACACTACCACAGCTATAGGCTATGTTTTCATGGTCTACAGCACTGATAATATTAAAACCTACACAACTATAGGCTTTGTTTCATGGTCTACAGCATTGATAATATTAAAACACTACCACAACTATAGGCTTTGTTTTCATGGTCTACAGCATTGATAATATAAAACACTACCACGGCTATAGGCTTTGTTCTCATGGTCTACAGCATTGATAATATTGAAACACTACCACAGCTATAGGCTATGTTTTCATGGTCTACAGCACTGATAATATTAAAACACTACCACAGCTATAGGCTATGTTTTCATGGTCTACAGCACTGATAATATTAAAACACTACCACAACTATAGGCTTTGTTTTCATGGTCTACAGCATGATAATATTAAAACACTACCACAACTATAGGCTTTGTTTTCATGGTCTACACAGCATTGATAATATTAAAACACTACCACAACTATAGGCTTTGTTTCTCATGGTCTACAGCATTGATAATATTTAAAACACTACCAACTTTAGGCTTTGTTCTCATGGTCTACAGCATTGATAATATAAAACACTACCACAATATAGGCTTTGTTTCATGGTCTACAGCATTGATAATATTAAAACACTACCACGGCTATAGGCTTTGTTCTCATGGTCTACAGCATTGATAATATTGAAACACTACCACAGCTATAGGCTATGTTTCTCATGGTCTACAGCACTGATAATATTAAAACACTACCACAGCTATAGGCTATGTTTTCATGGTCTACAGCACTTGATAATATTAAAACACTACCACAACTATAGGCTTTGTTTTCATGGTCTACAGCATTGATAATATTAAAACACTACCACAATATAGGCTTTGTTTTCATGGTCTACAGCATTGATAATATTAAACACTACCACGCTATAGGCTTGTTCTCATGGTCTACAGCATGATAATATTGAAACACTACCACAGCTATAGGCTATGTTCTCATGGTCTACAGCACTGATAATATTAAAACACTACCACAGCTATAGGCTATGTTCTCATGGTCTACAGCATGATAATATTAAAACACTACCACACTATAGGCTTTGTTCTCATGGTCTACAGCACTGATAATATTAAAACACTACCACAGCTATAGGCTTTGTTTTCATGGTCTACAGCACTGATAATATTAAAACACTACCACAGCTATAGGCTTTGTTTTCATGGTCTACAGCACTGATAATATTAAACACTACCACTTTAGGCTTTGTTTCTCATGGTCTACAGCACTGATAATATTAAAAACACTACCATGACTTAGGCTTTGTTCTCATGGTCTACATCACTGATAATATTAAAAACACTACCACAACTATAGGCTTTGTTTTCATGGTCTACAGCACTGATAATATTAAAACACTACCACAACTATAGGCTTTGTTTTCATGGTCTACAGCATTGATAATATTAAAACACTACCAGCAACTATAGGCTTTGTTTTCATGGTCTACAGCATTGATAATATTAAAACACTACCACAGCTATAGGCTTGTTTTCATGGTCTACAGCATTGATAATATTGAAAACACTACCATGACTTAGGCTTTGTTCTCATGGTCTACAGCACTGATAATATTAAAACACTACCACAACTATAGCTTTGTTTTCATGGTCTACAGCATGATAATATTAAACACTACCACAGCTATAGGCTTTGTTTTCATGGTCTACAGCACTGATAATATTGAAACACTACCATGACTTAGGCTTTGTTCTCATGGTCTACAGCATGATAATATTAAAACACTACCACAGCTATAGGCTTTGTTTCATGGTCTACAGCATTGATACCACAGCTATAGGCTTTGTTCTCATGGTCTACAGCATTGATAATATTAAACACTACCACACTATAGGCTTTGTTTTCATGGTCTACAGCATTGATAATATTAAACACTACCACGGCTATAGGCTTTGTTCTCATGGTCTACAGCATGATAATATTAAAACACTACCACAGCTATAGGCTTTGTTTTCATGTCTACAGCATTGATAATATTAAAACACTACCATTACTTTAGGCTTTGTTCTCATGGTCTACAGCATGATAATATTAAAACACTACCACAGCTATAGGCTATTTCTCATGGTCTACAGCACTGATAATATTAAAACACTACCATGACTTTAGGCTTTGTTCTCATGGTCTACAGCATTGATAATATTAAAAACACTACCACAACTATAGGCTTTGTTTTCATGGTCTACAGCATTGATAATATTAAAACACTACCACGGCTATAGGCTTTGTTTTCATGGTCTACAGCACTGATAATATTAAAACACTACCATGACTTTAGGCTTTGTTCTCATGGTCTACAGCATTGATAATATTAAAACACTACCACGGCTATAGGCTTTGTTTTCATGGTCTACAGCACTGATAATATTAAAACACTACCATGACTTTAGGCTTTGTTCTCATGGTCTACAGCATTGATAATATTAAAACACTACCACGGCTATAGGCTTTGTTTCATGGTCTACAGCATGATAATATTAAAACACTACCACACTAGGCTTTGTTTCATGGTCTACAGCATTGATAATATTGAAACACTACCATGACTTTAGGCTTTGTTCTCATGGTCTACAGCATGATAATATTAAAACACTACCATGACTTAGGCTTGTTCTCATGGTCTACAGCATTGATAATATTGAAACACTACCATGACTTTAGGCTTTGTTCTCATGGTCTACAGCATGATAATATTAAAACACTACCACTATAGGCTTGTTCTCATGGTCTACAGCATGATAATATTAAAACACTACCATGACTTTAGGCTTTGTTCTCATGGTCTACAGCATTGATAATATTAAAACACTACCACAACTATAGGCTTTGTTTTCATGGTCTACAGCATTGATAATATTAAAACACTACCAGGCTATAGGCTTTGTTCTCATGGTCTACAGCATTGATAATATTAAAACACTACCACAGCTATAGGCTTTGTTTTCATGGTCTACAGCATTGATAATATTAAAACACTACCATGACTTTAGGCTTTGTTCTCATGGTCTACAGCATTGATAATATTAAAACACTACCACAGCTATAGGCTTGTTTCATGGTCTACAGCATGATAATATTAAAACCTACCATGACTTTAGGCTTTGTTCTCATGGTCTACAGCATTGATAATATTAAAACACTACCACAACTATAGGCTTTGTTTCATGGTCTACACATGATAATATTAAAACACTACCACAGCTATAGGCTTTGTTTTCATGGTCTACAGCATGATAATATTGAACACTACCATGACTTTAGGCTTTGTTCTCATGGTCTACAGCACTGATAATATTAAAACACTACCACAACTATAGGCTTTGTTTTCATGGTCTACAGCATGATAATATTAAAACACTACCACAGCTATAGGCTTTGTTTTCATGGTCTACAGCATGATAATATTGAAACACTACCATGACTTAGGCTTTGTTCTCATGGTCTACAGCATTGATAATATTAAAACACTACCACAGCTATAGGCTTTGTTTTCATGGTCTACAGCATTGACTACCACACTATAGGCTTTGTTCTCATGGTCTACAGCATTGATAATATTAAAACACTACCACAGCTATAGGCTTTGTTTTCATGGTCTACAGCATTGATAATATTAAAACACTACCACGCTATAGGCTTTGTTCTCATGGTCTACAGCACTGATAATATTAAAACACTACACACAGCTATAGGCTTTGTTTCATGGTCTACAGCATGATAATATTAAAACACTACCATGACTTTAGGCTTTGTTCTCATGGTCTACAGCATTGATAATATTAAAACACTACCACAGCTATAGGCTTGTTTTCATGGTCTACAGCATTGATAATATTAAAACACTACCATACTAGGCTTTGTTCTCATGGTCTACAGCATGATAATATTAAAACACTACCACACTTTAGGCTTTGTTTTCATGGTCTACAGCATTGATAATATTAAAACACTACCACGGCTATAGGCTTTGTTTTCATGGTCTACAGCACTGATAATATTAAAACACTACCATGACTTTAGGCTTTGTTCTCATGGTCTACAGCATTGATAATATTAAAACACTACCACGGCTATAGGCTTTGTTTTCATGGTCTACAGCACTGATAATATTAAAACACTACCACACTTTAGGCTTTGTTCTCATGGTCTACAGCATTGATAATATTGAAACACTACCACGACTATAGGCTTTGTTTCATGGTCTACAGCATGATAATATTAAAACACTACCATGACTTAGGCTTTGTTTCATGGTCTACAGCATTGATAATATTGAAACACTACCATGACTTTAGGCTTTGTTCTCATGGTCTACAGCACTGATAATATTAAAACACTACCATGCTTAGGCTTTGTTCTCATGGTCTACAGCATGATAATATTGAAAACACTACCATGACTATAGGCTTTGTTCTCATGGTCTACAGCACTGATAATATTAAAACACTACCACAGCTATAGGCTTTGTTCTCATGGTCTACAGCACTGATAATATTAAAACACTACCACAACTATAGGCTTTGTTCTCATGGTCTACAGCACTGATAATATTAAAACACTACCACAGCTATAGGCTTGTTCTCATGGTCTACAGCATGATAATATTAAACACTACCACAGCTATAGGCTTTGTTCTCATGGTCTACAGCACTGATAATATTAAACACTACCACACTATAGGCTTGTTTCATGGTCTACAGCACTGATAATATTGAAACACTACCACAGCTATAGGCTTTGTTCTCATGGTCTACAGCACTGATAATATTAAAACACTACCATGACTTTAGGCTTTGTTTTCATGGTCTACAGCACTGATAATATTGAAAACACTACCACAACTATAGGCTTTGTTCTTGGTCTACAGCATGATAATATTAAAACACTACCACTATAGGCTTTGTTCTCATGGTCTACAGCACTGATAATATTAAAACACTACCACAACTATAGGCTTTGTTCTCATGGTCTACAGCATGATAATATTAAAACACTACCACAACTATAGGCTTTGTTCTCATGGTCTACAGCACTGATAATATTAAAACACTACCACACTATAGGCTTTGTTCTCATGGTCTACAGCACTGATAATATTAAAACACTACCATGACTTAGGCTTTGTTCTCATGGTCTACAGCACTGATAATATTAAAACACTACCACGCTATAGGCTTTGTTCTCATGGTCTACAGCATGATAATATTAAAACACTACCATGACTTAGGCTTTGTTCTCATGGTCTACAGCACTGATAATATTAAAACACTACCAGCTTAGGCTTTGTTTCATGGTCTACAGCACTGATAATATTAAAACACTACCACGCTATAGGCTTTGTTTTCATGGTCTACAGCATGATAATATTAAAACACTACCACGCTATAGGCTTTGTTTTCATGGTCTACAGCATGATAATATTAAAACACTACCACAGCTATAGGCTTTGTTTTCATGGTCTACAGCATGATAATATTAAAACACTACCACGCTATAGGCTTTGTTTCATGGTCTACAGCATGATAATATTAAAACACCCATGGCTATAGGCTTTGTTCTCATGGTCTACAGCACTGATAATATAAAACACTACACTTTAGGCTTTGTTCTCATGGTCTACAGCACTGATAATATTAAAACACTACCATGACTATAGGCTTTGTTCTCATGGTCTACAGCACTGATAATATTAAAACACTACCACGCTATAGGCTTTGTTCTCATGGTCTACAGCACTGATAATATTAAAACACTACCACGGCTATAGGCTTTGTTCTCATGGTCTACAGCACTGATAATATTAAAACACTACCAGGCTATAGGCTTTGTTCTCATGGTCTACAGCACTGATAATATTAAAACACTACCACGCTATAGGCTTTGTTCTCATGGTCTACAGCACTGATAATATTAAAACACTACCATGACTATAGGCTTTGTTCTCATGGTCTACAGCATTGATAATATTAAAACACTACCATGACTTAGGCTTTGTTCTCATGGTCTACAGCACTGATAATATTAAACACTACCACGACTATAGGCTTTGTTCTCATGGTCTACAGCATGATAATATTAAAACACTACCATGACTTAGGCTTTGTTTCTCATGGTCTACAGCACTGATAATATTAAAACACTACCAGGCTATAGGCTTTGTTCTCATGGTCTACAGCACTGATAATATTAAAACACTACCACGGCTATAGGCTTTGTTTCATGGTCTACAGCACTGATAATATTAAAACACTACCACGGCTATAGGCTTTGTTCTCATGGTCTACAGCACTGATAATATTAAAACACTACCACGGCTATAGGCTTTGTTTCATGGTCTACAGCACTGATAATATTAAAACACTACCACGGCTATAGGCTTTGTTTCATGGTCTACAGCACTGATAATATTAAAACACTACCACGCTTAGGCTTTGTTCTCATGGTCTACAGCACTGATAATATTAAAACACTACCACAGCTATAGGCTTTGTTCTCATGGTCTACAGCACTGATAATATTAAAACACTACCATGACTTTAGGCTTTGTTTCATGGTCTACAGCACTGATAATATTAAAACACTACCACACTATAGGCTTTGTTCTCATGGTCTACAGCACTGATAATATTAAACACTACCATGACTTTAGGCTTTGTTTTCATGGTCTACAGCACTGATAATATTAAAACACTACCACGCTATAGGCTTTGTTTTCATGGTCTACAGCACTGATAATATTAAAACACTACCACAGCTATAGGCTTTGTTTTCATGGTCTACAGCACTGATAATATTAAAACACTACCACGGCTATAGGCTTTGTTTTCATGGTCTACAGCATGATAATATTAAAACACTACCACGGCTTAGGCTTTGTTCTCATGGTCTACAGCACTGATAATATTAAAACACTACCATGACTTAGGCTTTGTTTCATGGTCTACAGCACTGATAATATTAAAACACTACCACGCTATAGGCTTTGTTTCATGGTCTACAGCACTGATAATATTAAAACACTACCACAGCTATAGGCTTTGTTCTCATGGTCTACAGCATGATAATATTAAAACACTACCACGCTATAGGCTTTGTTTCATGGTCTACAGCACTGATAATATTAAAACACTACCACAGCTATAGGCTTTGTTCTCATGGTCTACAGCACTGATAATATTAAAACACTACCACATATAGGCTTTGTTTCATGGTCTACAGCACTGATAATATTAAAACACTACCACAGCTATAGGCTTTGTTTCATGGTCTACAGCACTGATAATATTAAAACACTACCACAGCTATAGGCTTTGTTTTCATGGTCTACAGCACTGATAATATTAAAACACTACCACAGCTATAGGCTTTGTTTTCATGGTCTACAGCACTGATAATATTAAAACACTACCACAGCTATAGGCTTTGTTTTCATCATGGTCTACAGCACTGATAATATTAAAACACTACCACAGCTATAGGCTTTGTTTTCATGGTCTACAGCACTGATAATATTAAAACACTACCACAGCTATAGGCTTTGTTTTCATGGTCTACAGCACTGATAATATTAAAACACTACCACAACTATAGGCTTTGTTCATGGTCTACAGCATGATAATATTAAAACACTACCACAGCTATAGGCTTTGTTTTCATGGTCTACAGCACTGATAATATTAAAACACTACCACAGCTATAGGCTTTGTTTTCATGGTCTACAGCATTGATAATATTAAAACACTACCACAGCTATAGGCTTTGTTTTCATGGTCTACAGCACTGATAATATTAAAACACTACCACAGCTATAGGCTTTGTTTTCATGGTCTACAGCATGATAATATTAAAACACTACCACGACTATAGGCTTTGTTTCATGGTCTACAGCACTGATAATATTAAAACACTACCAGCTATAGGCTTTGTTCTCATGGTCTACAGCATAATATTAAAACACTACCACAGCTATAGGCTATGTTTTCATGGTCTACAGCACTGATAATATTAAAACACTACCACAGCTATAGGCTTTGTTTTCATGGTCTACAGCACTTGATAATATTAAAACACTACCACAGCTATAGGCTATGTTTTCATGGTCTACAGCATTGATAATATTAAAACACTACCACAGCTATAGGCTATGTTTCATGGTCTACAGCATTGATAATATTAAAACACTACCACAGCTATAGGCTATGTTTTCATGGTCTACAGCATTGATAATATTAAAACACTACCACAGCTATAGGCTTTGTTTCATGGTCTACAGCATGATAATATTAAAACACTACCACAGCTATAGGCTATGTTTTCATGGTCTACAGCACTGATAATATTAAAACACTACCACAGCTATAGGCTTTGTTTTCATGGTCTACAGCACTGATAATATTAAAACACTACCACTATAGGCTTTGTTTTCATGGTCTACAGCACTGATAATATTAAAACACTACCACAGCTATAGGCTTTGTTTTCATGGTCTACAGCACTGATAATATTAAAACACTACCACAGCTATAGGCTTTGTTTTCATGGTCTACAGCACTGATAATATTAAAACACTACCAACTATAGGCTTTGTTCTCATGGTCTACAGCACTGATAATATTAAAACACTACCACAGCTATAGGCTTTGTTTCATGGTCTACAGCACTGATTAAAACTACCATGACTTAGGCTTTGTTTTCATGGTCTACAGCATGATTATTAAACACTACCATGACTTTAGGCTTTGTTCTCATGGTCTACAGATGATCCTTTATGATTCACTGTTGCCGCCATGATTTTTTGAGGAGATACATGCAAGTCCTTTTAGAAGTTTTTTTGATTAACAGATGGTCTCATGATTTTATTTCAATATTATATTTGAGAAAGTTATACCCTTTGAGGCTTTTAAACATTAAACAAATCAGGCTACTGCTAGGGTCTTCTAGTTACTTGTTGTGAAGGTTAATATGGACTTCAATACTTTATTCTGTTCTGTTTGGATAGTTTTTCACAACCCTTCCATTTACCTTTATTTGCTATGTAACATCAGAAATAAATATTTTTAATTAATATTAAGACAAACTACAGATTTAAACGTAATTGCATTGGAACAATACAACAGGTATAGGCAAACAACATTGACTTGGCTGCTTGAACTTTTATAAACTGTAAATCCTAACACTAACCATGTATTGGGTGGATCCTCCAATGAAACATTCCTTGTGAAAGGTTAAGCAGACAGGTCAATGTTGTATGCCAATAGCTGGGGATTTCAAGACAAACTCTTTACTAGTATTTAGTTTTTATTACTGTTTTTAAAAGTTGTAATACACCCACGATTATTTCCCAAACAAATAAAAATGCAGTGAAGTTGCTTTTAGCCGATTCTTCAATTAAGCAATGTAAAACTGATCATGTGATATACATGTGTTTAAAATGTAAATGAATTCCTTAACAATGAATTTTCAGTAATAAAACACATATTGAGACTTGTTTACCTTTTACATAAGACACAATATATCTAAAACAGGAGGGAAAGAATGATTCTCAAAACGCCGAGCTATCCGCCAATAGGATTCAAAATTTAAGAGAATATTATTTACATATTTATTTTGAAAAAACCTACTGTTTAATTTATGTCCGGCGTAGCACATGTTTTTCAAGCTTTAAGATATGTAAATCAATAAATTTTCTATCATGTCTATACAGATGTGACATATGCATATTGTCGTAATAAATGACCACCAGGGTACATACCATCTCAGTCAGAAAATAAAATACAAAGCTTTTTAAAATGTGTACGGGGAAGTTTAAAACATATGGCTTGGAAGAATTGAACAACGCATGTACGACGATTCCATTTTTTCACGCTTGTAAGATCATCTGACTAAAGGGAGACTACCCAAACAAAAAACAGTAGTTGCAAACAAATTGTAGGAGGTGTTTCCCCAAATCCAGGATAAACTTGCCATTGCCCGAATGATTGCAACTTCCATTCGTCTGGTCCAAAAGTAAACAATGGCAAATCCCTGTAAGGAATTTAAAAAGTTTTGCGTTTTATTTTCAGGCCGAGATGGTATGTACCTTGGTGCTCATTTATTATGACAAAATGCATATCACAACGGTTTATGACATGATAGAAAATTTATTGATTTTCATATCTAAAAGCTTGAAAAAACGTGCTGCGCCGGACATGAATTAAACAGTATAGCTACTATCATTTTGTAAAAAATTTATAGGGTAAAAAATCTTAGTAAAACATTGCATTATATGTAATCCATTACGTTTGTCCTGTATAACTCCATACAAACATGGAAAAAGTCAGTGAAAATCAACACGTTTTTTAATAAATACACATAGAACGCATACCTCTCCATTAAAGATATTTTGAATACAAAAACTACCTTATTTTATTGTTAGATATGCAAAGTATGGTTAATGGAAAGATATGCGCTGACAGTGAATTAGGTAAAATCAATGTTTAGAGAGTTACCTCAATATATCCTCTTAATATACCCTACTTTACTTGCATTTGATATTAATAAACTCTCATTGTCAACAATTGCCTGCGTGGTGTAGTGTATATATATATAAGGACCATTATGTCTTATGTTGTGGGTTCGAATACCCAAAGTACCATTTTATTTTTTATCTCAATTCATTTTAATAATGTATATTTTAAGGCTTTATTTCTTTTATCTCACTTTGTGTTAGGATTTAAATGCAATAATATTTATTTCTGTCACAAATAACATAACAGAAATAAAGACATGCACATACATTTGCTTTATACATATAACATATACAAAACGATTAACTAGTAAACAAAATGCCAAAACATTAAACTCTTCTAAGTGCAAGAAAAAATGCCTGTGATGAAAAGCCCGGATAGATTTCATATGTGATAAATATCAGTAGCTGAGCAAGACTGAAGATCACGAGCCTGCGGTTCCTCCAATACGCTTGTAATCTGAATGTAGATATATACCTACCCATTTTGAGTTGTGGCAAATCAAATAGCATTTGCTTTATTTTCAAAGAAAAAGTTTCCCAATGAAACTTGCACTAATTTAAGGCAAGAACTGACATTTTCGTCAAATAAGGTATCCTTGCACCATCTGGTGTTCGCAAATGCTGTAATCATTTATCTGGACAAAAGCTTCAGTGATCGTTGATGCTTTAAAGATGAAAAAAGTTTCATCAAGTCTACATACATTGTAAATCACTGAATTATTAAACAATCTCTGAATAAGAATAGTAGTAAAATTGATTTTGATGATCCTATGGCCTTTCTGATGATGACTATTATAGATTGACTGTGGACTTAGCAATTTGATAATCTTGTAACAAAGGTTATATCATTAAAGTCAGCAGCACTAATGACTTAAAGCTTGCATTACAACTGCTCTTGGCATAGTTTTCGAACTGGTTTATCTCATTAACTATTAGCATTACTATGTGGTCTGAAAACTGCTTCACAGGTGTCAAGAATTGTCTCATCAGCACAGTTGGTTCTAACAACAGACTTCCTTGAATGTCTTCTATCACTGATTCCATCTAAATACAAGTATGTGAAAGTATTTTGCTATGAAATCACACTTACATGCCGTCAATAGACACAATATATAAATTACGGCGCAAAGCATTGTGACACATGGTTTTTTTTTTAAGCATGCAACGTTCTAGCGGAGTAATGGCAATTTCTCACTGTAGTGCTATATTTTTGTGCTGAATAACAACATTGAAATAAAATAGACAACGAACCAACCAGTTAAGTCACCTTCTACACACGTAATTATATAAAAAAATGTTATTCATATGCAACATATACATTTACACAAAGTAGTGACGCCTATAGAGGCTCAAAAAGGGTGTAACTAGTTCCGTGCGTATTTATTCCAATAGGCAGATATCTTGGCGTTTTGAGTCATTCTTTTCCTTTATTACATTTTAAGAATTGCAACGTGTTAGTGAAATTTCAGAAATACATGTAATAACAAGTGACCATTTAAACAAGAAACATGTACAAAAAAGCCTCGAGTCTTCTGCTGTAAATTTTCACAGAAATTGGGTTTTGAATACACTTGAAATTGAAAAAATTGTACAAATACAATGTATAAATTTAATGATTACAAATGAATAACTTTGGCAAATTTTATAGGACAATGAAAGATAAATCCATAACTCAAAACACAGACAAACACCACTTTGTTAACACAGTTACAACCCAAAACACAGATAAACACCACTTTGTTAACACAGTTACAACCCAAAACACAGATAAACACTACTTTGTTAACACAGTTACAACCTAAAACACAGATAAACACTACTTTGTTTAAAGAGTTATAACCCAAAACACAGATAAACACCACTTTGTTAACAGTTATAACCCAAAACACAGATAAACACTACTTTGTTAACACAGTTACAACCTAAAACACAGATAAACACTACTTTGTTATAAGAGTTATAACCCAAAACACAGATAAACACCACTTTGTTAACACAGTTACAACCTAAAACACAGATAAACACTACTTTGTTAACACAGTTACAACCTAAAACACAGATAAACACTACTTTGTTTAAAGAGTTATAACCCAAAACACAGATAAACACCACTTTGTTAACACAGTTATAACCCAAAACACAGATAAACACCACTTTGTTATCAGAGTTATAACCCAAAACACAGATAAACACCACTTTGTTATAAGAGTTATAACCCAAAACACAGATAAACACCACTTTGTTATAAGAGTTATAACCCAAAACACAGATAAACATTAAACACCACTGATAACAGAGTTATATCCCAACACACAGATAAACACCACTTTGTTATCAGAGTTATAACCCAAAACACAGATAAACACCACTTTGTTATAAGAGTTATAACCCAAAACACAGATAAACACCACTTTGTTATAAGAGTTATAACCCAAAACACAGATAAACATTAAACACCACTGATAACAGAGTTATATCCCAACACACAGATAAACCCACTTTGTTATCAGAGTTATAACCCAAAACACAGATAAACACCACTTTGTTAGAGTTATAACCCAAAACACAGATAAACACCACTTTGTTATAAGAGTTATAACCCAAAACACAGATAAACATTAAACACCACTGATAACAGAGTTATATCCCAACACACAGATAAACACCACTTTGTTATCAGAGTTATAACCCAAAACACAGATAAACACCACTTTGTTATCAGAGTTATAACCCAAAACACAGATAAACACCACTTTGTTATAAGAGTTATAACCCAAAACACATATAAACATTAAACACCACTGATAACACAGTTATAACCCAAAACACAGATAAACACCACTTTTGTTAACAGAGCTTCCATCAATACATCTATTCTGTTGTGTAAATTATTCCATAAAGTCAACAAGTGAAATTGATAATAATGGACAAAATAAGCTGTCCAGTAGGGCTGTCATTGATGGCACACTATAGCAGGAAAATTATCTGTTTATATACATTTATTTTTTAAAGGAAGTATTAGCTTTTAATTCACAATTGAATCCATTTGAGGTTTTACTTGAAAATAAATCTGACACCAAGTAAAAGTGATCTACAGCATATATATGCTTATCTTCAATATATCTGTGCTCCTGTCAGTGGCAGCTCTACTGATCCTGTGTATGATAACAAATAGAAGATTAACTATTCTCAGCATCACTTGTGAAGAAATTCAAAATCTATGAATTTTATTAAGGCACTCTAATTTTTGAACAATTAACAAATATGATAAACTAAATATGACAAATATTACACATACAAATTAAAGTAGACACATTTTAAGCACCATAAATCAAGTTCATTCACACATGTTGTCCTATATTTGTTGTTGAAGACGACTTGAGAATTTAGACTATATATTACTGTATATTGAACTCAGTAAAAGTTTGTCTAGGAGAGATTAAACATGCAGACATTTCACAAATACTTCATACATTTGACTATTAATGACTATAATGTGTAATCATGATTACAGACACATTTACTGTGATTGTAAGAGACCATCACACCATAACAGTTGCATATATATATTTATCAAAAGAAGTCAAAATGGACCTGGAACGCTCACATGATACATGCTGTATTGGGATGTAGATTTAATCCTAGTCATTGTAATCAAAACTAGGTCACACTTTGTACACACACAAACACATTGCACTTTCTCATAACCTCTCATATCCTTTTGGCCAGATATGCATGCTTATAAAGAGCAAAATGAAATAAATCATTTCATAAATTCAAGATGAAGTGCACATGGTTTTTACAAAACTTACTATTTATACAGATGATATGATAAGTATTATAGAACTATGTTTGAAATATGTAATTTAAGGGATCAAATATAAAAACCTTCATGTCATGTACATATGTTCTAGACCAATAATAACAGTAACCACAATTCACCATGACACCATACACTGACATGTAAAATTGTGATTAGAAAAAAAAAAAAAAAAATAACAAGAGCACCGCTGAGTGGGGCAATTTACGCCTGTCAATGTTTATATTGTAAGCAGACATAATTAGAGGAGGTATATAGCTATTGAAAACATCAGTTATTGTTGATAGCCAAGATCATATATTTGAGTAATTAAACATACAATTATAACAAAAACTGTTTACTGACAGTTCTTGTATTTTCTACATAAAGACATTTTTGCACTAAAAGGCCAATAACTTCTGTAAAATTTCATTCAGAACCTTCATTTTATGATATGCATAGCCATATGATCTCAATCACACATGTTAAATGACAAAGCAATCAGATGAAAACTGAGGGACTTGTTCCATCCTCAAGAAAATTGAACACAAGATACGAGAAAATGGGTGCAAAGATATGAACCAGACAAGAAAAATGTTATGTACAGACAGACAACGCCACACCATTATATGTACCGTTATAAGGGTATAAGAAAAAACAAGCATTCTGAAAGTATTGCGTTGGTAATTCAATGTCAAGATGGAAAAAAAAAACAGTGGTCAAAATTTATTTCCTCAAGCATTAGTGAAGTAGAACAGGACATGAATGGTCAAAAGAGAACATGGTGTATTTATGGCACCTTCGCATAGAACTTTAGATTGTCTCTTCACAGTCAACAGCTGATTTCTACTTGCCAAATTAATTCTAGATCTAGTCCATTATATGTGCCTCTTACAACCTGATGCTTTCATAATGCCCAATTATGCTGATTATGTATATTTAGCTTACAGCCTTCAATTCTACTTCAAACAACAGTGTACTGTTAGGTGGAATAGGTCCTGCTCTCTGACTGCCATATCTGAAACAGACAAAAATATAATTATATTTCCAGGATTATTGTTTGTCATGTTATTACAATAAAGCATGTCAAATGACAAATTACAAATTTTTTATAACATCAAAATGACTAAAATAATAAAAACGTTTTAGTCAGAATCTGACAGGTGAAAGTTCAATACTGGAAATTTTATTTTAGATAATACAGAACCTCCAGATTATTTTCTATTGTGTACAAATATTTACTAATACATGTACATTGTTTTTTTTATTAAAAAGTTACTGAATTATCAGAAATTATCTTTCTGAAACACATTTGAGAAATACAAACTTAATATAAACAAAGAATACTTTACACCCAATTTTACACTTTTACATACTGCTATATAGTCATCATTATGATAATGATGATGATGATATTTATTGAATTGATGACTAGAAAGGGCTCTACTAATTTCAATAATGATGTCATTACCTAAAATCAATGGTAAATCATCAAAACCAGAAGTTTGAATACAGTTCGGAACGGCATAATTTGAGATTTATAATAAAGCAAACAAATACGTCAGACACTCAAACATGCTTAGTTCTATATCATACGTCAGACACTCAAACATGCTTAGTTCTATATCATACGTCAGACACTCAAACATGCTTAGTTCTATATCATATGTCAGACACTCAAACATGCTTAGTTCTATATCATACGTCAGACACTCAAACATGCTTAGTTCTATATCATACGTCAGACACTCAAACATGCTTAGTTCTATATCATATGTCAGACACTCAAACATGCTTAGTTCTATATCATACGTCAGACACTCAAACATGCTTAGTTCTATATCATACGTCAGACACTCAAACATGCTTAGTTCTATATCATATGTCGGACACTCGAACATGCTTAGTTCTATATCATATGTCAGACACTCAAACATGCTTAGTTCTATATCATATGTCAGACACTCAAACATGCTTAGTTCTATATCATACGTCAGACACTCAAACATGCTTAGTTCTATATCATACGTCAGACACTCAAACATGCTTAGTTCTATATCATAAGTTGATACTCAGTAACTTACCCCTGCTGAGGTGGAATTGTAAGCTTTCTCTTTCCACCAACTTTCATTCCTGTGCAACAAAATAACATGTATATTTATATGATACAAATGTTTAATTTTAAACTTACATAAACTTCATAAATTTTTATGCCCTTAATTAAACTGTTCTCTGAATAACATAATCTTAAGTGAAACTTAACAGTAGTAAAAAAACAAATTGGACAAACAGACAGAAAGACAGACAGACTGAGGGAGACAGAGGGAGAGGCACATCCAATTTAATATCACTCACTGGTAACAAACAAAAATACAGCAGAATTTTTCATTCCAACCAGAATTCACTGAATCTGTTGTAAATAAAGGAGATTCCAAAACATCCTCCTTTAATCAATTTTGCAAATAAAAACGAATAGTACATTTGTATTAACATTAGTAATTTAAACATGAAGAGATGTTTCTGAACTGTGTCTACGATCATTGCTTAATGTATTTATCATACCTATCAATCCAGAATCCCAGCCTTTAATAACTTCTTGTTTACCAAGTCTAAATCGGAATGGTTTACCGGAGGTACAGGAATCAAATTGTTTACCACTATTTTGTAACTTCCCACTATAATACACACTAACCTAAATATTGTATAAAAATATTAATTACAATAATGATCAATTATAAATTGTTAAAGAAAACTGTAACATTAGTGTGGATGAATTAAGTTCTTAACAAGCTAACACAATTTTTACATCTGTTTTACAACAAAATAATCAATCTAAACAATATCAACAAAACACAATGGTTTAAAATAGAGTTTGACTACAATATCACATACCCCTGTATTAAATATTATTACACCTTATCTAAAAATCTATCAATTTCATTGGATAAGAGCTATGTAACAATTTGTACTGTCACATAAAATGTGTAATGTCACATAGCACTGTGCGTGACTATGTTACAGTACTTTTGTTTGAGTCGCCTCCCTTCACTGGTTCACGTCAGTGCTTTGAAAACATGTTTTCAGTTGTGTCTGTGCAAGCGTCTTATTGTTATTGATATTGTTTACATTCGTATTTAACAGCAAATTATGTTTGTGGAGATTGACAATGAGTATCTTGCCAAATCATTAGAGTCTAAAGACTCTACATCAACTAAACAGACCATTAAGTGGGCCATGGTTATGTTTCATAAATTTCTTGGCTTAAATGACTGTGAATTTGAGGCATTCCCGGCCGATAAATTGGATGAAAATTGATATAGACATTACTAAAAACAAAGGATGGACATCATTAATTGGTAAAATAAAACAAACATTCAGTGTAATGAAATAAAAAATACATTTCTGACAGGGTAACAGTACATATTGTCACCTCTCGAAAAGCATTGTCAGCCTCAGCTATCACCTCCACAAACAATGCTTCCTCGAGGTGACAATATGTACTGTCACCCTGTCAGAAATGTAGTATTAATATAATGCTGAATTGACTACAATATCACCAACCCCTGTATTAAATAATGCTGAATTGACTACAATATCACATACCCCTGTATTAAATAATGCTGAATTAACTACAATATCACATACCTGTGTATTAAATAATGCTGAATTGACTACAATATCACATACCCCTATATTAAGGAATGCTGAATTGACTACAATATCACATACCCCTGTATTAAATAATGCTGAATTGACTACAATATCACATACCCTTGTATTAAATAATGCTGAATTGACTACAATATCACATACCCCTGTATTAAATAATGCTGAATTGACTACAATATCACATGCCCCTGTATTAAGGAATGGTGAATTGACTACAATAGTCAATTCAGCATTGTTTAATACAGGGGTATGTGATATTGTAGTCAATTCAGCATTCCTTAATACAGGGGTATATGATATTGTAGTCAATTCAGCATTATATAAATATTACATTTCTGACAGGGTGCCAGTACATATTGTCACCTCGAGGAAGCATTGTTTGCCGAGGCGATAGCCGAGGTTGACAATGCTTTTCGAGAGGTGACAATATGTACTGGCACCCTGTCAGAAATGTAATATTTATTTTATTACACCGAATTTTTGTTTTATTTTACCAATACATGATGTGCATCCTTCGTCTTTTGTAATGCCCATACCGATTTTCATCCAATTTATCGACCGGGAATGCCTCAAATCCACAGTCATTTGAGCCAAGAAATTTAAGAAACTTATCCACGGTCCGCTTAATGATCCGCTTAGTTGATGCAGAGTCTTTAGACTCTAACAAATTGCCAAGAAAGTCATTGTCAACCTCGACAAACATCATCCGACCGTTGTTGTTACAGACGAATGTAAACAATATCAATTACAATGAGACGCTTGCCGTAGATACAACTGAAAACATGTTTTGTTCAAAGCGCTGATGTGATCCAGTGAAGGGAGGCGACTCGAACAAACGTACTGTCACATAGTCACGCGCGTTGCTATGTGACATTATAAATTTTATGTGACAGTACAAATTGTTACATAGCTCTTATCCAATGAAATTGCTAGATTTTTACATAAGGTGTAATAATATTTAATACAGGGGTATGTGATATTGTAGTCAATTCAGCATTCCTTAATACAGGGGTATGTGATATTGTAGTCAATTCAGCATTATTTAATACAGGGGTATGTGATATTGTAGTCAATTCAGCATTCCTTAATACAGGGGTATGTGATATTGTAGTCAATTCAGCATTATTTAATACAGGGGTATGTGATATTGTAGTCAATTCAGCATTATTTAATACAGGGGTATGTGATATTGTAGTCAATTCAGCATTCCTTAATACAGGGGTATATGATATTGTAGTCAATTCAGCATTCCTTAATACAGGGGCATGTGATATTGTAGTCAATTCAGCATTATTTAATACAGGGGTATGTGATATTGTAGTCAATTCAGCATTCCTTAATACAGGGGTATGTGATATTGTAGTCAATTCAGCATTATTTAATACAGGGGTATGTGATATTGTAGTCAATTCAGCATTATTTAATACAGGGGTATGTGATATTGTAGTCAATTCAGCATTCCTTAATACAGGGGTATGTGATATTGTAGTCAATTCAGCATTATTTAATACAGGGGTATGTGATATTGTAGTCAATTCAGCATTCCTTAATACAGGGGTATGTGATATTGTAGTCAATTCAGCATTATTTAATACAGGGGTATGTGATATTGTAGTCAATTCAGCATTATTTAATACAGGGGTATGTGATATTGTAGTCAATTCAGCATTCCTTAATACAGGGGTATATGATATTGTAGTCAATTCAGCATTCCTTAATACAGGGGCATGTGATATTGTAGTCAATTCAGCATTATTTAATACAGGGGTATGTGATATTGTAGTCAATTCAGCATTCCTTAATACAGGGGTATGTGATATTGTAGTCAATTCAGCATTATTTAATACAGGGGTATGTGATATTGTAGTCAATTCAGCATTATTTAATACAGGGGTATGTGATATTGTAGTCAATTCAGCATTCCTTAATACAGGGGTATATGATATTGTAGTCAATTCAGCATTATTTAATACAGGGGTATATGATATTGTAGTCAATTCAGCATTATTTAATACAGGGGTATGTGATATTGTAGTCAATTCAGCATTATTTAATACAGGGGTATGTGATATTGTAGTCAATTCAGCATTCCTTAATATAGGGGTATGTGATATTGTAGTCAATTCAGCATTATTTAATACACAGGTATGTGATATTGTAGTTAATTCAGCATTATTTAATACAGGGGTATGTGATATTGTAGTCAATTCAGCATTATTTAATACAGGGGTTGGTGATATTGTAGTCAATTCAGCATTATATTAATACTACATTTCTGACTACAATATCATATACCCCTGTATTAAATAATGCTGAATTGACTACAATATCACATACCCCTGTATTAAATAATGCTGAATTGACTACAATATCACATACCCCTGTATTAAATAATGCTGAATTGACTACAATATCACATGCCCCTGTATTAAATAATGCTGAATTGACTACAATATCACATACCCCTGTATTAAATAATGCTGAATTGACTACAATATCATATACCCCTGTATTAAATAATGCTGAATTGACTCCAATATCACATGCCCCTGTATTAAGGAATGCTGAATTGACTACAATATCACATACCCCTGTATTAAATAATGCTGAATTGACTACAATATCACATACCCCTGTATTAAATAATGCTGAATTGACTACAATATCATATACCCCTGTATTAAATAATGCTGAATTGACTACAATATCACATGCCCCTGTATTAAGGAATGCTGAATTGACTACAATATCACATACCCCTGTATTAAATAATGCTGAATTGACTACAATATCACATACCCCTGTATTAAGGAATGCTGAATTGACTACAATATCATATACCCCTGTATTAAGGAATGCTGAATTGACTACAATATCACATACCCCTGTATTAAACAATGCTGAATTGACTACAATATCACATACCCCTGTATTAAATAATGCTGAATTGACTACAATATCATATACCCCTGTATTAAGGAATGCTGAATTGACTACAATATCACATACCCCTGTATTAAATAATGCTGAATTGACTACAATATCACATACCCCTGTATTAAGGAATGCTGAATTGACTACAATATCACATACCCCTGTATTAAGGAATGCTGAATTGACTACAATATCATATACCCCTGTATTAAGGAATGCTGAATTGACTACAATATCATATACCCCTGTATTAAGGAATGCTGAATTGACTACAATATCATATACCCCTGTATTAAATAATGCTGAATTGACTACAATATCACATACCCCTGTATTAAATAATGCTGAATTGACTACAATATCACATACCCCTGTATTAAATAATGCTGAATTGACTACAATATCACATGCCCCTGTATTAAATAATGCTGAATTGACTACAATATCACATACCCCTGTATTAAATAATGCTGAATTGACTACAATATCATATACCCCTGTATTAAATAATGCTGAATTGACTACAATATCACATGCCCCTGTATTAAGGAATGCTGAATTGACTACAATATCACATACCCCTGTATTAAATAATGCTGAATTGACTACAATATCACATACCCCTGTATTAAATAATGCTGAATTGACTACAATATCATATACCCCTGTATTAAATAATGCTGAATTGACTACAATATCACATGCCCCTGTATTAAGGAATGCTGAATTGACTACAATATCACATACCCCTGTATTAAATAATGCTGAATTGACTACAATATCACATACCCCTGTATTAAATAATGCTGAATTGACTACAATATCACATACCCCTGTATTAAGGAATGCTGAATTGACTACAATATCATATACCCCTGTATTAAATAATGCTGAATTGACTACAATATCACATGCCCCTGTATTAAGGAATGCTGAATTGACTACAATATCACATGCCCCTGTATTAAGGAATGCTGAATTGACTACAATATCACATACCCCTGTATTAAGGAATGCTGAATTGACTACAATATCACATACCCCTGTATTAAGGAATGCTGAATTGACTACAATATCACATGCCCCTGTATTAAATAATGCTGAATTGACTACAATATCACATACCCCTGTATTAAGGAATGCTGAATTGACTACAATATCACATACCCCTGTATTAAAAATGCTGAATTGACTACAATATCACATACCCCTGTATTAAATAATGCTGAATTGACTACAATATCACATGCCCCTGTATTAAGGAATGCTGAATTGACTACAATATCACATGCCCCTGTATTAAATAATGCTGAATTGACTACAATATCACATGCCCCTGTATTAAGGAATGCTGAATTGACTACAATATCATATACCCCTGTATTAAGGAATGCTGAATTGACTACAATATCATATACCCCTGTATCAAATAATGCTGAATTGACTACAATATCACATACCCCTGTATTAAGGAATGCTGAATTGACTACAATATCACATACCCCTGTATTAAATAATGCTGAATTGACTACAATATCACATACCCTGTATTAAGGAATGCTGAATTGACTACAATATCACATGCCCCTGTATTAAATAATGCTGAATTGACTACAATATCACATACCCCTGTATTAAGGAATGCTGAATTGACTACAATATCACATACCCCTGTATTAAGGAATGCTGAATTGACTACAATATCACATGCCCCTGTATTAAATAATGCTGAATTGACTACAATATCACATACCCCTGTATTAAGGAATGCTGAATTGACTACAATATCACATACCCCTGTATTAAAAATGCTGAATTGACTACAATATCACATACCCCTGTATTAAATAATGCTGAATTGACTACAATATCACATGCCCCTGTATTAAGGAATGCTGAATTGACTACAATATCACATGCCCCTGTATTAAATAATGCTGAATTGACTACAATATCACATGCCCCTGTATTAAGGAATGCTGAATTGACTACAATATCATATACCCCTGTATTAAGGAATGCTGAATTGACTACAATATCATATACCCCTGTATCAAATAATGCTGAATTGACTACAATATCACATACCCCTGTATTAAGGAATGCTGAATTGACTACAATATCACATACCCCTGTATTAAATAATGCTGAATTGACTACAATATCACATACCCCTGTATTAAGGAATGCTGAATTGACTACAATATCACATGCCCCTGTATTAAATAATGCTGAATTGACTACAATATCACATACCCCTGTATTAAATAATGCTGAATTGACTACAATATCACATACCCCTGTATTAAACAATGCTGAATTGACTACAATATCACATGCCCCTGTATTAAGGAATGCTGAATTGACTACAATATCATATACCCCTGTATTAAATAATGCTGAATTGACTACAATATCACATACCCCTGTATTAAATAATGCTGAATTGTTATACAAAACACACAGAAGCTATAAGTGATAGATAGCTATTTACTTAATAACTAGGATCTTTAGGATATGTAATCTTTAGGGCCTTAACAAATAAACATATCAAGTTTCATTAAATTTAATTCAAAACAGTAGCACTAGTGAAGGCTACAAGCTATATATTGACAGACAAATGGACAGACAGATGGACAGACAGATGAGCAAACAACATGATAACGTAATAGGATCTGTTTATTCTAAAAGCCAGCACACCAGTATTGAAAACCATAGAAAAATGTCTGTTACAGGAAATCATTATCCACTTACTATAAATAACTTAATTTGTATTATTGTAGAATTACTTGTGTTGGAACTTGTAATGGTGTTTAACTTTTTTCTCTAATAATGGCTGTCACATTAATTGATTGAAGGTAATATTAATTTTGAAGTTATCACTGATTAGATCTATGATGCAATTTTCTGATGCATGAATGTCTCTGGTGGTAAAGCTACATCAGAGTAATTGTTTGTTAAACTTTGTGTATACACAAACACATACCTAATTTGAAATAAAAGAGCTAGCAAAACCATCACATTGTCATCAATATGAAATGGTTTGAATGACAAATCTATGAGAGTGGTGACTAGATCAACACAATATACAAATATACATACCATCTTCCCAGGTTTGGCTTCTGGCCCATGACCCATCTTCATTTCTTCACATATGGTACCACCAGCTATAACTTTTTTCTTTGGCTTTCCTTCATGTTGTTCTTGTTTTGGTGTTTGTGACTGTAAAATATAGACGTTATACATATATTAGCCTAGACATACAAGATATGACAGAAGTTATACTAAGGACAAAGTCAATCCAAATTTAATAACATCAAAAATCATCTGTAAATCTGATTTAGATTGTACACATTTGTTATCTAGTACAAGTCTGATTAAGATTGTTAACATTTGTTATCTAGTACAAGTCTGATTAAGATTGTTAACATTTGTTATCTAGTACAAGTCTGATTAAGATTGTTAACATTTGTTATCTAGTACAAGTCTGATTAAGATTGTTAACATTTGTTATCTAGTACAAGTCTGATTTAGATTGTTAACATTTGTTATCTAGTACAAGTCTGATTAAGATTGTTAACATTTGTAATCCAGTACAAGTCTGATTAAGATTGTTAACATTTGTTATCTAGTACAAGTCTGATTTAGATTGTTAACATTTGTAATCCAGTACAAGTCTGATTAAGATTGTTAACATTTGTTATCTAGTACAAGTCTGATTTAGATTGTTAACATTTGTAATCCAGTACAAGTCTGATTTAGATTGTTAACATTTGTTATCCAGTACAAGCCTGATTTAGATTGTTAACATTTGTAATCCAGTACAAACCTGATTTAGATTGTTAACATTTGTAATCCAGTACAAGCCTGATTTAGATTGTTAACATTTGTAATCCAGTACAAGCCTGATTTAGATTGTTAACATTTGTTATCCAGTACAAGCCTGATTTAGATTGTTAACATTTGTTATCCAGTACAAGCCTGATTTAGATTGTTAACATTTGTAATCCAGTACAAACCTGATTTAGATTATTTACATTTGTAATCCAGTACAAGCCTGATTTAGATTGTTAACATTTGTTATCCAGTACAAGTCTGATTAAGATTGTTAACATTTGTAATCCAGTACAAGTCTGATTTAGATTGTTAACATTTGTAATCCAGTACAAGCCTGATTTAGATTGTTAACATTTGTTATCCAGTACAAGCCTGATTTAGATTGTTAACATTTGTAATCCAGTACAAACCTGATTTAGATTGTTAACATTTGTTATCCAGTACAAACCTGATTTAGATTATTTACATTTGTAATCCAGTACAAGCCTGATTTAGATTGTTAACATTTGTAATCCAGTACAATCCTGATTAGATTGTTAACATTTGTAATCCAGTACAAGCTAAATTTAGATGGTTAACATTTGTTATCCAGTACAAGCCTGATTTAGATGATTAACATTTGTTATCCAGTACAACAAACCTGATTTTGAAGCCTGATTTAGATTGTTAACATTTGTAATCCAGTACAAGCCTGATTTAGATTATTAACATTTGTAATCCAGTACAACAAACCTGATTTTGATTGTTAACATTTGTTATCCAGTACAAGCCTGATTTAGATTGTTAACATGTGTAATCCAGTACAAGCCTGATTTAGGTTGTTAACATTTGTAATCCAGTACAAGCTAAATTTAGATGGTTAACATTTGTAATCCAGTACAAACCTGATTTAGATTGTTAACATTTGTTATCCAGTACAAGCCTGATTTAGATTGTTAACATTTGTAATCCAGTACAAACCTGATTTAGATTGTTAACATTTGTTATCCAGTACACGCCTGATTTAGATTATTTACATTTGTAATCCAGTACAAGCCTGATTTAGATTGTTAACATTTGTAATCCAGTACAATCCTGATTAGATTGTTAACATTTGTAATCCAGTACAAGCTAAATTTAGATGGTTAACATTTGTTATCCAGTACAAGCCTGATTTAGATTGTTAACATTTGTTATCCAGTACAAGCCTGATTTAGATTATTTACATTTGTAATCCAGTACAAGCCTGATTTAGATTGTTAACATTTGTAATCCAGTACAATCCTGATTAGATTGTTAACATTTGTAATCCAGTACAAGCTAAATTTAGATGGTTAACATTTGTTATCCAGTACAAGCCTGATTTAGATGATTAACATTTGTTATCCAGTACAACAAACCTGATTTTGAAGCCTGATTTAGATTGTTAACATTTGTAATCCAGTACAAGCCTGATTTAGATTATTAACATTTGTAATCCAGTACAACAAACCTGATTTTGATTGTTAACATTTGTTATCCAGTACAAGCCTAATTTAGATTGTTAACATGTGTAATCCAGTACAAGCCTGATTTAGGTTGTTAACATTTGTAATCCAGTACAAGCTAAATTTAGATGGTTAACATTAACATTTGTTATCCAGTACAAGCCTGATTTAGATGATTAACATTTGTTATCCAGTACAACAAACCTGATTTTGATTGTTAACATTTGTTATCCAGTACAAACCTGATTTAGATTGTTAACATTTGTAATCCAGTACAACAAACCTGATTTAGATTAACATTTGTAATCCAGTACAAGCCTGATTTAGATTATTAACATTTGTAATCCAGTACAACAAACCTGATTTTTATTGTTAACATTTGTTATCCAGTACAAGCCTGATTTAGATTGTTAACATTTGTAATCCAGTACAAGCCTGATTTAGATTGTTAACATTTGTAATCCAGTACAAGCTTGGTTGTTAACATTTGTTATCCAGTACAAGCCTGATTTAGATTGTTATCATTTGTAACCCAGTACAAGCCTGATTTAGATTATTAACATTTGTAATCCAGTACAAGCCTGATTTAAATTGTTAACATTTGTTATCCAGTACAAGCCTGATTTAGATTATTAACATTTGTTATCCAGTACAAGCCTGATTTAGATTGTTAACATTTGTAATCCAGTACAAGCCTGATTTAGATTGTTAACATTTGTTATCCGGTACAAGCCTGATTTAGATTGTTAACATTTGTTATCCAGTACAAGCCTGATTTAGATTGTTAACATTTGTTATCCAGTACAAGCCTGATTTAAATTGTTAACATTTGTTATCCAGTACAAGCCTGATTTAGATTGTTAACATTTGTAATCCAGTACAAGCCTGATTTAGATTGTTAACATTTGTTATCCGGTACAAGCCTGATTTAGATTGTTAACATTTGTTATCTAGTACAAGCCTGATTTAGATTATTAACATTTGTTATCCAGTACAAGCCTGATTTTAATGGTTAACATTTGTTATCCAGTACAAGCCTGATTTAGATTATTAACATTTGTAATCAGTACAAGCCTGATTTTAATGGTTAACATTTGTTATCCAGTACAAGCCTGATTTTGATTGTTAACATTTGTTATCCAGTACAAGTCTGATTTTGATTGTTAACATTTGTAATCCAGTACAAGCCTGATTTTAATGGTTAACATTTGTTATCCAGTACAAGCCTGATTTAGATTATTAACATTTATAATTCAGTACAAGCCTGATTTAGATTGTTAACATTTGTTATCCAGTACAAGTCTGATTTAGATTGTTAACATTTATAATTCAGTACAAGCCTGATTTAGATTGTTAACATTTGTTATCCAGTACAAGTCTGATTTAGATTATTAACATTTGTAATCCAGTACACGTCTGATTTAGATTGTTAACATTTGTAATCCAGTACAAGCCTGATTTAGATTGTTAACATTTGTAATCCAGTACAAGCCTGATTTAGATTGTTAACATTTGTAATCAGTACAAGCCTGATTTAGATTGTTAACATTTGTAATCCAGTACAATCCTGATTTAGATTGTTTACATTTGTAATCCAGTACAAGCCTGATTTAGATTATTAACATTTATAATTCAGTACAAGCCTGATTTAGATTGTTAACATTTGTTATCCAGTACAAGTCTGATTTAGATTGTTAACATTTGTAATCCAGTACAATCCTGATTTAGATTGTTAACATTTGTAATCCAGTACAAGTCTGATTTAGATTATTAACATTTGTAATCCAGTACAAGTCTGATTTAGATTGTTAACATTTGTAATCCAGTACAAGCCTGATTTAGAATATTAACATTTGTAATCCTGTACAACAAACCTGATTTAGACTTTCATCTGCATTTTTATTTTTCTTCTTTTTCTTCTTCTTTTTCTTTTTTTGACTCTGACTTTCTGTTGATTTTCAACCTAAAATAAACAGCAATGTAAAAGGAATCTTGAAGAATACTGTACAATGTCAAAGAAAGATCTGTCTGTCCTTTCTGCAAGAAAATCTCAATTTTTTTTAAATTCTTTATAAATTGTTCAATTGTCATTTTTTGCATGTATATAAAGCCCTATCTGTATTGCTCAACCAGCATCTTATATTTTGAAAATTTGATAAAGAAACAAGAATTTCTGAGTGAACATTTTACTTATATATATGCTTATGGAATGGCTGAAACCATAAGTTCCATGTTTCATATTTAAAAAAAATACTAAAGCTGCAATTATCATTTTAACAAACTATTTTTGCTATTTATGGTATTATTTACGGTGGTCATCTTGACCTTATCTGAAAGATATACAGAAGAATACATGGTGAAATCCATATTATATGCCATATGGGATCAAGACCTCAATACCAGACCAAGAGGTTTAGCCTGATGTGGCATGTCATATGGATTTCACCATGTATTATTCTGTTGATCACACGCTTAAACATTCACCATATAGATTTGACATGTACACCTATTAAAGACATTTGTACTTAAATTCAATATGGCAAACACTGACCACATTGTTCTGATTAACTGTTATGAATTCCGGTGATACGACTTTCCAGATTTAGGGACCTGCTATCAGTGATATGGACTTCATCATTTTAGCCATATCCGAGCATGCAGAAACTACATGATTACTGCTTAATTAAATACATTGTATATTTTAAGTGTTAACTGTTTAATGACCTTTCATAGAAATTTTGGAATCAATAATAATTGTTCAACTGGTTTTGTTTCAAAGAGTTTGCCCAAAACCCATCTTATTTGGATATTTCTCTGATAACAATTCAAGGAAATAACAATTAAATGGCTAGACAATTAGACAATAAATCATACTATTGATATACATTGAAGGTTTCCTTAAAAATTTATAAACTACCATAAATTTTAAATGCAAACTTCTAATACATGTTTATTCCATCAAAGTCTATCTGGTTACATCTTTTTTTAGACCTCACTTTCTCATGTTTCTCAAATTATTGGTAATGATATTACCAGTATAGCATGTTATTTTTCTCTGGTGTTACATACCATAGTAAGTTAATAATAAGAGTTATGTAATATGTTGAACGTCCCTGTCAAGAATATTTCACTTATATTGAGACATCACCAGCTATAGGCAAAAGTGCAGAAATTTTGCCTGTGCGTTTTGCTGATGGCAGGGTTCTTTATTGTGCCACGTCTCTCCCAAAATGGGATTTGTTTATTTCAAGCTTCCATGCGAAAGAAATGTGGCTTTTATTTTGTAATGCCCAGTGCTTGGCGAAAGAACAGTCACTACCCACTTTCAAGTTTTGCGTCAGACCTGGTCAGGGTTCAAACCCACCACCTCTCACTTACAGAAAGAGCCCTCTACCAAGTGAGCTACACAGTGGTCTAGCTAGGTAATAAGAATACAAATTCTTATGGTATTTTGAAATTTTGGGAAAACAGGACATATGTTCAGGTGATTTTGTACTATCATGTTATTATTCATCATACAAAGTATTTGATTCTTATAAAGATTGTTTAGGCACCAATACATTACACTGCAATGTCATCAATTTACAATTGTTCAAAGATACATAGTGTATTGTATAGTGTATTGTATATCAAACTATATACTGTGGTACTTTTTTATGCTATCCTATTTCTATTTCAAGTAACTGTGTACTCCTAATATTTTTCAATTTCTTAATTTTCTTCTACATGAAAAAGAATTTAATTGTTTTTTTTAATTCCCCTTTTCCACCAACAGTACTTTTTGATTTTTATTAATGATTTACTGTACATTTAAGTAGTTCACAAATTGTTTTTGACTGTGACAAAGTCACTATACTAGTGTGGCGACACCTTTAGGGGTTTCGCGGGAAAGAATGGAACAATCTAGAGGATTTCTATTAGTAGAGCTCATCCACAGAACTTGCCACTCAAAAGTTTAACACAGACCTAACGGATAAGTGCTAAACCTACTAATAATTTGGTAAAGAATTGTTATGGGTACGAATTCAAAACGGTACGTTAAATTTATTTTGATGATAGGGTTGACTTTAAACAGTTATTGTGGATTTTATGTGCAAGATAGAAAAAATATAAAAATACCGTCTTTTCCGTCAGATCTTAAAACTTTTTTCGGTCAATGGACGACTTTTTCGTACAATGAACGGTTATTGAACAGGGGTGCGTTAAACGTAATTGTTTTCTGAAAAATCCATTTTTTGCATGTTTCACCCCAAAATTAAGTATGATCCGAAGTTTTCCCAAAATTCTAATCAAGTTAGATAGCTAGATCGCATTAGACTCCATAAACTCAGAAAGTTTGAGCAAAATCCTTAATTTTTTTCTCAACTTTCTAAAAAGTGCTGATATATGCGGCAAAAAAGGGGAAAGTTGTCGCCTTTATCATTTCACATCGAGAGGATGTTCCGAATGCATTCGTCACTAATCCTCTAGATTGTTCCAGTCTTTATTTTTTCAATTTCAAACAAAGCAACTGTCTTTTTGAATAACACTACAACAGTAAATTTTAAAAATTCAGATTACATGTCAATTTGAGAACTATATAGAAATTAAGTATATACAGATAATACGATGACAAATGAAATACATCTGACTAGATTTTATGGTAACAGTAGTATGTGTTTTAACCAAGTGTAACAGTTTCCAGGTTATGGTATAATTTAAACTAAATCAAACTGAACTGTCTCTAGAGAGACAACTTTTGTAAACCTACTTTTATTAGTGGATATTAACTTTCCCGATTCTATTATTAAAACCATTTTGCAACTATTAACTTTCGCAATATGGAAATAAGTTGAACATTTGGTATTAAAAAACCATTTCGGAAACAAATTTTCAATGATTACTTTCACAATTATTTTGTCCTAGCAAAAGTTAATAGCATGCAAATAAAAGTTGGTTTAAAGTATGCAAACATTAACTATGGGAACCAAATATATGATCTCATGACCTTGACCTACACATCTAAATATGATACTGTATAGCGGGTTATTTTGGCGTGGCTAAATTTTGACGTTTTTGACAAAAAAATGTCAGTTGTAAATTTTGGCGTATTTATTTTAGCCATTAAAAGATGACAAGTTTTTTTTTGATGATTTTTATTACAATAGATATAGTGTAAACATAAAATTTTTGAGTATACAAATCATAAGATACTTACCGTTTTGTCGATATAGAAAGTCAGTATTAAAATTCATAAAGTAATCTAGATGATAAAACTAATAAAACACAGATTCTAAATTCACCACATACTGTACATAAAATAGTATATCCTTGATTTAATGTTAAAAGTACATAAACACATTTTAAAATTCATCGGAAGTTTTGAAAGAGGAAATTCATCTTTCAAATGGTCCTCTAAAATTTCTGTGATACCACTTTCACGGAAACCCCTTTTCACTATTCCCGGGCTGTTCTTAATGTGTTGGAACATTTTTACTAGCCACTTTGCTGTAAGTGGTTTCAGTGTTGAAAGAGACAAATCCACCGGGGTAACTGAATCCATATTAATGTTGCCCTTGTCCTTGTCTTTCAATTGCAACATAATTTGGTTAGAAAACCAGCTCTGAAACAATTCCCTGAGATTATTTTTTGACAGATTTCTGAACACTAACATCTAGCTGTTGTATGCGATCTGTGCAACAGGCGGGCACATAGACAATTTTGATATTATTTTTGTGAAGATAATCCTGGAAATCCTCGAACATTTGCACTTTGAACACATCAAAAATGCATAAGGATTTCTGTCCATTCGAAAGCCTGTAATCCTTCTTAACTTTGGTTATGTAAGGAATAATTACTTGTTTAACATATGCTCTCTTTGGGTTTCAGAATTAGCCCAATGATTTTCAGAATGGGTAATGTGCCAGTCCGAGGGAAAGTTAAATACGGGATGACATTTGTTGTTTTGCCTCCATATATTAGTTGTGGTGGTAAAAAAATCCCCTGCAAAATACAAAAATATAAAATGTCTTACATCTTGAATTTGATTTATAATTAAAAAAGGAAACTTCTTATCGTATATTAAACCACGATTTAAAATTTAAAAAAATAGGGTAATTAGTTAGCCAGTTGTTACATATCATGATTAGTCATTTTTTTCCTTTAGCGACACTTAATACTACAACCTGTTTAGACGGCTAAGTACCTTGTACTTGGGAAAGTGAGTAGTATTTATCTGAAGTATTTATACATGTAGACTACCTGTATACAAACAATATTTTTACCTGGTGGATTGTTGAACATCAAAAATTCTGCATGTTAAACTTTTAAACCACAATTTAAAATAATAACTAAATAGGAAAAACGTACCTGAAAGTGTCCCTGCAAAAACGGCAGTAATTTGCCTTTTGTCTCCTAATCCAGATATTTTAACTCTTTTTTAACCTTCAATTTCCATTCTCCACTTTGTCAGCCTTACAGGCAGTTGATCCACACCGCTTTACAAAGTTCATTCTATATAAAAGTGATTTTGCAAAGTTTTTGGATAATTCTATTGAACCACCATTCTCTGCCAAAAGTGATTTGTCAGTTGCTAATACAACACCTCTAGTATTTTTGAATTTGTAACAGAACCATTACCCCTCACAATTTTAGTATATGATTTAAGTTTATCATCTAATTCAGAACCAAAGAGGAGAGTGAGGCCTTCCCTGTTTTTTGGAATCAATTTCTATAACTTCATCAAAATCTTATTTACGTTTCCGAGATGAAACTGAATCTAATTACAGTGAAACCCAATTCACTGCAACCATTTGTTCAGTCAAATTTTGGCGTTATAAAGGGGTTTGGCAATGAATTAAGGGAGGCGGATAAAGAAAAACATAAACAAAATGGATTTTGGGACTTCAAAATAGTGTGGCAATAAGCAAGGTGGCAAAGTTATCGAGAAGCATTATAACGAGGTTTTACTGTACTATTTTACCATCCCTCTCGCAGTACTTTCAGATGAACTAGGAAAATTGTTTTTATTTTTTTTACTGTTGTTGCAGGGCCTTTTCAGCACAAAATTTTCCTATGTCAGCACGATCCTTTGGAGAAAATACTGTATATTTTCCTCGTTTGATAGATCCAGGTGTCGATACAGTAGATGATCTTTGAACATGATTTGGACTTTCTATAACTTTTCTCACATTTTCATTCGCTTCTTGTAAGGCCCAAGAATTTTGGCAATCGCACTATGTTCATCTGGTAAAAGTTGTTTCGGTTTTAGAAATTTTAAAATGCTCATTACTGTTAAAACTGCTGTTAAAATCTATAAAAATCCACTGTTTGTAAAAACTACTATACAAATTAAAATCAGAATAAAAATGTCAACATCAGAATAAAAATGACCAACTTACAGTTGACGTGTATAATTGTAATCATGCGTTAAAACTATTCACTATAATCAAGCGTTAAAAAGTATTCACTTTGTCACAGTGTAAGGTATTGTTAAGTTAGTTCCATACTTTACAAATCGCCTGAAAACACATATTGAAATTTTGATATGTTGTACATGGGCATAAACCATTAAAATGCCAAAATTTCAGGGCAGGTAATCGACTTGCTTAAGAAGTTCAGAGGTGCCACCTGGTGGCCATTTTCACAACATAAATGATCAAAGTATAACTACTGTTATCAACAAATAAGCTTTAATAATTTTTTGTCATGCTTAGAAACCAAAAGTCTCTTGCATTTAAATTAACTATTATGTCATGAAGATTATTTGGACCAATGGAATTTTACTTCCTGTCACATGGTATTTTTCTACAACGCCACCTATCAAGAGAGAACATTAAATTTCCGGAAAACTAAAAGTAACACCCTTTCGTTAATTTGTAGATTTTTAAAAAAACTAAGTCGAATGCAACCCCTGATTTTCACATATATTGCACATGAATATATAAGTTTGATTTTCAGAAACAAAAAATAGGGGGTCGTCAAGCTACTTTTTTCATAAAATTGCATCAAAATCCTGAAACAAGAAAAAAGCCTCATTCCTTATGTAAGAAGTTACCAATAATGTCCTAGGATACTATTATGAACTCAATGTTTTTCGTTTGGTATTAACAAATAAACAAAAACACTGATTGTGAGCTATTTGGCTGTGCAAAACAAAACCAATTTAAATTCCATATGGTCTGTCACCCATAGAAACCCATAGCAACCTTAACCCAACACAGATCAGTTAAAATGGAAAGGGGATTCGTATACATTGCTGAAGCGTTCTTGATTCTAGGCCGCTGAATGAAACGCAAATACAAGAGCGTAGTCAAACTGCTAAAATTTGAAACCGAGAAAAATTATCAAACAGTATGTTTATTGAAGAATCGTCAGTTTGTGTCCTACTATTTGTATTTAAAATCACTGAAAAAACCAAAACATAAAGCGGCATTTAAAATACCGTCTTCAAAATTTAAACAATGTACTCAAATCTTTCAATTATTTAGAATAGTACTCTCAACAGTGTAGATCTATCTACAGTAATTTCCGTTATGTACAATATACATTTTCTTCTTAAAAATAGTGCACAGAATTGATATTGTGAATTCTAATCTCAGTTTGTGAATGCAGAAAATTATACTATTGAATGGTAGCATAACAGCGTTCCCGTCATAATTCTGTAGGCGCTGAAGACCACACATTCGTGACGTCATAGATAAAAAAAGACGTCAAATCTGACATTTTGACTGTACGCACAAAACGACGACGTCACCATAGTATGGAACTACCTTAAGGTAATAAATTTTGACTGTTCCATTTTTTGGCGATAAATATTTTGGCGATTTTAATACTACTGCCAAAATTTACACCCCACGAAAATAACCTGCTATATGGTATGTGAAACACGTCTCATGTTGGTGTAAATTTGTGCTACGTTTGATAAAAATCAAGAAAAGTAATGTAGCAGAAATGACATTTGGACAGATGGGCAAATGGACCCACCTTAACTTCATTCATAGGGGTGTAAGTTTCACAATCATTCCTTAACTAAGATTTTTTTTTTAACTTATATCTGGTACTGGTACTTATCAATAATTATGATAGTTTTCAAGATATTCAGCAATATAAGTTATAATGTTTAATACCACTATAACATTATACATGTATACATAAAAGATTCCTAAAATCATCTGAACTTTTATTATAAATAATTAATAGGCACCAGGGTGCACAAATCTAGTTACATCTTCAAGTTTAATCATATATATGCAAGAACTTATCAAACAAGTTTTGGTGAGCTTGAACAAAACTCACATTTGATCTGTAGATCAAGATGGTGTAATCTCATACCAAATATTAGTTCAATATCTGCAAGCATTTGGAAAAAAAAGTCCAGAAAACTATCCTGCCTGCCCGCTTGCATCACCGTTTAACTTTGTTGCAAACTGCTTTTTCAAGAAATTTTCTTAGCCCAAGGCTCATAATTTCATCAAAAATCACTGAACAGAATCAAAACTCAAACATGATCTGTAATTCATGGTAGACTCGCAAACCAATTACACATATTAGTTCAATATCTGCAAGGTCTCCGAAAAAAGTCAGTAAAACTGATATTTTAAAGAATAAGTCCATACATAACCCATGATTTCATAAAAAAATCACTGAACCAGAACAAAACTAAAACTTGATCTAGCTGTAATGCATGATGGTAGACTAACACACCAAATATAAGTTTAATATCTGCAAAGCTTTAGAATTTTTTCCCCAGAAAACTGCTATTCTAAAATTTCTAAGTCGATAAGTCCACAATTTCACCAAAAATCACTAAACCGGAATGAAACTAAATCTTCTTCTGTAACTCAATTTTGATGGTTGACTTACATACTAAAGATTAGTTCAATATCTGCAGGCATTTGGAAAAATAGTTTGGAAAACTATCCTGCTCATCGGCATCACCATATTAATAGTACAGTTCAACTTTGATGCAACTCGACTAAAAATCTTACAATGCTAAGGAATGATTGTGATATCTTGGCCTGGCTTATAATCCATTTTCTTCACTAAATCCCATGGTATTTATGATGAAAACAGATAACACATCCCATTTTTCTGTCAGATTTACTAAAAATACCTATTGATTTTAATCTTAATGTAGTTTCATACCATGGTGACGTCGTTTTATGCGTACGATCGAAATGTCTGATTTGACATCTTTTTATCTATGACGTCATGAATGTGTGGTCTTCGGCGCCTACAGAATTATGGCGGGAACGCTGTTATCCTATCATTGAGTAGAATAATTTTCTGCATTCGCAAAAGATTAGAAGTCACAATATCAATTCTGTGCATGGAAATTAGGTAGATCTACACTGTTGAGAGTACTATTCTAAATAATTGAAAGATTTGAGTACATTGTTTAAATTTTTAAGACGGTATTTTAAATGCGCTTTATGTTTGGTTTTTTTCGGTGATTTTAAATACAAATAGTAGGACACAAACTGACAATTCTTCAATAAACATACTGTATAATAATTTTTCTCAGTGTCAAATTTTAACAGTTTGACTATGCTCTTGCGTTTGCGTTTCATTCAGCGACTTAGAACCAAGAACGCTTCAGCAATGTATACGAATCCCCTTTCCATTTTAACTGATCTGTGTTGGGGAACGGTTGCTATGGGTTTCTATTGGTGACAGACCATATGATATTTAAATTGGTTTAGTTTTGCACAACCAAATAGCTCACAATCAGTATTTTTGTTTTTTTGTTAATACCAAACGAAAAACATTGAGTTCATAATAGTATCCTAGGACATTATTGGTAACTTCTTACATAAGGAAGGAATGAGGCTTTTTTTCTTGTTTCAGGATTTTGATGCAATTTTATGAAAAAAGTAGCTTGACGACCCCCTATTTTTTGTTTCTGAAAATTAAACTTATATATTCATGTGCAATATATGTTTAAATCAGGGGTCGTATTCGACTTAGTTTTTTAAAAATCTACAAATTAACGAAAGGGTGTTACTTTCAGTTTTCCGGAAATGAAAGGTTCTCTCTTGATAGGTGGCGCTGTAGAAAAATACCAGGTGACTGGAAGTAAAATTCCATTGGTTCAAATAATCTTCATGACATAATGGTTACTTTAAATGCAAGAGACTTTTGGTTTCTAAGCATGACAAAAAATTATTAAAGCTTATTTGTTGACAACAGTAGTTATACTTTGATCATTTATGTCGTGAAAATGGCCACCAGGTGGCGCTTCAGAACTTCTTAAGCAAGTCGAATACCTGCCCCGAAATTTTGGCATTTTGAATGGTTTATGCCCATCTACAACATATCAAAATTTCATTGTGTTTTCAGGCGATTTGTAAAGTATGGAACTACCTTAAATAAGATGTATATTATTTAACTAGATCGTAGTTAGTACTACAGGTATTGTGGTATAAATATTTACAGATTTTCTGTTGTTGGTTTAGTGTGTGGAGGTTGAGTCTTTAAATTCTTTCAAATGTAACTATAACTTCTCTTGAGAGCCAAATACCCCCTGTCCCTAACAAGGGTTTGATGTGAGATCTTGGTCTAAGGTCATCACACATCTTTTGACCACGAGGATTATTAATGTAATTTAATAATTAAACTAAGTTTTATGACAGTCGTCCGAAGCAGCTATGAGATATGGCCCAGACACAATTTTCAAACATACTTTTCCTCAAACTTGGCTATTCCAATATGTGATATGAACTTGGTTTAAGGTCATGACACACCTTTGGACCATAAAGATTATTCATGTGAAGTTATACGACAGTCTTTGGAAGTCTTCCAAAGCAGCTTGAAGATATGGCCAGGACACAATTCAAACATGCTTTTCCAGCGACCTTGACCTTTCCACTATGACCTTGGTTCAATGTCAAGACAAACTTTTGGATCATGAAGATTATTCATGTGATGTTTAATGACACACATTCAAAGCAGCTATGAGATATTGCCCGGACACAAATTTACACCGAGGGACAGTCAAACGGACAGGCAGAGGGACATACATGGCGATTCCTACATACCCCCTCGAACTAGTTTACAGGGGTATAAAAATTGACCTGAATGGGTCATCATCATAAACCATCTGAATGCTGTTTCAGATAAGTTTGTGTTTGACGTGTGGCTTTTTCCACATCTTGTCTACAGTACTGCAGCAGCTAGAGTATCTCTAAATTCTAAAAAGTAATGAAAATATTGTCAAATGTTTCCATTTGGTTGTTGTGTAGTTGTTTTTTGACTGATTAAGTTCTGGTTCTGTTCAAAGACTGATGGTTAGAATAAAATATTTTCTGTATTAGGATTCCATGTTTTCTTCCTGGGTCATTTGTCATGCTTCAGTTGATTTTGTTTATATACAAATGGCAAATAATCATCCAATGGTCCAGGAGCAGAGTGAAACATAAACTTATCTCTACAAATTACTGGTCCAAAACATATATGTGTCGCAACAATTTACTGGTCCCAGTAAAAACTCTAAGTCATATTCTGCTTGGAACAGTGGATTGTGCTAGTGATATACTTGATGTGTTGCTGTAGTAAAGTGTTAATGTAATTATGACAAATAAGTATAGCATTGTTCTTATAGTATATGGTATGTTGATCAAGCTTTGTCTTTCAATTTTAAATTAAAAACATATTTACCTTTGAATGAACATTTCACAAAAATATCAGATATAATTATACAAGATTTGTAAATAATCTTTTTATATAATAAATAACTTTGTGGCTTATCAGGCAGAAATCATATGTATGAGATATTTTAATCAGTTTTAAGGCTTTTGTTCCTACTCAAACAAATATATCCATTTCTGATTAAGAGGATATAAAAATGTTCAAAAATCTTAATACTGTATGTAGAATCATGATTAAAAGTCATGTGTACCAATGATTGAAAAACAATATGGATGGCATGTAACAATCAATGCCATGTCAGGAAATCTACTGAGAAAATAACAGACCATATTTAATTTCTTAATGTCAATCAATTGATCTTAAAACTTATTAGATTGTAAATAGATGTAGGTTTCCGATATTTACATACAGTGATACTTAATAAGTGGGAAATATTGTACACTATTATGAAAACAGGGGCTTTCATCCATGGAGAAAACATCTTCCATTTCATGACATCATTTCCTCAAACCATTATAAAATCAAACAAGTATGGTTTCTGCTTGTAATATCACATAATTATGTTAAAGTATTTTATCACACAATATAAAATAGATTTGTTTTAAGAATTTTATCTTTGAAATAAAATGTTAAATGCTAGATGTTGGTTGATAGTATATTTTTAATGTCGTATAAACAATATATATGTTTCAGCTTTTTTATCATGTAAAGATAATTTTATTAATCAGTAAATGATAATAATCTACTGGCATACACAATTTGTAGGATCTGTTTCACTTTGTATTATCAAAATCACTAGTAGTGGATGTTTATGGTGACTATAGACTGTTAGTTCACTGACTGTCTTAGACTGTGATAGATTACACCAAAACACTACAACCATAACAAGGATTAAATCCTGTTTCAGACCAACATGTACTTAGCAGATCAGAATCACAGCAGCCATGTTCACGTAACCAAATGAAATGAAATCAAAAGTTAAATTCTTGACTAATGATTCACTTGTCCATGTAATAATATATGGTTATAGATGTACTTCACAAAATAAGCTTGATTTTAAGCTTGTATATGATATCCTCATGTTTCTGTCTTATTTTACAAAACAGATGGGTGTAAAATATGCCATTTTCATTCAGTGTTTTGATAAAAGATAAATTCTGAAGCATTATGAAGTCAAATTTTTTTTGTTCTATAAAAGCTAGGTGTATAAAATGGTGTATTTTTCAGCCTTTTAACCTAAAATATGTGTGATATTAATGCGGTCATATTATACAACAGAAATATAGTAAAATCCACTATAGTGACCACCTATTCATTAAGACCATTGCTATAATATCTTTTTACAAAGATACCGCAATATAAAGCCCACCTTTTTTAGGTCCAATGAGTAGTATTTGTGACTGTTATTTCAATTGATAATATTTATGGTGTGAGTGAAACATACAATATACATGTACATATATCCAGGGATAGACACTAACGACTAGTAAAGATTTTAATCTATTTGTAAGGGTCCTTTCTTGATGGACTCTGGATAAGCAACATGAAGCATTGGTAATTGTGTGGCCTTTGTCTCTTAGGGATAGAACAGAATAGCACCAAAGCCCTCCTGTTGGTAGGGGTTAAAAAGGCCTCCCCCGAGAAAATGTGTACTTAGAAAGCCTTAGAAGCCTTTCTGGTCTCAAGAGCACAATTTACAACATAAGGACAGTGGACTTTGTCTTATATCTTTCATGTTAGTATTGAGTATTCCACATGATGATGCCTGAACATCTAAAACTTTTCAGGTTGGCACTGTTTTTCTATTGGCCTGTTAGACCACACACTGATGATGTTTTACTGGTCCTTCTAAATTTTTATTGGCCACAGTCTAACGGACCAGTGTTAGTGTCGAACAATGTATATCCACACAAATATGTGTACATGTATATGTAAACAACATTGACCTGTCCGCTTGACCTTTAATTTATATATTTATCATGGATCATTTATGTATAGGGAACTGAGTGTTTATTTCGTCAACCTATTAATATGAACACTAATCATGTGCCTTGTGTATATACTAGTTTTATAATTACCTGATTATCCTTACATTACCCATGTATTGGGTGGACCCTCCTATATGAATATTTCGTATCAAAGGTCAAACGGACAAGTAAATGTTGTTTGCTTATATACATATAAGACCACCAGAAATAAGTTACAAAGTTAAAACAATTTATTAAAACAAAGTATATTACAAAGTAAACACTGTACAAAAATTAATTTTAAAACATATGCAATCATAATGATTAATTTACAAGTGTAAAGTCTTATAAATTCATGTTTTCGTCACTTACAATGTAAGTGAGCAGGTACTTGATTCAGTGTATGTACAAATTACCCGAGCACTTGAACCAAAACCTCATAAAGCCAAGTAACAGCAAGTATTATAAGTTCTCATTTAAGCTTTAATAACATTAACTTCAGATAAAAATCTTAGTTTAGGAATGATTATGAAACTGGGTCCAGATGAAAAATTTGAAGACTAAGTCACTTTAGGCATCATTTTCCTTTTCAAGAACATATATAAAAACTATATAGTTTCATTTCATTATCCTCATATACACAATGAACCAAGGTTTTAATAAGCTATAATTTTAGTTGAGATTGATTTGGAGCCTCCATAGTTAGGTAAATACTGTATTCCCTGCAAGCATAATTATCATAGTACATATATAAAAGACTTAATCAATCACTGTTGTGAGTCAGGCTAGTATATTCCTTAGTCAATATCTTATACGAGTTAATCAATCACTGTTGTGAGTCAGACTGGTATATTCCTTAGTCAATATCTGATATACGAGTTAATCAATCACTGTTGTGAGTCAGGCTGGTATATTCCTTAGTCAATATCTGATATACGAGTTAATCAATCACTGTTGTGAGTCAGACTGGTATATTCCTTAGTCAATATCTTATATACGAGTTAATCAATCACTGTTGTGAGTCAGACTGGTATATTCCTTAGTCAATATCTATATACGAGTTAATCAATCACTGTTGTGAGTCAGACTGGTATATTCCTTAGTCAATATCTTATATACGAGTTAATCAATCACTGTTGTGAGTCAGACTGGTATATTCCTTAGTCAATATCTGATATACGAGTTAATCAATCACTGTTGTGAGTCAGACTGGTATATCCTTAGTCAATATCTGATATACGAGTTAATCAATCACTGTTGTGAGTCAGACTGGTATATTCCTTAGTCAATATCTGATATACGAGTTAATCAATCACTGTTGTGAGTCAGACTGGTATATTCCTTAGTCAATATCTATATACGAGTTAATCAATCACTGTTGTGAGTCAGACTGGTATATTCCTTAGTCAATATCTGATATACGAGTTAATCAATCACTGTTGTGAGTCAGGCTGGTATATTCCTTAGTCAATATCTTATATACGAGTTAATCAATCACTGTTGTGAGTCAGGCTGGTATATTCCTTAGTCAATATCTGATATACGAGTTAATCAATCACTGTTGTGAGTCAGACTGGTATATCCTTAGTCAATATCTTATATACGAGTTAATCAATCACTGTTGTGAGTCAGGCTGGTATATTCCTTAGTCAATATCTTATATACGAGTTAATCAATCACTGTTGTGAGTCAGGCTGGTATATTCCTTAGTCAATATCTGATATACGAGTTAATCAATCACTGTTGTGAGTCAGACTGGTATATTCCTTAGTCAATATCTGATATACGAGTTAATCAATCACTGTTGTGAGTCAGGCTGGTATATTCCTTAGTCAATATCTTATATACGAGTTAATCAATCACTGTTGTGAGTCAGACTGGTATATTCCTTAGTCAATATCTTATATACGAGTTAATCAATCACTGTTGTGAGTCAGACTGGTATATTCCTTAGTCAATATCTGATATACGAGTTAATCAATCACTGTTGTGAGTCAGACTGGTATATTCCTTAGTCAATATCTTATATACGAGTTAATCAATCACTGTTGTGAGTCAGACTGGTATATTCCTTAGTCAATATCTGATATACGAGTTAATCAATCACTGTTGTGAGTCAGACTGGTATATTCCTTAGTCAATATCTTATATACGAGTTAATCAATCACTGTTGTGAGTCAGGCTGGTATATTCCTTAGTCAATATCTGATATACGAGTTAATCAATCACTGTTGTGAGTCAGGCTGGTATATTCCTTAGTCAATATCTGATATACGAGTTAATCAATCACTGTTGTGAGTCAGACTGGTATATTCCTTAGTCAATATCTTATATACGAGTTAATCAATCACTGTTGTGAGTCAGACTGGTATATTCCTTAGTCAATATCTTATATACGAGTTAATCAATCACTGTTGTGAGTCAGACTGGTATATTCCTTAGTCAATATCTGATATACGAGTTAATCAATCACTGTTGTGAGTCAGGCTGGTATATTCCTTAGTCAATATCTGATATACGAGTTAATCAATCACTGTTGTGAGTCAGGCTGGTATATTCCTTAGTCAATATCTTATATACGAGTTAATCAATCACTGTTGTGAGTCAGGCTGGTATATTCCTTAGTCAATATCTGATATACGAGTTAATCAATCACTGTTGTGAGTCAGACTGGTATATTCCTTAGTCAATATCTGATATACGAGTTAATCAATCACTGTTGTGAGTCAGACTGGTATATTCCTTAGTCAATATCTTATATACGAGTTAATCAATCACTGTTGTGAGTCAGGCTGGTATATTCCTTAGTCAATATCTGATATACGAGTTAATCAATCACTGTTGTGAGTCAGGCTGGTATATTCCTTAGTCAATATCTGATATACGAGTTAATCAATCACTGTTGTGAGTCAGACTGGTATATTCCTTAGTCAATATCTGATATACGAGTTAATCAATCACTGTTGTGAGTCAGGCTGGTATATCCTTAGTCAATATCTGGACAATATGTGTTACCTAGACCATTTCGTTTCTTAAATCGGCAAAACCAGCCATTAGAAGCTCTAAAATCAGAATCAAAGTTATATTTAGTTTGATTTTCCTCCACAAGTTTTAATGCTTTCATTCTTATAGCCATACCAGTTACAACTATTCCTTTCCGTCTATGATCTATCACCCATTCTTGTAAGTCCTTTTCAAGTTTGGCATAAGGTGTTAGAGAAAATCGTCTAGCATATTTGGATTTAGGCATTTGCTTTAATTCTTCCTTCATTTTACGCCAATCACGTACATTTTTTTCACTAATTCCAAACTCTCTTTCTGCAGCCCGATTACTATTTTTCTCAGCAAACGCTATAACATCTAACTTAAATTCTGCATTGTATTTGGCCCTTTTCTGCTTCTTTGTTATCAAAATATAAGTAATATAAATTAATGAAACAATAATCACAACCATCATAGTATATATGAGTTAAAAATAATCCCTTTATAACACAATATATTCTATACTATGTGCCTGAACAGCAGTGATCATTTGACCAGCTGGCAATGCCAGTATTGATTGTAATTACTGTTTCATGCTCTCATGTTCTGACACTTTACACAACATTGTGCCAGTTAAATCCACACATTTACCATGAAAAATCAATTGTGTTATAAAGAATTACTTCTTCCCTATCTGCTCATGTGAGATAAGATTTTTTTGCCATGTGAGATATATGTATCACATGACCATGTGATATTTATTGACGTCATAATCAAGACAATCATATCACATCATTTTGTGGGGAACATAATGTCATCTTGGGGGAAAATGAGACCTGGGTTTCAAAAATTTAGAAATTTTGAAGGTGTTTCAAATGTCAACTCTGAGAGTTTATAATAATTAACTTTGTTTTCTAGTTTATACATTTTATATAACTAAAAGCCCTGCCTCTGACTGAATGTGTTAACTTCTAGGGTGACAATCCCTAGCCTACCATGATTACTCAAAATTGATTCTTATATTTTCTATATCTTCTCATGTGAGACACTTATTTCCCCTATACTTTACCGAGTTATTCTGTTGGTTGCTAGATGTAAGATATCTCTGTCTTACATCACCCTGTGTAAGACAAGCTACACACGTTGTTTGGCTTGTCATGACTTCATTGACGTCCGAAGTCAACCAACAATTTCTCAACGTCACAATCACTTACACACACTTAATTGATGACGTCATAATCATTTTACACGAGAATGTCAACAAAAATTGATTACGTCATTTTCAGCAGGCATGGATGGCTACATGAAAACTGCACATTTAATGCAATTTTTTATTTACAAATCATGTTTTATGTTGCAAATGTTTGAGAAAAAGAATCCTACACCAGTAACAGGGTAAGACAGAGATATCTCAAACACTGATGAATATTTTCAATGTCAAGAACTTGCTAAAGCTTATTCTGGACAGGAAAACATTCATCCTCATTTGAGATATCCGTTTTACCCTGTTACCAGTGTAAGATTCTTTTAATCTCACATGACTAGGTGAGCTTTAGTAATGTCATAATCAAAAGACAATTATTATAATTACAATTATTTTAAATTACCGAAATTGTTCTTTTTTATCACTTTTATGCTGGTTGCATGTAACCATGATCGATGTTCTGAGCATTTACTAGCGACAATATTACAGTCACACTTAGATGTACCACAAGTCTATGTTATAAACTTAACTACTGTGCATAAAGTCTATTTTGAACATGGAATATTGTAAATTACATCTTAATAAAGAGTTGCTTGGACAAATTAACAGTGTATATTTATTCATTATTCAGAAACCTAACTGAAAATTATATTTTTGTCAATGCTGCATGTTTTGGTTAACGTCTGTATATAGAAACAAGAGGCCCATGGGCCTTATACGCTCACCTGATAACTAATGGCTAGCTGATAGATTTAAAGAAAACATAAATACTAAACCCCAATGACTTTTTTCTTTACATCAAAATGATTATTGTATCAATGCCTACAACATTCTAATATACATGCCTATACAAAACGTTTATAGTTTTCAAGATAATTAATCATTTCAGTATTGTTTTGCATCTGTGACCTTGACCTTTAAACCCATGACCTTTTTCTATACATCGAAATGATTGTTGTATCAATACCTACAACATTTTAATATACATGCTTATACAAACAAGAGGCCCATGGGCCTTAACGCTCACCTGAGGCTAAGTACATATCTCATGCAGAGGTTCAATGGTCAATAACATTTATTAAAGAGAACTCCTAATTTTCAGCAATAAGGCAGAATTAAACGCAAGGATTTTTGCAAATTAATCATACCTTGTCCTGAGAATGCTACATATAATATATATAGTCTAGCTACAATACATTATTTATAAACAGCTAAAAAAAAGTAAAATCAAAAGTATGAAACTATGACCTTCATCTATATATCAAAATGATTGTCAGGCCATTACCTACAATATTCGAATATACATGCCTATACAAAAAGTTAATAGTTTTCGAGATAATTAACCATTTCTGTATCCTTTCCCATCTGTAACTTTGACCTTTGAACCCATGATCTTAATCTATATATCAAAATGATTGTTAAATCAACTCCTACAATATTGTAACATACATGTCTATACAAAAAGTTACTAGTTTTCGATGATAATTAACCATTATGGTATTCTTTCGCATCTGTGACCTTGACCTTAATGTATATATCAAAATGATCATTAAATCAATTCCTACAATATTGTAATATACATGTCTATACAAAAAGCTTATAGTTTTCGAGATAATTAACCATTAAGGTATTCTTTCGCATCTGTGACCTTGACCTTTAAACCCATGACCTTAATGTATATATCAAAATGATCATTAAATCAATTCCTACAATATTGTAATATACATGTCTATACAAAAAGCTTATAGTTTTTAAGATAATTAACCATTTCAGTATTCTTTCGCATCTGTGACCTTGACCGTTGAATGCATGACATTAATCTATATATCAAAATGATCGTTAAATCAAAACCTACAATATTCTAATATACATGTCTATACAAAAAGTTGTTTTTGAGATAATTAACCATTTCGGTATTCTTTCGCATCTGTGACCTTGACCTTTGAACCCATGACATTAATCTATATATCAAAATGATCGTTAAATCAAAACCTACAATATTCTTATATACATGTCTATACAAAAAGTTAATAGTTTTCGAGATAATTAACCATTTTGGTATTGATTTGAATCTGTGACCTTGACCTTTGAACCCATGACCTTAATTTATATATCAAAATGATCGTTAAATCAATTCCTACAATATTCTATTATACATGTCTATACAAAAAGTTAATAGTTTTCTAGATAAATAACCATTTATGTATTCTTTCGCATCTGTGACCTTGACCTTTGAACCCATGACCTTTATCTATATATCAAAATGATCGTTAAATCAATTCCTTCAATATTGTAATATACATGTCTATACAAAAAGTTTATAGTTTTCGAGATAATTAACCATTTTGGTATTGTTTCGCATCTGTGACCTTGACCTTTGAACTCATGACCTTTATTAATATATCAAAATGACTATTGTGCCACTGCCTACAATATTCTAATATGTATGCCTATACAAAAAGTTAATAGTTTTGCAGATAATCAACTATAACGGTAATAGTTGTACATCCTTGACCTTTGACCTCATGACCTTGATCTATGTATCAAAATGATTGTCATGTCAATACCTACAATTAACTGAAAATCCCATGCCAATATCACCTGAAATGTTAAAAAAATAGCATTTTTTATCAAAGGTCAAAAACAGGGACATGACCTTGACCTTTGACCTTGATATCTTTTGGAAGAAAATAGCAAGACAAGATCAACAGTGAAAATGCCATACAATTATCTTCAGCCGTTATTAAATTATAACAATAAATGTCTCATTTTTAAAATTACATAATTTTACGCAAAAAACGCATAACCTATTTTTCATTCAATTTTTATGAAAAACACAATTTTAATGTTCCCAGGTATGCTGAATCTAAATATCTAATCAAAATTTGCCTGCACCTTTTGGTTTCAGAGAAAAAGATTTTTTTGTCTTTTTGCTATTTTTAGTAACGGTGGCCATCTTGTTGGGCGTGGCCAAACCCCGAACACAATTTTGAAAGGCTGTTACCCAGGCATGATAATCGCCAAGTTTCATCAAATTTGGCCCTGTAGTTTTGGAGGAGATGATTAAAATGTAAAGTTTACACACGACGGACGGTGATAGATTGCAATATTTAGATTTCGAAATAATTAACCATTTCGGTATTGTTTCGCATCTGTGACCCTGACCTTTGAACCCATGACCATTTTCTATACATCAAAATGATCGTTGTATCAATACCTACAACATTCTAATATACATGCCTATACAAAAAATTGATAGTTTTTGAGATAATTAACCATTTCGGTATTGTTTCGCATCTGTGACCCTGACCTTTGAACCCATGACCATTTTCTATACATCAAAATGATTGTTGTATCAATACCTACAACATTCTAATATACATGCCTATACAAAAAATTGATAGTTTTTGAGATAATTAACCATTTCGGTATTATTTTGCATCTGTGACCTTGACCTTTGAACCATTGACCTTTTTCTATACATCAAAATGGATGTTGTATCAATACCTACAACATTCTAATATACATGCCTATACAAAAAGTTTGTAGTTTTCGAGATAATTAACCATTTCGGTATTGATTTGCATCTGTGACCTTGACCTTTGAATTCATGACCTTTTTCTATACATCAAAATGATCATTGTGTCAATACCTACAACATTCTAATATAAATGCCTATACAAAAAGTTTATAGTTTCCGAGATAATTAACCACTTCGGTATTGTCTCGCATCTGTGACCTTGACCTTTGAACCCATGACCTTTTTCTATGTTGTATCAATACCTACAACATTCTAATATACATGACTATACAAAAAGTTTATAGTTTTTGAGATAATAATTATAATCAGAGGTAAAAAAAATTAGGTCACAACCTTTACAATTGACCTTGACCTCACTTTGAAGATACTAACAAGAAGATGTCAAAACTGAAAACCCCATGTCATTATCCAGTCAAATAGTCAAGTTATAACAATTTGAAGCTATTTTCCGATTTTTTCAAAATTAAACGCAAAAACGCGTAACCTATTTTTTGTCAGTATTTCACAAAATGAACAAACTATAGGCTTAAGACCCTAGAGAAGCCAAATATCACATCAGATTGTTTCTCCAATCAATACTTCCGGGGAAGAAGATTTTTTAAGATTTGTGCACCCCTAGGTTACCTTGACCTAGTTATGGTAGCCATGGCAACACCACGGACAAATCTGAATTGCACCGGCCCATATATATACTTCTCACCAAGTTTCATTGAAATCTGCCAAGTACTTTCAGAGGAGAAGTCGAAAATGTGTGTTAACGACGCACGCATGCACACACACACGCACATACACACGCTGCACCATACCATAAGCTCACATGACCTTTGGTCAGGTGAGCTAAAAATGTCACTAAAGGTGAAAACCAAACAACAGGTTGACCAGTAGAAAAAATGTCACTAAAGATGGAAACCAAACAACAGGTTAACCAGTACAAAAAATGTCACTAAAGGTGGAAACCAAACAACAGGTTAACCAGTACAAAAAATGTCATTAAAGGTGGAAACCAAACAACAGGTTAACCAGTACAAAAAATGTCACTAAAGGTGGAAACCAAACAACAGGTTAACCAGTACAAAAAATGTCACTAAAGATGGAAACCAAACAACAGGTTAACCAGTACAAAAAATGTCACTAAAGGTGGAAACCAAACAAAAGGTTAATCAGTACAAAAAATGTCACTAAAGGTGGAAACCAAACAACAGGTTACTTATAATCAGTACAAAAAATGTCACTAAAGGTGGAAACCCAGAGATTCATCAAGGGCCTAGATTATTTTAAAACAACATCTGCAAAGCAAGATGAAAATACCGCTTCTACATCAAAGGCTTCCAAGGTCGCGAGAAAACTGACTTTTGACATGATGTCCAAGTTTTCCCAAAATGAGCAAAAAGTTGTTAGTTTTTTCCCAATTTTTAGTTTAGGGCCTTTTCCCAAAAGACCCTGATAAATCCCTGAAACCAAACAACAGGTTAACCAGTACAAAAAATGTCACTAAAGGTGGAAATCAAAAAAACAGGTTAATCAGTACAAAAAATGTCATTAAAGGTGGAAACCAAACAACAGGTAAACCAGTACTGACTGTTTGACTTATCTTCATTTAGCAATTTAAACAATGACCTCAGGATACATTTGTCACATGTTTTGAAGATCAGGACTTGCATATATGTATATAGTCAAAGTGATTACATTTAGTAGAAGAAATGGTTGTCCAGGTCAGAAACATTAAACATGGTGTTAAAATGTAATTGAAAACTTCAGAGCAGTACAGTTAATATACAATGTACAATACAGAATAACGGTAGTTGTAAGCTTTTGTTGTTGATGAGACAGCACACACATCCTCAACTGTTCAAATCATATTGAAAAATGTCAGACAGGAAGTGATTCACTATGACTTATTCATATAAAAATAATGATAATTATGTCAGAGTCTATTTGAATAAATTTTACAGAATGACTACATATTCAAAAACAAATATTCTTGATATTCTTGACTGTCTTTTGATGTTGATCATAGCAACTTGTGACCTAGGTCTTTGGCCCACATAATTTAACATGACTCCAGACACATTATTTTATGCTGAAGCACATGTACTTGGTTAAAACCCATGAGAAACATAGAGGATACAGAGTGGACTAGGTTAAGATGGACAGACAGACAAGTGGACAAAACAAAAATAAAAAATATTTATCAGTTTTTCTGGAGGCATAAAAATAACAAGAATGCTGAAGCTCTATGTCAATGTACCAGTTCTACAGGTCCAAGCTACTGTAAATTTAGTCTCAAGGCTAAGATTTGAGCAAAATTCAACATAGGTGTCCCTAGAATGTAATACCAGTACATGAAATAATTAAGATATACTAGGGTATCTTGTATATATTTGCTTTCTGAGAAAGGATTTTATTTTAGATTTTTGCATCCAAGGGCAATAACTTATGTAAAATTGAACAGATTATCTGGGAAATCTAGCTTGGCCTTCATATTTATAAACTGAAGCTACATACCAAATATAATTAAAATTGTATATATGTCTTTTAAGTTACTGTACGGAAAATTAATCAATCTACAGAAAGACAAGCTGATCCACCCTCCAACTTTGTGATGGGTATAATGATAATGCATGTAAATCCATACTTACTGTTTTCTCTGTCGGTTTTGAAGGTGTTTTCTTTCCTGCAGTTGCAACAACTTCTTCATCTAAATGAAATTTAAAACAAGGTTTTAAATGAAACAATGATTTGATAATAAAACAAACTTCATATTTACATCTGACAAAAACATGTACTATCCGTGTATGTATTTGTACCGGTAACAGTAATGAGTTTCAGAACAATCAAGTCATCTGTTTGTTTTCCATTTCAAAGGTAAATATGATTAGATGAATCACCTGAAACAAACTAAAAATACATACCAAACAGTCTAATATGTTCTTAAGGAAAGGACCAAGCAAAAAAGGCAGCCAGTATTAACAAAGTAACTACTTCAGAAAACAAGAGGATTAATAGGGTGTTGACAAATATACATGTGTTTTCCTATCATATTTTTTATTGTTACAAAATAAATGAAGAGTCTATTTATCATTAAAATTTATTTCCTTAATTTGCTTTATTTGAAAGAAACAATGAAGGTGAAACAATGAAATGTAGCTTTTTTGTAATACCCAAGAGAAAATTTTTTTTAGCTCATTTGCAGATAATCATTGGTTTTCTCCAGATACTCTGGTTTCCTACACCATACATAAAACTGACCACCTTGAAAGTAAAATTTTGGCTGAGTATGCCATTCCACTATTTTATTTATAGTTTGGGACATGGCAAACATTAAAATATTTCCTATTTATTACAATTATATGGAATTAGTTTCAAATATTAGAAAATAGAAATTAGAAAATAAAAAATATAAATTGAAAAAGGTTGATTACATGTTTTAAACTTGCAGATAATATACATATAGCTTCTAAGAACTAAGGCAGTGTTCATTCCAGAAATTAATCAAGTGGGACCATTTAAGTGGGACCAAAGGGTCCCTATCAGACAAAAAGTTGGGGTGGAACAACATATATAACAAGAGAAAACTTGGCTAAGGATAATTTTTAACCGTTTTTGATAAAGAATGGGATATCTATGTCATAAACCTAAAATGGTGACAAACATTGTCGACTTGCGGCAAGTTTTTCCTGAATTTCCATTCTTCCCATCAGTTTATCCTTATCTCAATGTGCTAAAGAAGGCATAATAACTTCACATACTATCAGTCGATGTAAATATATTCTTGGAGCTGCTAGTTTTTTCAAACATTCATATCAAAGTAAACTTTTGTATCACAATGTCAAGCACACTTTTCAAGACAGCAAAGAAAAAAGTTGTATTTCATCATTTAAACTCACCGTACATACTATAATCAAATAATGATACAAAAGGGATTTGAATAAACTAAAAGTAGTATGTATCAAAGAAAATAGTCCAAAAACTCAGGGCCTAATAACGGTTATTTTAACAATTTTGGTTTATTGCTGCCGTGCATACTTTGTAAAAATCTCCTTGTAATTAATGTTGTCATGCACACAAAAATATTTATTGAAAAACCAGATTTTCATTGTCATTGTAAATATTTTACTTGAAATAAAAGAGCATCAGGTATTTTTCTTATTCAGTTTAGACAACAAAAGGAACAAGAGTACCACTGAGCAGATCAATATACGCCCGTCAATGTCTATAATGTAAGCAGGAATAATAATTATTAAGAGGACAGTGTTTTCTCCAGCTTTTTAAATATATGAGCCAGTAATTACCCACCTGCTAAATAAATTGTGGTCATTTCTAAAAGCATGGGGTCATAGAATTGATTTGATTTTTTTCAAACATGTTAATGTATATATATGTTTGCAGTGTGAGTCATTGTGTGTTATGTTAAAAGTGGAACTACTTATTGCCAAAATAAAGTTATTCAGAACCTCCACATCTTCATATGGTCCCAATCACACATGCCAAATTAGAAATCAATTAGTTGAAAACTGTGACTACAGTAGTTGCACTCACAACTTAATTGAACATGAGATACGAGAAACTGGTTGCAAAGAACCACAACTACAATTTTTGGAAAGATGAATCATGACACAAAAACAAATTTTTATATGTTTAACATAGCACTGCCGTGCTGATGTACGGCATAGTTGGGAAAATGGTGTTTGGGCAGGACTATGACTATAACCGAAAATCCCCCCGGGAGGGGTCAATCGATGCATAGTCAGACAGATGGTGTTTTGAAAAAGAAACAATTTACCAAACCATGTATTGCTAAGTAAAAAACGGCAGAAAATAATAATTTCATAAATATATGAAAAAGATGATCAGTAATATAAAACTTAATAAAGTTTTATAAATTGTACCTGATCGTTGTTTGTCATTTTGGATAGAAAGAAAGTAGAGTTTTTGCAGATCCGACCACCGCTATGAGGGGGTTCATTATAGCGTCTGTATGTAACTGGATCATTGGCTGGTTTTTAATAAACTGCTGATTATCACTCACAATATTCGCATTTCATGTTAATTTTACTTCCAAATCGGTAAAGTATTTAAAATTTACATAAATTTGTGTTCCATTTGCTCAGTTTGCACATGGCACTGTACGATTTATCTCCCTTTCACAAAAGTAGATGAAACTAGATGCAAAGAACAATAACTCCAATTCTGCAAAAAACTGAAATGCGACACAAAAACCAGTGCTATATGTTAAACATTGTTGTAAATTCAAACCAAATTTGAAAAGAATAAAATCAAAAAATAAACAAGAGGCCCATGGGCCTTACCGCTCACCTGAGGCAGAGTACATATCTTACGCAGAGGTTCAATGGTCAATGACATTAATAAAAGAGTATATCAAAATTTTCAGCAGTAAGGGCCAATAATATGAAAGTATTTTTGCAAATTAATTATAATAATTATTATATAAGTATGCTATATATAACATATCTAAAGTCTAGCTACAATAAATTATTTATAAACAGCTAAAACATCTGTATATTAAAATGTGCATTAGGCCAATACCTACAATATTCCAATATACATGCCTATACAAATAGTTTATAGTTTTTGAGATAATTAACCATTTAAGTATTCGTAAGCATCTATGACCTTTACCTTTGAACCTATGACCTTCATTCATAATCAAAATGATTGTTGTGCAAATTCCTACAATATTCCAATATACATGCCTATACAAAAATTGATAGTTTTTGAGATAATTAACCATTTAAGTATTTGTTTGCATCTATGACCTTGACCTTTGAACCTATGACCTTCATTCATATATCAAAATGATCGTTAGTCCAATACCTACCATATTCCAATATACATGCCTATACAAAAAGTTTATAGTTTTTGAGATAATTAACCATTTAAGTATTTGTTTGCATCTATGACCTTGACCTTTGAACCTATGACCTTCATTCATATATCAAAATGATCGTTGTGCAAATGCCTACAATATTTCAATATACATGCCAATACAAAAAGTTTATAGTTTTTAGATAATTAACCATTTAAATATTCGTTCGCAGCTATGACCTTGACCTTTGAACCCATGACCTTCATTCATATATCAAAATGATCGCTAGGCCAATACCTACAATATTCCAATATATATGCCTATACAAAAAGTCTATAGTTTTTGAGATAATTAATCATTTCAGTACTTGTTTACATCTGTGACCTTGACCTTTGAACTCATGACCTTTATTCATATATCAAAATGACCATTTGGCCATTACCTACAATATTCTAATATACATGTCTGTACAAAAAGTTCATAGTTTTGCAGATAATGAACTATTTTGGTAAACTTGTACATCTGTGACCTTGACCTTTGAACCCATGACTTTAATTGATATATCAAAATGATCGTCATGTCAATACCTACAATTAACCAAAAATCCTACATTATTATCACCAGAAATGTTTAAAAAATAGCAATTTTTATCAAAGGTCAAAACTGGGACATGACCTTGACATCAATCGGAAGAAAATCGCAAGACAAGATCAACAGTGAAAACTCCATACAATTATCTTCAGCCATTATGAAGTTATAACAATAAATGTCTCATTTTAAAAATTACATAATTTTACGCAAAAAACGCATAACCTATTTTCGTCCAATTTTCATGAAAAACACAATTTTAGTGTATCTAGGTATCCTGAATCCAAATATCCAATCAAAATTTGCCTGCACCTTTTGGTTTCAGAGAAGAAGATTGTTTTGTCTTTTGGCTATTTATAGTAACGGCAGCCATATTGTTGGGCGTGGTCAAACCCCGAACACAATTTTGAAAGGCTGTTACCCAGGCATGATAATCACCAAGTTTCATCAAATTTGGCTCAGTAGTTTTGGAGGAGAAGATTAAAATGTAAAGTTTACGCACGTCGCACGACACACGACGAACGACGGACGGTGATAGATAGCAATAGCTCATCTGAGCCTTTCGGCTCAGGTGAGCTAAAAAGTTCTCAATTTTCTACATTATGTCCTTATTTATTTGACCTTTGAACTCAACCTGTGACCTTGACCTTCAATACTTAGACCTAAATTTTACATGCAACACACTGCTATTGCCTCTGGTGACACAAGTAACAAGCTAATTCAGTGAATTAGGATTCCCAGCCAGCAGGTTTTTATAATGATTTTCACTGTTTAAAGGGCAATAACTTTTAGGAAAATGAGCAAACTAACTCAAGCTTAAATGATATGCACATCTCCTGTCAATTGTGATGGTTTGCATCAAGTTTCATAATAGTGCTTCATAGTTTTGAAGAATTACTTGGTAACCCATTTTCCAACTAAATTTCATACAATGAATGAATTATAAGTTTAAGACTATAGAAAAAGCAAATAAGTCCTAAGGAAAATGAGCAAACCAACTCAGGTTACTAATATACGCATCTCCTATCAATGTTGATGCTACGCACCCATTTACCAATTTTTCATGCAAATTTCACAAAATGAATAAATTATCAGTAAAGAAAAGCTAAATATCAAATCAAATTTTGGCTCTAGTCATGGGTTTTTAAAAATTTGACCGTTTTAGGTCTTTAAGTCAAAGCACCAAACCAATTTGAATTTAAATGGTATGTGCATCTATCAATGTTTATGCTTTGCACCAAGTTTCATGCAATTGTGCTTCATAGTGTAAGAGAACTAGCGTAGACAAGAATTTTGGACAGACAGAAGGAAGGAGAACGGATAAAAACTTGAATTTAATATTCCCCCCTTTCTTCGAAGGCGGGGGATAATAAAAGTACTGCGTAAATGGTGTAGTGACATGGCGGCCTAGAATGAACACAGCAAAGGGTTTATTCACTACACCAAGAAGGATATATACAATGTATGTTATGTAGGCTTATAAATCACTAATGATGAGCCACAATCAGTGCCTAAAACATGTTCTTCTAGAACACCTAAATACTATGCTGTTTTACATGCAAAGATACAACAAAAAACCACAAAAAATTCTCAACCTTAGATTGAAATATGTGCATAGAAGAACAAAAATTTACATACCATAGTCATCATCTTTTTCACTTTTAATTATCTGAAATTAATAATGTAAATTGTATAATAACACTTTTAACTGGTTTGAACAAATATCGTTTACCAAATCTAATGTATTATAACATTAATATCAAACTGAAGTATAAGGTATTTATATTTAGTTCTCCATCCAATAAAATAGAGGTCTCTTTCACAAATAGAGAGAGGGACATCAACATCAACAAATTCCTTGTCTGTATATTAAAATTACATGTAATTTGAAAAAGTCCAAAACACTTGTAAAATACACGAAGAATGTCTAGAAAATGTTAAAATTTAAACTATATAAACATAACTTCAATAATGATCAATATGGGTAAAAACACTTCATTTTGATGACAACTTAGTAAATTATCAAAAATGAAATAGAAATTCTAATGTCAATATTATATAATACAGTCATAAAGATAAACATGTAGCAATAAACTGGCAAAACACAAAAAGACTAATAGTCCATGGTAAATTTCCCCTCAAATTTTCTTTATATAAGTCAATGAATTTTTCATGGGAAATTTCCCCTGAAATCTTCTTCATATAAGTCCATTGTAAATTTCTCCTCAAATTTTGTTTATATAAGAAAATGAATTTTTCATGGGAAATTTCCCCTGAAATCTACTTCTTATGAGTTCATGGAAAATTTCTTCTGAATTTTTTTATATAAGTCAATGAATTTCTCATGGGAAATTTCTCCTGAAATCTTCTTATGAGTTCATGGGAAATTTCACCGAAATTTTCTTTATATAAGTCAATGAATTTTTCATGGAAATTTCTCCTGAAATCTTCATATACATGTAAGTCCATGTTAAAATTCCCCTGAAATCTTCTTTATATACATGCAAGTCAATTAATTTTTCATGGAAACTTCCTTTGAAATCTTCTTCATATAAGTCCATGGTAAATTTCCCCTGAAATCTTCTTAAAACATCCAGTTAAATAGTAATTATTTAGACATATGATCTTATTTTTTATATATTTTAATATCTGGAAAAGACCCCTGTAAAAAGGACAAAAAAGATTTTCCTTTTTTATTTTTGACTGCCTTTAGTGTTTTAACAGACAATTTTCAGGAATGAATTAAAAGTATCTTCTTAAGTTTCCCCATTTGTGATTCAGTGCACAATATTTGTATATTATACAAATAGTTAATCTAGTGATTTTGCTATTTATAGTAATGGTGGCCATCTTGGATTTCATACTTTGATCTACTCCACCTTCCACATCAAATTTGATTTCAATTTTCCAAGTGGTTTCATCGAAGAAGATTTTCATAGAATTGGATTAAAATCTGACCTCATTTGCATAATTGGCTTAAATTGGGTCAATCAAAAATGCCTCTGAAAACCTCTGTAAAATCTGATAAATGGCTAGGTATTAGGGGTGCAACGCCAGGATGAAACCCACTTAAAATGCTGCCAAACTGAAAACTTATAGTAGTAGGCCATCCAAGGACCAAAAAAATTTTTTGATGGCATTTTTAGTAGAATATGGCATCCATGCTAAATGTAATCCCTGATATGTGTAGAGTACCATGCGACAGGATGCCAAGCTGGCAATCGCATATGTGACTCAAAATTAGGTCAAAGGTCAACTAAGTGCAAAATTTTGGTTATTGTAATAATGCATAAGGCATATCTCCAAGCTCATGACATTTGCTTTCTTTTCAATGTCTTTTCTGTCTTAAGAATACCCTAAAATAGTATTGGTCACTCTATGCAACATGTATAAAAGGAAAGTACATAAAATTAGCACCAATTAAGAACTACATTGATTTACTACTTTTCTAGTATTAAGTCAAACACAAGCATGTTTATTTTCTGATATTTACACTGTATACATCTAATTAGTCTATTGAAAATGATTGCAACAGTCAACCATATCACATGCACACGAAGGTGTGCAATTTAAATTGTTTTTAAAGCATTTGCACCTAGCCATGCTGCATTTCTTTTGACAACCACAACTATCAGTTGAACACACGCTACAGGAACTGCAGGTAATCTTTTCCATACAACTACCATCCATCAGGAGAATCTACCCAGCCAATTGTATCAGTTGGTTTGTTGTCAGTGGTGCCAATAATTGCACAGTAATAATCCACAGTCGCCTGATAATTGGATCTTGCTACATGGAGTTCTAAACCATCCTTTGTCGGTGGAAGCATTTCTAAAGCTCGCTTGGCCTTGACAAAGAGTATACGTCTTGCATCATCAATGCCAGTAACCTCCTTCAGTCCATATAAGAGGCAGACAAATTTTTTGGCTAATTCTGGATTTCCATCTCGCCAACACCAGACAGCAGTTCTGGATGTGCCAAAAATTGTTTCCAGCAAGTTTTCTTACTGATTCCCACAAAGGAAGATGTTGTGTTGCACCCAGTCAAAGCATGAAATCCAAGAATGTTTAATAGGACATATACAGGCAATTGCTATGCCACTAAATGGGATGCATAACCTTTATGTTTGAAATACCAGAAACCATCCACATTTTTTACGGGTAGTTGAACAAGATCGTGTATAAGCAATAGAAATACATCAGTATCACGACATTTAACAACCAATCTTGCATATTCTCTGTAAGCATTCATTGCATGCAATATAAGTCTCATATCTGCCTCTTCATGATTTGGATAGATATTATTACGTTTATTGATGATGTATTCAGGAAGAACAACACAGCAACCACAGTCTCCATGTGTCAGAGGAGGAGGGGGGAAGCCACAGACAGGAAGTGTTAACACCAAATAGGACAGCAAAGAGTAGACACAACTATTGGTGAATGAAGAAAGAAGGTGAAATGGCCACCAAGTAAGAACAGGAAGGCATAGGAGGAGTTTGATGAGGATTGTAACAGAATACTGATCAGCACTTTAGGAGGAAGTGAAGACCGGAAGTTAGAAATAATGTCAACAATCATTTACACTAAAGGAGCAGATAGAATTGGGATGGAAGAAGGAAGAAAAAAGGGTCAACCAAAGGAGAATAGACGAACAGTAGAGATAAGAAATTTAAGGAAGGATCTCCTAAGGCTTAAGAAAAGGTACAAAGAATCAAACGACGAGGAAGGGCAGTCTAAACTAAGAACTGATCTAAGAGAGAGATTCAAAACATTGAGAAGAGCAGAGAGAAGTCGCAGAAGACACAAAGATAGAGAAAAGAAAAGAGCTTAGTTCACATCAAACCCCTATCAGTTCACAACAAACTTATTGGGGAATAAAGGCTCTGGAAGATTAGATTGTGACAAGGAGGAAGTAGAAAGCTATCTGAAAGAAACCTATAGTGATACCAGAAGGGATGAAGAACTTGGGGAATTTGAGAAATTGCTAAGTCTAGAAGAACCAACAATACAGTTTGAAATGGAGGAACCAAAGCTGAAGGAAGTAACCAACATAATTCAAATGGCAAGGGCATCATCAGCTCCTAGACCAAATGAAATATCATATAAAATAAAAAATATTGCCCTAAAGTCACAAGAGTCTTATGGAAATTATTAAAAGTAGTGTGGATAAGACAAAGAATGGTAGATAGTTGGTATAGAGCAGAGGAGTGTTTCATACCAAAGGAGGAACATGC